>CABEGB010000091.1:0-537536 GCA_901521435.1 Crematogaster levior | reverse complement strand
CACCACTTATTAAAAATTTTCAAAAACCACCCCTTAGGGGTAAAATTTAATATCTTAAAAACGGTACATCGCAAAAGTACGGGACCTGTGTCGTTAATTAACATTTCTTATGGGGTTAATTTACTGTTCAATAAAAATTTTCAAACACCACCCCTTGGGGGTGAAATTTGATATCTCGAAAACGGTGCATTATACAAATATGAGACATGTGCCGTTAATTAAGATTTCTTATGGAGTCAATTTAACATTTATTAAAAATTTTCAAAACCACCCCTTGAGGGTGAAATTTAATTCTGGATTTTCACAGAAATTCAGCAGATCAGTCAACAGCGTGATCAACAAATTACATAATTTCCAGTTTAACGGAAAGAAATATTGCCAGCACAGACGCACGCAAGCAATCCAGCAGATAAAATAGCATCGTGTGCCGCTGGCTTAATATATTATACACATGTAACACGCGCGAAGGTCTAAAGAGAAATACAATCATAATCTGTCACATGTGTCATGCTTAACCATGACAAACTTTTATCGATTTTAAGTACGCACACAGCACAGAGTATCGAGATAACCAATCAGCATCGCGGAAAAGCGACAACAATACTTGCGAGAATCGATATAACATGGACTTTTTAAGAGTGGATACTTACATTAGAACGAAAGATTAAACGATAAATTCAGTTAGCTTAAATTTTATTATTATACATATTATTATACAAACAAAATACACCAAAGAAGTATTTATATTCATGTATTTGACACGGAAAAATATATTTAAATTCAAATTACATATTTACAATTTCTTTAAATTATATATTTCTATATAAAATTCAAATTACATATTTACAATTTCTTTAAAGGAATATATAATTTTATTAATTTATTCTTGACCATTAATTAAAATTTTAATTAATTTAAGTTTATTTTATTAAAATAAAATTAAAAATTTAAGTAGTTTAAATAAAATATTAATTTGTAAGATTAATATAATTAATTGACCCTAAATTATTATTATAAATACCCAAAAAATATCATAAATGAAAAGGTCAAGCCATGTTCAAAAATAGAAAACCCTCAAGAATTTGAATTTTTACAAATTTAAATAATTATTTAATAATATATTACCATGAAAAGTAACTGATATATTATATTATACCAGGTGCCAATTCAAAGTGAACATACATAAAGTGTATATTATTTAAATAAATTAATAAAATAAATAATATAATAAATTTAATAACATATTACCACGAAAAATAACTGATATGTTATTCAAGGTGCAAATTCAAAATGAACATACATACATAAGGTGTATATAAGTAAAATTGATTAAAATTTGACTCTAAGTGAAAGTACATAAGTGATATGTTATTCTTAGTGCACAAAATATAAAAGTCGTTTATTGAAGTTTGATTTGAAATTTATACAAACCTGGACAATGAAAAATAGTTGCTTGTAATTCCAGAGTACTAATTTGTTAATTACTCGGAAAAAGAACATGGCGGCCTGCTCTCAAAAAACTTTCGATGGATGGAATAAATAATTAAAATGAAAAAGTTATGAAAATGGTTTAGATTAAAAATCTCCAACATTTCTGTAGTAAAATTTCGAATTTTCGTATCAATTTCCGATTTTGAATTTGTTATGCCATATTTTCAGCGAGTAATTTATCGATCAAAAAGTGTTGTATTGTTTGAAACGGGTAAATATTAAATAAACCCAAAATTCATAAGTAAAAAAGTTCTCATGTCAAGTACAAAGAAGCTACACGCTTAAAAAGATTAGTGATTATCTGACGTAACATACAACTATAAAAAATCAGATATTAATTATTCAAGATACAAGTGCGAAATAAATATCGTTAAAATATAGATACAAAATTTACCACAATTTGACTCTGAAAAGTAAGTGACATGCTTCTTAAAGTGCATATATAAAATTTAACAGTGTTTTGATAATGATTAATTTAAATATTTGCATTATCTCTCTTTCTCTCTCTCTGGGCAGGGTGACATATGTGATTGATATTTAACAGTACTACTAACTTATTGAATAGTCAGGGACAAGTTGTGTCGGATGAATCGGAATGTAAGTATTATTATTCTTAAGTGGATACTGAGAAACGCATCGAAGTTTTTTGAGAGCAGGCCGCCATGTTCTTTTTCCGAGTAATTAACAAATTAGTACTCTGGAATTACAAGCAACTATTTTTCATTGTCCAGGTTTGTATAAATTTCAAATCAAACTTCAATAAACGACTTTTATATTTTGTGCACTAAGAATAACATATCACTTATGTACTTTCACTTAGAGTCAAATTTTAATCAATTTTACTTATATACACCTTATGTATGTATGTTCATTTTGAATTTGCACCTTGAATAACATATCAGTTATTTTTCGTGGTAATATGTTATTAAATTTATTATATTATTTATTTTATTAATTTATTTAGATAATATACACTTTATGTATGTTCACTTTGAATTGGCACCTGGTATAATATATCAGTTACTTTTCATGGTAATATATTATTAAATAATTATTTAAATTTGTAAAAATTCAAATTCTTGAGGGTTTTCTATTTTTGAACATGGCTTGATCTTTTCATTTATGATATTTTTTGGGATATCACCTACTTTTTAGAGTACAGATATATGAATCAATTGGTGCAAAAAAAACGCAAAGTTTAAAAAAAGTTATGCTATTTGCAATATGCAATTACGTATTTTTCTTTAAAGATAACTATAAATCTATCTCATAAAAAACCTTAATTAACGACACAGGTTCCGTATTTTTGCGATGCACCGTTTACAAGACATTAAATTTCACCTTCAAGGGGTGGTTTTTGAAAATTTTTAATAAATGATAAATTGACCCCATAAAAAACCTTAATTAACGGCACAAGTCTCATATTTTTGCAACGCAAAACACTGTTTCCGAGACATTAAATTTCACCCCCAAGAGGTGGTTTTTGAAAATTTTTTATGAATGGTAAATTAACCCCAGAAGAAACCTTAATTAATAACACAGGCCCCGTATTTTTGCGATGTACCGTTTTTGAGATATTAAATTTCACCATCAAGGGGTGGTTTTTGAAAATTTTTAATAAATGGTAAATACACCAGAAAGGGTGTGAAAGAGTGAGAGGGGGTGAAAGATGATGAAAAAGTGTAAGAAAAGCGAAAAAAATGAAAAAATAGAGAGGGGGGAGGGGAGGAAGGGGGGCGTGGTGAGAAAGGGAAATGAGGGGAGGGGAGGGTGAGTGGAAGTTGGGGGAGGTGTGAGTGAAAGGTAAGAGAGAAGAGAAGTACATACATGACTGCGGACAGAGAAGAATTTTTCATGAAAAACATCACTTTTTGACCGTTTGTATATCCAGAACGGCTTGACCGATTTTTTTTTTTTGGCTTAACTTACTCGTGGCGATGCCACCTTTCAGAATATGCTACATGCATTTCAAAATTTTTTATATTTTAATAGTTCTGTATCCCAAAAAATCGATTCTAATCTTTCTGGATAAGAGACTAGTAGCGTCCAAAATTTTGAACATGGCCGGAGACGCTACCGCGTCTCCTGATATATATATATATATATATATATATATATATATATAATATATTTATTTTTATTTTTTATATTTATATATAATATAAATATAAAACAATAAACAATTAATATATTCGTGACCGCGTATTACTAAATAGTAAGAATTGAAACTTTGATTCGCCTTATTTTTACGGTCGCGCCAAGATCTTTTTGGCCAATCCAGGATCTGCGCTATCGCAGTACACAATTAAACATAAGTTGCGCGTCGACACTGTCGCTCTTTAAACGCAACCACAATCTAATAAATATAAAAATATAAAAATAATTGTTTAATACTGTCAGATTTTAAAGAAATAATTAACTTGAGTCTGAGTCTTTTTAATCTATCTTGAAATAATCAGAGAAAGTGCATTTATCATTATTTATACTTTTTGTTCTTGGACCATTTAACAGCACTCACAACTTATTTCAGTGAAAAAAGTGACTTTTGCCGAAAATATATTGAATTTATACTTGCTAACTTAACTACATAATTGCTTTCGTAAGAAGAGCATCAAAATGAGGGGATTTTTCTAATACAAAAGTTTCAACCAAGCTCAAGACATCGAACTGCAGTTGTAGACTATAAAAAGTATGGGATTTCAGTTGAGGACCCTTTGCTAGTTAAAGCATACATGAAATCTCAATACCGTAGTGGAAAACATCACCATATTTTTGTACTCATTGATAAAGTTAAAACAGGACGAAATTCAATTACAGAGTACTATTGTACATGTGAAAGTGGCGCGCGAACTGTCGGATGTTGCAGCCACATAATGACCATTGTATGGTTTCTTGGATATGGTCAATACCTATCATGGAGTACACATACCCAATCCTAATATATGTAATAATATATCCATAACGATTCCAAAAAAACAAAATCGAGAAAGATAAGTCTTAATATGTTTTTCCATTAGGAATAGATTTACAAAATCATCAAAATAAATGATGTTGATTTCTTAAAATAAATTGCATTGAAAAAATCAATATTTTCAAGTATTTGGCCGCATTGAATTGACTATTTTGAATTTTGGATATCTGATCTAAAATTGATTAACAACTATCCAAAACCCAGGATATGTAACTTTAAGTTATTTGAATTTATTGAATTTATTGAAAAATAAACCATTTTGTATGCAGAGTTCGTCATATTGAGTCAGCTATTTTGAATTTTTAAAATCTAATTTCAGATTGGTATTCAGAGACCTAAAAAACGTTGGGGTAACTCTTTTACAATTATCCATTTCACTTGAAATTCTTAAATTGAATTGCTTTGAAGCAAAAAAGATAGTGTCAGTGAACTTTGACCCCCCCCCCCCCCAGCTCTGATAACAATTGTCACCTCAACTTGAAACTTCTCTGTGATTAATGTCTTATTGTAAGGTATCATTTGGCACACAGTTCAATCCCAAAATCGAGGGACCAAAAAGGGGCGATTTTTTGGGTCACTCTTTCTTAATCGATTTAACTTTGGATGCTAATAAACATTATTCATCGTAAAGAATTTATTTTAAAAAACATCATTTATATATAATAATTAAAATAGGAGATTAGCATTGAAAGTTAAGTTCATCGATTTATATATCAAAATTTATTAACAAACAATTGGCGCGTAGTCTACCGAATTGGAAAAATATATTCACATAAATGTTATTATTATCACGTCAAGATCTAGCGCGATAATGATATATTTTCCTTGTTGCAAAGATTATTCTCCATCTTTTATTTCATTTCAGAAAAAGAATATGAATGAAATATTCCGTTATTATCCTTCATGTTGGGTGAGTGTTAGTCGATATCCCTACGTCGGCAGAATTTCAGTAGGGGAAAAAGATGTTAACTTTGTTTATCAATTTGTGAAAAAAATTGGTGAACAATATAAAAACAATATAAATGAAGCTTACATAACTGGGACACCTACCAAATTCCCAACATATGAAGATTTTCCACAAGCATTCTGCATGGTTTGTATATATTTCCTGATATTATCTATTACAGTCCTGTAGAAAGTAATCTAACTTTGTTACAAGGTTTTGACATTTTTTACTTTTTAATTCAGAGAACTGGCAGTTTTGATATCTCAACATCTCCATGGCAAGACAATATAGAGCTTAAATATCCAGAAACATATAAATCGGAAAGGTCACGCAAAAATCAAGTTGGTATGTAATATTTAAATTTATAAATATGATGTTCTTAAAGAAGATATGTTTTCGTTTAGCAGAAATTATAACTAAATTTTCTATTTGAAAGACATCCTATTTCACGAAGCTGTCTACCCAATCAGAGTCTCTGTATACGAAATATATAATCCTGGAAACATAATTCGAATTTGGGCTCAAAATTCTGATAATCAGTGGTTTGTGTTGTGGAATGGATCGCCTCAGATTGTGCCCCCAGCATCTAGATTATTTTCTCCACCTTTAAAGTCATGTGACTTCAAAACCAAAATGCTCAGACTAGAATTTAAGTCCAGTTTATGGTACTATTACACCAAGATAGATGCCGTGATGCTCATTGGTACATCAAAATTGATTCTTCCTAGAAATCCTAGAGAAGACAATATAACTAGTCTGTTAAAAATGATTAAATGCATATATTGTCACCACGAGAATGAGGATGTTCATAATTTAACAACAGATATGCACTTGGACATAGTCCATCTTCAACAGAATTTTGATGCATATTGCATTTTTCATGAAAGGTTGTAATCATCGACATTAAATTTTATAATATATTTGAATAATATAGCCAATTTTTCTTCATTTTTTAAACAATAAAAATAAATATGTCTCGGTGTAATTTGCAGCGACATAGAAAAGATTTATAAAAATGATTTGGGTTTGAGGACAGTATTTTGGAACGGAAACTTTAATTTTTTGGAACCTTTTACCGAGAAACACTCGCGTCTTCTTTTGTTTAAAAATGATTTAAATTCTGTAAAACTCTCTTCGGACGATTCCAAGGAACTACCACGTTACAGCTTATCTGTGTTCTCTGTAAGTATTTTTTAAAAGTCTGTTTCTCATAATGGCATTTATTGCATGTCATCTCGTGTATTAAAGTTTCATATTTGTCTTTACAGGATGAAATACTACTAGAAATATTTAAAAACTTAGATTTGATGACATTATGTTCTGTAAACCAAGTGAACAAGCGGTTCTATTTTGTAACACAGGACTCTGTACTCTATGAACGGCTGAACGTGCGAAATATATGTCATAAAAATAATAAATACATTAATAATATATTTCATTACTTTATACCTAGGTGTAAAAATTTGCAACAGTTAGATTTTTCAGGAAGTGACTTTTCTGTTTTGGATTTCGTAGAATTTCTTGATAATTGTGGCAACTATTTAACACACTTACGTTTAAGTATGTGTTTTTATGTCGATAATTTCATCCTATTGAAAATTTCAAAGATATGTAACAACTTAAAACGTATGTATGTGTGTGTAAATATACATATATATACTATATTTATCAATTATCTGGATAAATATACTGTATTTATTAAGAATATAATAAATTATATTGAATATGTGTTTGTTTATAGAATTGGATCTACATGGTTGTAAGTCTATAAACGATGAAGGATTTTCATATCTCGAAAAGCTACAAGGTCTGGAACATTTAAACGTTAATTTTACACAGATAAATACTGCAAGACTTTGCAAAATACTGCAAAAAAATCAACAAATACGTCAGTTACATGCAGTTTCGTGTTTAAATCGAGACGTTGTAATGCAGTTGAGAAATTCATGTCAAAACTTGGAAGTATTAGATTTATTAGTCACAGGTGTCTCATCGCATATTTTATATATTAATACTCTCGTTGATTTTAAAAATTTACGGAAAATTAATCTTTCTATGTAAGTATGTGCTATATATTTTTTTAGAATTCATGCGACTGTTATCTTTATCATGTGTTTGCTTCTGCTGCGAGCTTGAAAAAGTTATATTGATTTTCTTTTTGCGATTGATGTATTGTAATAATAGTAGCGGTTTTTATTACAGCATCATTTGCGAGCTCTTTCAAGATAGCTTGAACAGATTATTTTCCTCGTGTCAACGTCTGGAAGAAATCGTTCTGTCCAATTGCAACAATGAAATTCTGGAATCACTAACACAGTGCAAAAACTTGAAACGGTTACTTCTTTCTAAGTTGATAACTGTGGCATCTGCTAAATTTTCCATTATTTTCGAACAATGTCCTAAACTGCAAACGTTCTATGTCGAATTTTGTCGTATTAACTCCGATGTGATTAACCAATGGAGGGAAAGATATCCACATGTGTTTATCTACGTAAACAATTATGAGGAATTAGGAGAAAGAGAACTTAAACCTTTTAATTTTATAAATCATGTAATATTCCAAAATCCTCGATTATTTCTGCAAAGACATGTAAGGCAATAAATTCTGTTTGCCGAAAGGCTATAGATGAGAAACATACTTTGTTATTGAAAACACTGTTAACACAATTTTAAAAGAAATTCACCAACATTAGTCAATATGCTACTTGACAAAATGATGATGAATAGCGAACATGTCTGTCGGAAGCGTTGATAAAAGATTTGCGGTAAATATTAAAGTAGATTTGCTACTACATTATCGGCAAACTGTCCGCACAAATGCAACAGTATCTGATGATCACATACATTTCAGATTAACAGTGAATATCGAGCAGATCTGTTGATGACGTTGACAACAGATTAACGCCATAAACGCACCTAACATGTCGTCAACAATTTAGTAACAAAAAGCATTCAAATATGTTAAAAGTTCAAATAATTTATGCTGTGGTTCGCTATTTTTTTACAGTCCGTTAGAATAAAAATATTTACATATTTTAATTATGTGTATAATTATGTGTGTAATGTGTGTTTAATTATGTATATATATATATATATATATATATATATATTTGATAATTATCTTTCTCTGTGTGTTTATCAGATATATTTCTGTTAATTTATCTTTAAAAACATTGTAATCTTTTATTTTTAAAATGTTTTTAAATAATTTTATATGCATACAATTTTATATGTCTTTTTCTAAATTTTTTATAATTATAAGTTATAAATGTATGTCAACATTCAAAATTATTAGCAAAAAATTATAAGTATCTATTAAACTTATACGTTTATTATTTAATCAAAATTATACATAATGTTTTAACAAAAATATATATTTTTTATATATATTACAAATATATATAGTTTTTATTATCAAAATACATTAATGTATTTAATACATATATTTAATATAATTAAATACATATATATTTAACATCACAAATTATTTTGCCTTGCTAAAACTATTGAACTGATTGTATGCTGCTAGAAACATTTAAAAAATAATTTGAAAATAAAAAATTCCTTGACATCAGATAACTTAATCTGTATATCTTTTTGTTGCATTTTCTCAGTAATAAAATAATATTACAATGCAAAAAAATCTAAATCAATACACATTTACAGTATCTGACAGAATATGAAGTATAAATGAATTAATCAAAAGAAAATTACGAAATTTACACTTTGAACTTGCTTACGAACATAAAGAAGTGCAATGACAACAAAAATCGTTAAAAGTCTTATATCTAAATTCTGACAACTTAACTGTAATAGATATAATACTTTTCTAACAGAATTAAATAATTTAAACATATGTATATATATATATATATATATGTGTGTGTGTGTGTGTGTGTGTATACATGTAACATTTTCAATTGCACAACAATTGATTTGTACTTGAATCTTAATGCTTATAAGTACTTGAGAAAATCTTAAAATAGATATAATTATATAAACATATTGCGTAAACATAATTAATACTGTAGAACATATATTATTACTGAATAAATATAAACAGATATCCCCTCTTCTGTCAATAATATTAGTTTATAATATTCTACTATCATTCCGTGTTTTCCGTGTTTTCTGTTGTTTGTAGTAGTTCCATTATCATTCCGTAATAACCGTATTTAATAAACACGATTGGCCAGATCAGTCGTGATGACCTGCTGCTTTTTTCGGCTTCAACTCTTGTTTCTTTCTTTCTCTATTCTTAGAGTCTCCTTCATATGTTTTTGAAACTCAGATCTAGTAGGCGAGTTAAAATTTTCATTATTGCATGTATTTCTGAAAAAAAAACATTAATAAAATTACATATGTATATAAGTAGCGCTATAGTACTGTATAATTAATACAAATGTATATTAATACAGAAAAGCATCCAAAAATTGCTTACACAAGACAAGTTTGTGAAAAAGCTGCTTTTTGATTTTCATTACTCCACCAAGTAAAACGTGGCATCAGGACATCGTGTATTGCTTCTTTCAAGCACATATTTATTACTTCTTTTATATGCAATTCGCCAAGAAATTGAAAGTAACGTTACTCTGTGTGTATTTCTGTTTCAAACCTGCAAATAACCGTTTTAGTCAGATTCATGGCTCCATATAAAAGCACTAGATTCCCAAGTTTGAAACGTTCTTGATCCTCCGTTTAAAATTGCTTAGAAAACTAAAGGTCTTGTGAAAAAGAATAAGAGGAATAAATAAATTTTATTAAGGTAGAAGATAAGATTCTAGTTTTTTGTTGAGCAGAAAAGTCTAAAAATTCTATTCCTACTTGCAATATACCTTGTAATGTATTCCAAGGTAACAGGATCTTCTACAGTTAATTTGTGACTCTGGCATTCAACTTGTGCACGGTTGATAAGTATCTTTGCGTTAGTGGTCAAATCTGTTTAAAAGATTAAAAACAATTATCTCATTTGCAATGTACAAAATCAGTGTTTATCCTTAAGCAAATATTGTACCTGCAAAGGCCATAATTATATAATCGTCCAGATTAATTATATTGCGCACGTTCTTCTTGCAACTTAGCAACAGACTTCTTTTCGACACCCAAAACCACCACGTCTGCACCGCGTACGCCGACCTGTACTTAACAAGCCAAAAATAAATAGTATTAATTTCATTAAGGGTGCGTTCCGTTTCACGCATATGCGCGCATTTGTCTATAGTATACGTCACGTATATTATAGATAATGCGCGCATCATGCGTGAAACGGAACGCAGCCTAAGAGTTTTAGTTGGAATCGCATCACTTTAAGCCCTTTCAATCAGAAGAATAACATGGCCACGTTTCGTCTTTAAGAATAGAATGCCATAATACGAAAGGAACGAAGAGTGATAATAATGACATGTCGAGATGTAGAACCATATAACCTAACCTATATAAAGGATTCGCAGAGTCATAACGCAAAGTAGATGAATAAAGTTTCTCGGTTATAACTAAAACTCCGTACACAATAACAAACAAATCGCAGATCGGCAGACAAACGAAAGGACTCAGTGAAATACTCGAAAGCGACTTTGTCCAGCTCAAGGAAGAGAGGTTATGTTAGACTGTTCAACGTACCGCTGTCGAGCCTTTTTTGAGCTTCCTGGGCATACTCCACTTGGAGCAAGTGGCCGTGAGAAAACTGTGATCGCTCTCTCATGTCTCGCCGACATCGTTTCGGCTATTTGAAGTATTCACCGCCTTGTAAGAAACTCAAAATGACTCCGCCGTTTTCCAAGCAGTTCACATTCAGCAATTCACCGTCAGTACCATAGACTTAGGGTGCAATCACATGGTGCGTGAAGGTGCAATTTCACGTAGCGTCATTTGTACAAGTTATACAAGTACAAATTCAAATAAGCCTAACATTGTTGTTGCGAATTTCCTGCAAACTTCCATATGATTATTCTACTGCGTTCGCCGCCTCCCCCGCCCCCCCCGCGAAGCGGGGGGGGAGGGATGGGGGTTGAGGCGGTGAGAGAGTCGAGTTCTACATTGTTGGCTACGCCTCCACGCAGCGAGTTGATTATAATTTTAATCCGCGCGCGAAGCGCGCGGCTACGCGTGGCGGCCAGTAAAAATTCGGTTCCACATGGGTTTGCAACTTTCCACGCGTATATTTTACACTGCACCTCCACGCGATTGACCTAACTCGTATCCTTTTTCAATTTCGCGGACTTATGACGTTACATGGTCAGCTGACCTGCGTTTCGTCACTGCGCATGCTCAGTCAGTCCGTGCATCGTCGATATGACAGGTTTCTTAACCTAGCGAGTCGCGAACTTTAACTATTAATATCTCGCTTCGCAGAGCAGAGCGACAATTTTTACGGCCAGATTCGTGAGTTTCGTGCAAAAACACGTCGATATACCAAATTTTATTGAATTTGGTGCTGCTGTAGTTACTCTAAAGAATTACCAGAACGATTTTTTACAATGTGACACGTAACACTGCACCATTTTAAATTAATAAATACTGCGATACTTTTATTGTATTCCTATTATTTTTATATCTGTATTCTCGCTCTGGTTTTTCCTTTCTAATTTGAAATCGCACGATACTTACATCGCGCATGCGCAAACTAATAGCCAATCAAATTTAGGCACACTTTACCTCGTCGCACCGTCCCGCAGTGACTTCCCCCCCGCAACGATATGTTCGGTCTCTATATTCCTATGTCTATGCTGGATATACTGTGACAGTACCATGAAGGAAGAGGGGAGGAGACTCAACTTCGTCGTGTACGAGCAGAAAATGCGATCCTGTTTTGGCCGATCAATTGGGAGGAAATCCGCTAACCGGAATAATTTTCTAATTCAGGTGCCATTTTTAAGCTATAGTTAACGTTGTGTATACTATAGATTTTTAGTATACATATATTGGAACATGACTTTAACCTTTAACCAGTCACAGTGGCCTAGTTTCCACCGAAGCACCTAATCTGGCGTAGAACCGAATTTGAGTCGATGGAAACACGATAGATTAACTCATTTCACTCCCGTTTCTTCTTCACTCCTATTTCACTTCCAGTGGAAACAGCATAATAATTTGTTCTGCACCGAAGTAGAAGCGGATTGAAGACTTCGGTGGAAACTAGGCCAGTGACAGGCGTCACAGACGTATCAATAGTATAAGTTACAAGTGGTAATTCTCCAATTTGCGCTTCTATTAGCTTGTTAGCTAACATAACATACGTGACATATAACAACGGGTTACATACATTGACAGCTAGACGACTTTATTGTATCTTTACAATTATTAATAATACTGCAATACTTACTGTGCGAGGTTTGAAAAGGCTACTTTTCTTTTCCGATTTTTCTGTTTTAACACTACATCCACGAATACAACACGACATTTTTTCTATCAAAGATGCAGAATTAGGTTATATTGCAAATGGCACCCGAATTAGAAAGTTATTCCGGTCAGCAGATTTCCTCCCAATTGATCGGCCAAAACGGGATCGCTTTTTTTCACGGAGTTGAGTCTCCTCCCCTCTTCCTTCATGGACAGTACTTTACTTATGTTCCCGCACTCTGGAACGCAACATGACAATGCATTTCCCTAGAAACGTGCTGTATGTATAAGCGCGCATGTCTCACGATGGAATGGACGGATCCTCATGAAGCGACAGTACGATCATCGCTGAGCTTCTATAGGCTGGTCTTCTGCAGGCTCGATAAATGAATGATAGGTCGCGTTCAGCAGACATCAGTGATCAGTGAGCAGTCAGTGATTATTGGTCCCTTCTTTAGATCCCGAAATCTAGACCAATCATGTTGACGCATTAAAAAGAATTACTCAACAGTTGTACAACAGTTGCGTCTGCTGAACGCGACCATACTTCGATCAAATTCCTTGCGCCATACGCCGGTACGCTGGCGTCGGTGGCGAGGGTGCCGTCATGTGGCGTAACTTGCGTAGTCTAGTAATTAATCTAGTAATTCAACAGAATTTCCGTCATTTTGTTTGTCGGGTTTTATATGGTGCATATTTTTCAAGACGCGTAATTTATGAGAACCAATCGCAAATCAGTGTAGAACAGAAAATTAACATTACAGAAATTCTGATCTCCAATTGGTTTTACTATTTACGCAACACGAGAAATACGTTCCATGTGGAACCTGATAATAGACGGATCCTCATGAAGCGACAGTACGATGATCGCTGAATTTCTATAGGCTGGTCTTTTACAGACTTGATAAAGGAGTAATATGGCTGGTTTATGCTTCGGTCTTAATCATAGACCGGTATTCATAGTCGGGTCTTATAATTAAGACCGTCTTAAGTTTATCTTCAGATACTCTGTAGCCAATGAACTGATTCGTACATCATCTAAAGATAAACTTAAGACGATCTTAAATTTAAGACCCGACTATGAATACCGGCCTTAATCTTAGTTTTAACTTAATCTTAAGGACTCGTTTATGCTTCCCTAGAAATTCGGACTATGTGCAAATGCGTAAAACCTAACCACAAATCGTAATAGATGCTGATGTTGCAGATTATAGTGAAAGTATATTGCAAAAATTCAAGAATTAATCATGTTAATAACAAATATTGCCTACTGACATATAGCTTAAAAAAGTTCACAATTGCATTTTGCAATTGTATTTTACAAGAATCGAGAACCATTATTTCGTGCGGTTTCGTGCTGCGTCGGACGTCGGACTTGCCTCATTGGCCCGGCCTTAGGACATTAGGGACTAAAGTTAAAAGATAGGATCTTTCTAAAGCCTTCGGCACACAATACGATTTTTCGTACTGGATTGCATACGTGAGCCAATTAGGATTAAGCTTTAAGTCACTTGATCTAAAATTCTGCATCCTTATTGGCTCACGTAAGCAATCCAGTACGAAAAATCGTATCGTGTGCCGAAGACTTAAGATTAAAGCCTTCGGCACACGATACGATTTTTCGTACTGGATTGCTTACGTGAGCCAATAAGGATGCAGAATTTTAGATCAAGTGACTTAAGCCGACGGCACACGGTACGAGTTTTCGTAGTAGATCGCATACGAGTTAGCCACTAAGCACGAGAGTGAGAGAGAGCGAAAGACGCTCGCTTTCTCTCGCTCTCATGCGTAGTGGCTAACTCGTATGCGATCTACTACGAAAAATCGTACCGTGTGCCGTCGGCTTTAAAGCTTAATCCTAATTGGCTCACGTAAGCAATCCAGTACGAAAAATCGTATCGTGTGCCGAAGGCTTAAGATTAAGACTAAAGCCGACGGCACACGGTACGAGTTTTCGTAGTAGATCGCATACGAGTTAGCCACTAAGCACGAGAGTGAGAGAGAGCGAAAGACGCTCGCTTTCTCTCGCTCTCATGCGTAGTGGCTAACTCGTATGCGATCTACTACGAAAAATCGTACCGTGTGCCGTCGGCTTTAAAGCTTAATCCTAATTGGCTCACGTAAGCAATCCAGTACGAAAAATCGTATCGTGTGCCGAAGGCTTAAGATTAAGACTAAAGCCTGCGGCACACGGTACGATTTTTCGTACTGGTTTGCTTACGAGAGCCAATAAGGATGCAGAATTTTAGATCAAGTTACTTAAAGCTTAATCCTAATTGGCTCTCGTAAGCAATCCAGTCACGAAAAATCGTATCGTGTGCCGCAGGCTTAAGATTAATACTAGGGAAGTATAAACGCCCCTATGGCATTCTATGTTATCAACTCTTAAGATTAAGATTAAGACCAAAGCATAAACCAGCCAATAGTTCGATCTTAAGGTATTCATAGTCGGGTCTTATAATTAAGGCCGTCTTAAATTTATCTTCAGATACTCCGTAGCCAATGAACTGATTTGTACAGCATCTAAAGATAAACTTAAGACGACCTTAAATATAAGACACGATTATTATTATTATTTATTTATTGACAGTTACTCTTCAGCTGATCAAGCCAAGAAGAGGGACTTGGGTACAAACATTCTAAACCTTTCATAACCCAAACCTTCTATTCTATTCTATTCTATCCTATCTTAACTCTATCCACACTTATCCTACCCTATCTACTTATACCTTTTACAATTAAACATATACCTATACCTTTTAACATTTAGCCTTTTTGTCTTTACAATTTTACCTTTATCCTTTACATTTATCTTTACATTTACATTTATCTTTACTTTTACATTTACCATTACATTTCTATCCGCATTTCCTATTTACATTTAACTTTTGCCTTTTTACATTTTCATTTAACCTTTACCTTCACCTCTATCTTAACTTTTCTTTCACCTCACCTTCACCTCCTTCCTCCCTCGCATGCCACGAGTTTTCTCTTCTTCTCTCTCTAATTTCCCCTCTTATTTCATGAATTTCCTTTCCTCCTTGTCTCCTTGGGTATTTTAACCCCTGCAGCATTCCTATTTACCTTCTCCTCCTTCTCTTCCCGATTTCTTCCACATCTATTTCTTCCTCCTTCTTTCCTTTCTGCCCCTACATCCACAACTTACTCATAACTGAGCGTACCTCCTCCCTCTCTTCCTCTTTCCGCTACCCTCCTTTGTTTTCCTTGGTAACTTTCCTTCTGCCTTCCAGTTTTTCCAACATCTTCTTGAGTGCTCTTCCCCTCCCTCTTTCTCTGCTTTATCCCCTGTTCCTTTCCACATTCCTCTTTTCCTGTCCTCCTCTTCATTCCTCCCTGTATCTCTCCTACTTCTCCTTCCTCCACTCCAAAACTTCAAACATCCATGCATCTTCCTTTTTACCTGTGTGCCTTTCCACTCCCTCGACTCCTTGTATCCTTGGATCTCTTTTCCTTAAACTGCCTCCACTAATACTTCCTTCTCTTCCCATACTTCTCCTCTCTAAACTCGTATCCACCGCTCCTCCCTTGAAAACTCCTATCACCTCCTTCTCTCCTCTTAACCAACCTCTTCTTCTCTTCCTGCATTAATTCCTCCTCCGCCTCTTCTACTCCTTCCTCTTCTCTCTCTCTCCTCTTCTTCTGTCCCCCGTCTATCTTCCTTCCCATGGGCATGTAAACCGCAACTCCCCATTCCACTACCTTAAATCTATTTACAAAGTTGTTATCCTTATTCCTTACATTGCAATCGCAGAACACTATTACAACAAAACTCCTTTCCTTCTCCCACGCTTATACTTCCCCTATCCTCTATCCAACCCTTATTTCTTATTTCATTTAACAAGTCACCTCCCCTTTCCCCTACTAAACTAATCACTCCTTTCCTTTCCTATTCCTATTCCCACTCCTTTCTCCCTGCCTCCCCTCCCTATCTCCTTCCCTCCATAATTCATCCTTCCCTACTGTTCTTCCCCCGCTTTCTATCTCTTTCCACCATATCCACTTATCCTCAACTTTAACCTTACCCAACCCTATCTTTATTCTCTTCCCTTTCTCCCTTTCCATCCTTGCCCATTGCCCTATCTTTTCCTGTATTTTTCTTTCTTCAAAAGTTAAATCATTTTCTATGAAAAAGTTCTCCCCCATTCGCCTATTTTTCTTCCTCATCACTTCCTTCTTCATTTCCTCATTCTCTAAGCACACCACTATTACACTTCCGCTCTTCCAACTCTTTCTCACTTTTATCGCTACCCTTAACTTTTCCCAAACTAACTTTTCTATCCCACCCCTCTCCTCTATTTTTTCCCATTCCAACCCTCTAATTATGAAATTCGCTCTTTTTTCATCCCTTTCCTTATCTCTAGCCATTCTTCTCAAAACCCCCACCTCCTTTTCACTCAAGCTCTCACTCCTTCCCCCTATACTCACCATACTTCCCCCTAAACTTCCCCAGCTACTCAGCCCCCTCTCACTCCCCTCGGTACCCTTCTCTGATCCCTCCCTGCTTCCCATCTGCACCTCCTTCTCTTTTCTCCTCTCCTCCTCCCTTCTTCTATTCTCTTCCCTTTGCTCAACCATAAATCTTTCCATTAAAACTATCCTTACCTCCATATCCTTCCATTTCTTGTCCCATTCCTCACTCAATTTACCCAACTCCTGCCTGCAGATCTCCCTCATTCTATCCTCCTCCATATCCATTCTAAAACTCACTTTCTTTCCCTTTTTTCCTTCCTCTTCCACCCCCTTTCCTTGTTCCTTTATCCTGCTTTCTTTCCCGCCTTTCGCCCCTTTCTCCTCCCTAGCTCTCCTCATTCTTACTACCCTAACCTCTTTCCTTAACCTCAAAAACTCACGCTCACACTATCTATCTCCACTCACTTCTTATTCACTACAGTTCCCGTCTTCCCTCCACCCCTCCTTCTGCACTCTCATCCAAACTCTCCTCTTCGCCTATTTATACCCCTATCCTACCTTTATTATTCGCTCTAACTCACAATTCCCCTTTTTCGCTCGCAACACACAACCGCTCTTACTCACTCCTCCTAACCAAGTCAAATATAAGACACGATTATGAATACCGACCTAAGATCAGATCTTAAATACAAGATCAGACTATAAATGTTTTAAATTTCGATTTTGAACGATTTTAATTCCCATTTCCACCAACGTTAAATTAACTCTAATCTCGGTTTAACTTATGCTTTATCTCTAATTAAAAAATTAGAAAAAGAATATTAGATTATTAGAAAGAAGAAGCGTGAGTTAAACCGAGAGTTAATCTACGTTGGTGGAAATGGGCATTAGATTACATTTAGGTAATAACCGATTTTACAATTACAAACTTTTGAAATCTTTCGAACATCTTAAATTTTTATTGAAAATAATCTTATGCCGGTATTCATAGTCAGCTCTTATATTTAAGACCGTCTTAAGTTTATCTTTAGATGCTGTACGAATCAGTTCATTGGCTACGGAGTATCTGAAGATAAATTTAAGACGGCCTTAATTATAAGACCCGACTATGAATACCTTAAGATCGAACTATTGGCTGGTTTATGCTTTGGTCTTAATCTTAATCTTAAGAGTTGATAACATAGAATGCCATAGGGGCGTTTATACTTCCCTAGTATTAAGCCAACGGCACACGGTACGAGTTTTCGTAGTATATCGCATACGAGTTAGCCACTAAGCACGAGAGTGAGAGAGAGCGAAAGACGCTCGCTTTCTCTCACTCTCATGCGTAGTGGCTAACTCGTATGCGATCTACTACGAAAAATCGTACCGTGTGCCGTTGGCTTTAAAAGCCTGCGGCACACGATACGATTTTTCGTACTGGATTGCTTACGAGAGCCAATTAGGATTAAGCTTTAAGTCACTTGATCTAAAATTCTGCATCCTTATTGGCTCTCGTAAGCAAACCAGTACGAAAAATCGTACCGTGTGCCGCAGGCTTTAGTCTTAATCTTAAGCCTTCGGCACACGATACGATTTTTCGTACTGGATTGCTTACGTGAGCCAATTAGGATTAAGCTTTAAGTCACTTGATCTAAAATTCTGCATCCTTATTGGCTCACGTAAGCAATCCAGTACGAAAAATCGTATCGTGTGCCGAAGGCTTTAAGCCTTCGGCACACGATACGATTTTTCGTACTGGATTGCTTACGTGAGCCAATAAGGATGCAGAATTTTAGATCAAGTGACTTAAAGCTTAATCCTAATTGGCTCACGTAAGCAATCCAGTACGAAAAATCGTATCGTGTGCCGAAGGCTTAAGATTAAGACTAAAGCCTGCGGCACACGGTACGATTTTTCGTACTGGTTTGCTTACGAGAGCCAATAAGGATGCAGAATTTTAGATCAAGTTACTTAAAGCTTAATCCTAATTGGCTCTCGTAAGCAATCCAGTACGAAAAATCGTATCGTGTGCCGCAGGCTTAAGATTAATACTAGGGAAGTATAAACGCCCCTATGGCATTCTATGTTATCAACTCTTAAGATTAAGATTAAGACCAAAGCATAAACCAGCCAATAGTTCGATCTTAAGGTATTCATAGTCGGGTCTTATAATTAAGGCCGTCTTAAATTTATCTTCAGATACTCCGTAGCCAATGAACTGATTTGTACAGCATCTAAAGATAAACTTAAGACGGTCTTAAATATAAGAGCTGACTATGAATACCGGCATAAGATTATTTTCAATAAAAATTTAAGATGTTCGAAAGATTTCAAAAGTTTGTAATTGTAAAATCGGTTATTACCTAAATGTAATCTAATGCCCATTTCCACCAACGTAGATTAACTCTCGGTTTAACTCACGCTTCTTCTTTCTAATAATCTAATATTCTTTTTCTAATTTTTTAATTAGAGATAAAGCATAAGTTAAACCGAGATTAGAGTTAATTTAACGTTGGTGGAAATGGGAATTAAAATCGTTCAAAATCGAAATTTAAAACATTTATAGTCTGATCTTGTATTTAAGATCTGATCTTAGGTCGGTATTCATAATCGTGTCTTATATTTAAGGTCGTCTTAAGTTTATCTTTAGATGATGTACGAATCAGTTCATTGGTTACGGAGTATCTGAACGAGTATTCTAAATGACCCGCCTATGAATACCGGACTTAGATAGCTTAAGATTTTATCTAACCAATGAAATAATTTTAGTAGATGTATTTTAAGGGCGTAATTAAGATAATTTTAAAATCAGATTTATATTTACAAAATTAGACTTATATTTAAGATCATTTTAAATACAAACTTAAGATGCTACTTAAAATACTATCATTTTATTAGGGTTGATCTTAAGATCATCTAAAATAAAGTATAAAGAAAGTATTTATAGAATCCGATTTTCTGCTTAAGATCGGTTAGATCAGATCTTAAGTAGCTTAATAAAAATTTCAACCAATCACAAATAATTGAAATAATTAAAAATAAAATAATTTTAGTAAATGACATCTTAAAAAAATACTTAATATATATTTAAACACAAAATTAGATTTAAGATTATATTCACGATTTTGGACTGAATCCTATTTATAATATCTTAAAAATAAGATCAAATATTTGTTCGCTATGAATATTCGTGTTCTATAAGAATTCTCTCTGATTTTCCTCTACTGTTCGTTACCATCAAAGTAATAGAGATACGATCATTTATTTATGAAACACATATGTAACATATGTTTTGTATATATACAGGGTGGCCCACATAACTCTTAACAGCTGAATATTTCGGAAACCAAACCCGTGAGAGAAAAATTTTTTAAACAAAAGTTGTTTGGTTTCAAGGGGGCCATAAGATGGTACCATTGGTTTGACCTTGAAGAATTATTTGAAAGTCACATAAAAATTACCTCAATTTTTTTAAATGGCATTCCCTATTTTTTATTACATATTCTTGTAGCTTATCTCGAGAGCTTTCCAAAACACTATAATAAAGTATTTTTTTATTAAGTATTTTCCGAGTTATAAGGGTTGAAATAATTTCTTAATTTTACATAAACTATAAAATATCTCGTAAAATATTCACCTTTTGATGACCTTACCTCAATACTTTTATGCACAGAATGATGAGAGGAATCAATTGGTGTAAAGAAAACACATAGTTGTTGTTAACAAAAAGTATGTAATTGTTAGTTACAAATTGCATATTTTTTATTAAAAACAACTATGTGTTTTCTTTACACCAATTGATTCCTCTCATCATTCTGTGCATAAAAGTATTGAGGTAAGGTCATCAAAAGGTGAATATTTTACGAGATATTTTATAGTTTATGTAAAATTAAGAAATTATTTCAACCCTTATAACTCGGAAAATACTTAATAAAAAAATACTTTATTATAGTGTTTTGGAAAGCTCTCGAGATAAGCTACAAGAATATGTAATAAAAAATAGGGAATGCCATTTAAAAAAATTGAGGTAATTTTTATGTGACTTTCAAATAATTCTTCAAGGTCAAACCAATGGTACCATCTTATGGCCCCCTCGAAACCAAACAACTTTTGTTTAAAAAATTTTTCTCTCACGGGTTTGGTTTCCGAAATATTCAGCTGTTAAGAGTTATGTGGGCCACCCTGTATATATATATATATATGTATATACGAATACGCTAGACACATAATGAACATGTAGTAAAGATATAGCGTTTAGTCATATCTTATCTAATTTTACGGTGTAAATGTACGGTGGAAATATCACTGTTCATCGGTTCAATATTTCAATATACGTACTATTGTTTTAACTTAAAAGATATTACATTTATTTTTAATAAATATTACATTTATGTTTTTTACAACAATGATACTGTAATATTGTTTTCTTTTCAATTCGACATTTCTATTTTGTATCTCGTTGCGTAGATGTAATTTATCTGGACACATTATCATTTATCGTTATATGACGTGCGTATTACTTCTGGAATAATATTGCAACATTGTCTGATATTCGTAATAATCGTAGAAATTATGATTATGATACAAAAATACTGGAAAACTTGTTTTTAAAGAGATGCTATTGAAATACTCAGAATAATTAGCGAGCGTTTCTGTACTTCCCTGGGTTTAATTTCACTGAGACGTAATCTCTGAATATTCTTCCATCCGGAGGAAATTCCGTTGCGGGGAAATATAAATTCTAAGCAAAAGTGAATATTCTCATATAAACTGTATCACACATTATATATAATAATAATAATAAGCGTGTATATTGAATACACACAACACACACACGCACGCACGCGCGCGCGCGAGCGCGCACACACACACACACACATCTCAGTTTAACATAAGCGTAATACAGTTCATATAAATCTCTTTTTCTAAGAGTTTGTAATATATATATATATATATATATAATATTTTTTTTTATATTTACACACGCACAAAATATTATATTATATCATTTATTTATTATTTATGAACATTAATTATATAATTTATTTTATCAAATTATTTTATAAAAATAGTAATGGAAATGGAACAGTTGTGTTTGATATGTGTAATCGTCTCAAGATTCACAAATGTATAATTACAAACGTCATGCTCCGTTTTTAATTGGTTATATTAATTTTTAATAAACCTTTTATAACTCTCAACAGTCATCAATCGTTAAACAGTTATTGCGCAGGTATAATATATGGTAAAATAAGCACAAAAACAACGACAACAACACTGTCGTTAACAGTTACAGAATTAGTTTCCTAGTTCGAATAATATTTGTAGTTACGTTAGTTTTGAAATTTCCTAGTTACTAATGAAAAGTGTTTGAGATAAAAAAAGACGACATAAATCAGACGCTTGTTCGTTTCGGCTTCTGGAAGTTCACTCGAGTGAGTGGGGATGAATAGATAGAAACGGTATCGTTGCTCTTATAAGAGAAACGATCGGCTTAGAGAAATGTTTAGTCAAGGCTGGTCGCTCTGTCATGCTCGCTGCATTACGTTCACTTGTGCAACATGATCGGGTCGGTATACTTTTTTCTTATCACTTTGCGAAGGTGTGCAGACAGCAATAAAAATGTCATGTGCTGACATCATGACTTTTGCATAATCTTTTTTTCTACTGGAATGATGGTTCTTCTACATCGTTCGACATGTTAAAAATCAATGTAAATTCAATAACGCAACGCATAAGTGAAAGTACAGTTACGCGAAAGACTGTCTTTGTACGCGACAGTTAAAACTGACACTGACGTAAAACACGTTTTATTTTCATAGCTTGCAAAATTTGTGATGCTTAAAGCAGTGCAAATGTAAATCACAACGTAAACTTGTGATTTGTGAGAATATACTTGTCGAGTGCAATGTTTTAATGTAATTCATTTGAACATTTTTGTGCCATATTTATTTGCCAAGTCACATATTTCACATGTAAATTAATCATGAGAAACAAAGAAAAAAACAAAATATTCAAGATTAAATATTTGAAAATAAAACAGTAACAATATAATCAATACAACAATATTATTAGGGTCGTACTTTAGAAATTTTTCGGTGTTTACTAAAATTTCAATAAATTTGAATGTCAGTTGTCTAGCGAATATTATTTGCAGAATTCATAATGTTTTAAACAGATTCTACAAAACCAAACATGTAATTTGAAACTTTTGTGGTTTATTGTGTTTATATTATTTTTGTGTGACACACACACACATACATACACATAATTGTGGCTTTTCACTTTCTTTTCACTTCTATTCAAAATTATATAATTGCTGGTAAATAGGAAAAAAACAATTCAATTTTAATTCGTTTATTTTTTAATGAGAAAATAAACAACTCGGTAAATATCTAAGAAGTTGTAAATTAATAAAAAATTTAATTTTGAAAAGTTGACAATTTTATTTTCTTGAGCAATGTACAATTTACAATAGATTATAAATAACTTTCACTATATTACCTCATCAAAAGAGTTAGAAGAAATACAGCAATTAATAATTTTCTATCAAACATCCAGAGACATTGTTCGTTAACAAGGGATGAGATTGCTCGAGCGATTAGTGGTCGCGTAATCATGTGCAACTAATATGCCATATGCTGCAACCGTATGTAGAGTGGTATTGAAAGCATTTTCGCGTGGAAATTCACCTAATATTAACCCATCTGGCAATATCACATATTGGAATGTTACGCTTATTGTGCTGTTAACTACATGATACTTTTATTATAATTGCAAAAGCAGTTAACTAACGACTAGCTATAGATAAAGCACACATCCATAATCTATGTATATACTTTTACATAGATAATGCACATCTTTGTTCCAAGAATGAATAAAAATATTTTAAAGCAGTTTTAAAAAATTCTCACAGTATTTTCACTAATTTATTATTGAAGAAAATTATAAATTTTATTTATAGAGCGCTGATTGAAGTATTGTAGGATTAACTATGATAAGTATATACCGCTCGTTATAAATAATAAAATCCTACGAACACGAAAGGTCAATGTATATAAAAACGAGCAACATGGATGACACAATAAAATAAAAGTATATTTAATCTTTCATTGCACGATCACAAATTACAGTTTGTCTCGAATACGAAGTTCGAATACGAAGTTTCTAGAGCTTACTTGTATGATCGACAAACTGCCACTCAATATTGTAAACGACGCGTACATCTTATTGTTTTATTGTTTTTATCGCTGAGGAAGACCCCGTGAGGTCGAAACGTTTGATTTTTCGAAATTGTTATTGTAATTTGTGATCGTGCAATGAGAGATTAAATATACTTTTATTTTATTGTGTCATCCATGTTGCTCGTTTTTATATACATTGGCCTTTCGTGTTCGTAGGATTTTATTGTAGGATTAATTTATATTTTGTATTAAGTTAATTTTATCTATGTTTAATACCTATACAACACATTTTTATTAAAGGCAAGATATGTATATGTTTTGTAAATTTTATTAAAAATTTACAATTAAATTTACAATTAAAATTTTATGCTTGTGTGTGTATGTGTACGCGCGCGCACAAAAAATGTATTATTTATTCAGCTTTTTATTTAAAATATATAAGATGAAATAGCTTGCAATAGCAAAGTTTACACTATGCTGCATAATTTAAAATCTTACATCTATAATTAACTAAATATTCCTGTAATTAAACCTGTAATTTGTAATTAAGCAAACACTATTTAATTAAAAGTTACAAAGAATGTTCGAATTGTGAAAAAGTATATATTTTTCAAGTGTAAAAATCTATTAACATATCGCGATAAATTTATTTATTTGCATTATCGTATATATAATTGTTCGTATATATTCTTTAAATCATTAAAAAATTGTGAAACCTGAGCAGATTCGTGTCAATAATACCGACTAAAGAAGATATTTATTTAATTTATGTCTGATTATATCCGCGATAAAGTAAAAAAAAAATTTATTTTCTTGTTTTATCTGCATGAATCGTACTACAATAATTCCTTCAAGTTATCTTTATTGTACGGTCATAAAGGAATTGATAGACCGATAAAATCCACGATAATTAAATATTTACTAATCTATAAACATGTTTTAATTACGTCTGAACAATTAATTAATTACGAAATTGGATATTTATTATTTCTTATATACTTTAAAGTTATATTTCGAGCCATATCTTAATATTGACGAGAATAAAGGTATAGTTTGTAACGCTTAACGCTAAGTCGTGAATGTACTACGATGCGTGAATGTATTGAATGATGTATACACGCGTTACGCAATCTCAGTGAATTGCATAGTAAATGTCTTCTGCGTGTGTAAATCTGTGATTGCACGATGATAACTGACCACGTTCTTGAATCAGCAATAAAGATGACAACACATGTGATCGTGTTGATATCTCTCGTGCGATAGGTACATATCTATATTTAATATAAACTCTTAGATCGCCAATCTTATCATAAATAATCGTAAATGTTAATTGTGTAGAGTGCTTATAGAGCAATTTTAAAAACTTTATCTTCACGAATGGTTATTACGTCTAACTGTAACTTTATAGCACAGTTCAATTCATACGAACGTGTATCATTCAAATTTTAATTATTTATAAACAAATATTTACTTATAAATTGTGCATTGTGTACATGAGATTGTTATGTGTCATAAAAATCATAAAATAAATCATACTATTATGACTATTTTAAATAAAGGAAAATTATTTTATGCTGTAATTGTGCTATTATAATTGTGTTTGGTTGCTACTAATAGACAGGTGCAACCTTTATAACAGCTGCAAATGCGGTCATGGTAAACCATTAGAGCGTGAAGTGACCACGAGATTGTAACCGGCAGAAGCTCTAAGCATCACTGATATTTATTCTATGATCACTATTGTGTGGCTTCTTTCATCAATCACATCATAATTTGACTGATATATTGACTGTTGATTAATGATTGACCGTTGAAAAAAATGAATATATGCATATACATATTGTAATAACACGATTAATTCGGACTTTTCGATTAATTTTTTCGATTTTTGTTGCAGAACCGAATTTTAATTTACACATATTATAAAAAAATTAAATGCGGCAGAAAATATAAATTTCTTTATAAATGTGAATTTCGAATAAAAATCATATAGAAGTGGAATAAATTTGTAATGTTTAAAGTTAAAGATTATGTTATGGTCTTGCAATATTTAATCACGAATTTTCGTGAAACAAACATGATTAGATCGATTCTTATTATGTCGTTAAAAAAAAACAAATCGTAAAAATGTGTTTAATATTTATTTTTACGTTTGCGCAGGGTACGAAAAAAGCTGGTTATATCCGGCGCAATAGCGATCATACTTGTGATCGTTTTCGTGGTATTAATTGTAGTCTTTCCGCTCAATTCAGACATTAAATGCGGTTCAAAGTTCATCAGTTCTTCTAAACTGGGTCGGTATGCGAAGGTAATACTTATTAATCAAAGAATATAAAAAACAAAGACTGGATTTAATTATAACGTAAGATATTTGACTTATATATAAAACAAAAGCGTATTCTTGAAACTATTTATTCAATTGGCATTCCGGAAAAAGATTTTTACCAAATTTATAATACCTCTCATGCTATCAATAACAGAAAATAAATTTATACAGGATTTACTTTGACATTAAATAACAGCAAATAACAAAAGTAATGCTATTCGCGTATGTATTTGTTTCGAAAATATATTTTTATTGGAATTATTATTTCGATAGCTGCTTTGTTTCATTTGCTATTTCCTCACAAACACTCGCTTTGTTTTATACATAAAAGAAAGAAATACAGCGTGATATGATGTAATGTAATATATTCTGGAAGTTTTTCCCACCTTTATTATTGAAATATTCATGAACAGGGCGCCGTGTCGACAAATGGTCAGGAATGTTCAAAAATTGGTGCCGATATTTTATCTAAGAACGGCTCGGCAGTGGATGCGGCGATAGCGGCACTTCTTTGCGAAGGCATCGCATCCTTGCAGAGGTATTACAATTTCCTATTTTTCATCTTTTTCTTCTTCGTACGAACAAAACTTCTCTTTCGATTCGATAGAATTTGACTAATTCAATGTTTGCCAACAAAATAAAATATTTCTATTTGATTTAAAGCATGGGACTGGGTGGTGGATTTCTTATGACAATATGGGACGCAAAGAGCAAAACGGCGGATTATCTGGACGCGAGGGAGACAGCCCCGATGGCCGCGACAGAAGACATGTTCGATGGCAATGCTCATTTAGCCATGTATGGTAGGATTTTTTTACAGTAAAGCTTACTGACAGATAACACATGTGATTCATCAGAACGCGCTTTACGCTTGAAAGCCGTCATAGTTACTGCCAGACATATCACGTAATGCTTAATTATAAGATGTTTTATTAACTTTGCTCGCGTGTACAGCAACAATGCTCTCCCGAGCCGATTTAAATAAGAAATCTATTGTATTGAACAGGTGGTCTGGCAGTTGCTGTTCCTGGTGAGATTATGGGCTATTGGGAAGCGCATAAAAAATATGGCAAATTGCCGTGGTCTGAATTATTCGAGCCCACCATTAAATTATGCGAAACTGGATCGCGAGTCACTCAGTATCTCGCCGCGTATCTGGTTGAGAAGGAGCCTATGATAAAGAACGAGAGCAGTTTAGTTGAAATACTCATAAATCCTGACACCAATAAAACGTGGATCGTGAGTGACTTAACTGTTTGCCTCCAAAGCCCTTTTATCATTTGTAAAACTTTTGCTTTGCAAACATTTCGTGGAATGGCAGAACTATGAAATAAATAGAGGAACACTTACAGGCAGGAGACCGAATAAAGAGACCGAAACTGGCGAAGACGTTGAAACTGATAGCGGAAGAGGGTCCCAACGTATTTTACAATGGAAATATTACAGACAAATTAGTCGACGAGATAACAAAGTTTAAAGGAATAATTACGAAGCGAGATTTTCAAGAATACAGGTGTGCATTACGTTTTTCTATTTCTGAGTTTTTAAATTATGGATGTTCGTAAAATGCAAAGTTTGCCATTTAAATATAAACCAAAGGAGCGATATTGTAAACTTATCTCTTTTACACAGTTAAAATTTTATGAGAAAGCATAAAAAGAATATGTCACTATGTAGATAAAAATGATGTTGCTGACGCTCTATTGTAACGACAATATTGATGGAAAATTTTTTAAATTATATTAAAAGAATAATCCAGGATATCATGATCAGAAATGACAGTTTTTACCATCATAGTATCTTGCAATTAGTATTAAAGCGAAACATTTAATTAAATATGAATATTAAATGAAATATAAATCAAATTGCTGATTGAAATAATTAAATGTCATTATCTGCAGTCAAAGTCGATAAAAATATAAGAATAGATTAGATACCGTTAATTTCATAATGACTATCAACAAAAATATTGTATGTATATTGTATATTATTAAATATATAATATAAATACTGTTATATTGTTATATAATATATAAATATTTATATATTATATAACAATAAATATTAAGTTACTCTTCCTGATTGATTGCTTTCCCTGTTCTTACAGTTATTCGTTGATTGCGATTATGAATTTAATAACAATAAATAATTATGGATAGATAGATCGGTAGATATAGATAGATATAGATACATTATCAAACTGGCAAAAAATTTCGAGAAAACATACTAGGTGCAAAAGTTATGGTAGCATGTTGATGACGCAAGATTACTTTGCAGGGCCATATGGAGAAAGCCAGTCGCGTTGAAAATGGGAAACCTGACGATTTACAGTGCTCCGCCACCTGGTTCGGGAGCGATTCTGACGTTTATAATGAACGTCCTTCGTCGTTTACTGCCGGTCAACAACGAGAATGTGATGTGGCAACGTATAGTGGAGACCTTCAAGTGGGCTTATGCAAGAAGAACAGAGCTGGGTGACCCTGATTTTGTCGAAGGCATAGGTGAGACAGTGAGGGCGCGCAATGTGTAACATTTTAACGCAATTTCTCGATAATATATCTTGAAAAATTATACATATATGTATATACAATATTATAATATTGTATAAAATTATATTAAAATTGTAAAAAGAAAAGTCGGGTGACCCACAATCCAACAAGTTTCTAAACGCGAACAAAAAACGATTTATTTATACTTTTACGAGATCGTTAGAGCAATGATAATGTATATAATATTAATAGAAAATGTCATCCGCTCGTCGCTCATTTAAAAGTTAAAACATTTCGATCATTAAGGAGTTAAAAATATCTTTCATAAATAAAGATAATTAATCAAGAAAGAAAGAAACAGAATTTATAAGTTTACGTTATTTTAAGCATATTATCACATATTCCTTTTATTTGATATCGCGATATATCACGTTTTTCCGAGAATCGCGTTTCCAATGTTTTCTAACAATCGTCAATTTGTGTATCATCACGTAAACGTGTTATTTGAAACTTGTTGTTTGACTGTCTGTTTCAGCGCGATTTTCTCGAATCCATTCTTGAATTTTCCCCTTGTCAATTACCAAGAATTTAATGATGACAAAATTATTTCTTTGTAGATGCGCTACTCGTCAATTTAACATCTGACGATTACGCGGAAATGATAAAGGAAAAGATCAAGGACTATAGCACGAGTCAAGATCCGGAGGATTACGGTGTCGTCATCGCAACAACCGAGGATGCGGGGACCGCGCATGTTTCCGTCCTCGCTCCCGACGGTTCCGCCGTTTCCGTTACATCGACTATCAATCAGATGTAAGTAAAGTTGCGGGTAACAAAATACTTTAACCAAATACTCTAATTGATTAAAATTGTGAAACAATTTGTATAAAATCAACTGCGCTCAGGTTGCGAGATTTAGTTGTTTTTAATTTTTTAAAATTGCACATTCGAATAATTACAATAATCGATTTGTAAAGTATCAAATGTACACAATATTTTTGAATGAAAATATCAGAATTTTCACAATATCAGTGCGCGATTGACGGAACTTTATACTGACGTTACTTATTGTAACTTTTTCTATAATACTCTCCTCATGCATCACTATCGACTTGCTGAAAAACGACAAGGAGAAAATCAATTGAATTACTTCACTTTCGAAATACGTTTGATACGTTCGTTGTTGAAAGCGCGGTTTATATCTATCCTTAAAAATGGAACGATTCAGCAAAACGCGATCTACGATAAAACCCCAGCGCAGGATTTTTCGTGCTTTTTGTAAGCATCTTTATTTAACAGATTCGGCGCGATGATACGCTCTGAGTCTACCGGTATAATATTTAACGACGAGATGGACGACTTTAGCTCACCTAACATCACCAACGGCTTCGGGCTGCCGCCGTCACCGGCGAACTTTATTCGACCCGGCAAACGACCGTTGAGTTCGATGTGTCCGACTATAGTGGTAAGCCGTTTTACCGCGAACGTGACCGCCGATAAATTCACCAGGAGTTCGAGAGTCGAGGAATAACGTGTAACAAAACGCGCGTTCGGTGAACAAAACAGTTGGGCGTCTCATGAATGTTGCGAAACGCGTCTAAAAAATGAAATGATTATATCGAGCAATTAACCAGTAGATATCCATCGATTCCGAGAATAGCTTTATTACTCATTAATGATGTAACTGCAATTCGCAATCGTCATGCGATCGTCCGAAACAATTCTCTGCGCTGTCGCCATGTAAAATGTCGTCAATGTTTCTCGTGTAAATAAATGTCAATGTTCTTCGATTGGCTAGACCTGTGTAGAAACCTGAAATTTAAAGCTTTTTAAGATAATGAGAAGGGAATAAGTGAGATGTCCGCGGCGAGTCCGGGATGGCTAATTTAAGCTCATTTGATTCAATTGTGTGATCTGTCTTAGGTTGATCACAAGGACGACGTGAGGTTAGTGATTGGTGGAGCCGGTGGTACAAAGATCACGAGCGGCGTGGCGATTGGAATGCTCTTGAATCTCTGGTTCGGCTACGACATAAAGGAAGCGATTGATGCGCGTAGACTTCATCATCAAGTGAGTTCAAGCGAGCATTATACAAGCATTATATAATACATAATACAAGCATTATATAAGCTTGGACGTAAGAATTAGACGTAAGAAAGTAATTCTAATCAAACACTAAGTTCGCTATTATGTTATTTCATTTAAACTGGCTTTTAATTACGTAATAGCAGTTTAAGACATTGTTACTAAAATTTATCTTGAAAACTATTATTAAATAGCAGTTTAAGAAATTGTTACTAAAGTTTATCTTGAAAAATATTATTAAATAGCAGTTTAAGAAATTGTTACTAAAATTTATCTTGAAGGATATTGTTCGATAAATGCTAAATTATTAAATTTTACATTTTACATATTTAAAATAGAAAAATTGAAAAGATTTTAAAAGATTATATTAGCAGATAATAATGTTAGAGAAATTCTAAAATATATTTTATATTTATTTTTATTATTTAATGGTATTCAGATAAAAAAATGAGAATTTTTATTTGAATTAATTATCTAATCTGCATTTGCTAAAATCTTTCTTTATGTAATCATAAATTATTTACAGTTTAATATATTTTTCTTAAGGAAAAAAAGAAAATAGGAGGAGTTACATTCCTCAGTTCTTCTCATCAGACAAGGAACATTAATAAGATAATTGCTTCATTTCTTATCGAACATTATATTTAAATAGAAAACTAAATAGAAAATTGTCTAGTTATTATACTTGTTAATAGTCTTTTTTTAAAGAAAACTTATTTAAAAAATTGCAGTTGCTGCCGATGAATATTCAGAACGAAAAAAATTTTTGTCAAGTCACGTTAGATTACTTGAATGAAATCGGGCACAATGTCACCACTTTCAGCGGAATTGGAAGCGCAATTACGGCTGTAGCCAAGGAAAACAGACTTATAACAGCAAACTCAGACTATCGCCGACAAGGAACAGTAGAAGGATTGTAAAAATTAGTAGAATGATATATATAGAACCCACGCGGATGACCTTGTAACATAAAGATGTAACATTGATTCCTCTTTGTGAGTTTCAAACTACAGTACCATCAAATAGTAATCATTATAATCATCATGATTACTATTATAATTAATGCTCTCTATACGGCATGAAATCTCTGTTTTATTATATCTTATTAAAAACAAATTCAGCAGCATAAAATGATTCTTAAAGTTACAAAGTCGTTTGCTTACGAATGATGTGATACGTAGTTGTTATAAAAATACTAAATTCTTTTTTAATATTATAATTTGGAAAGATAATTTACATACTTCAAAATGAAATCGTTCGCAATATGTATGTGTGTGTGTGTGTGTGTGTGTGTGTGTGTGTGTGTGTGTGTGTGTGTGTGTGTGTGTGTGTTTGTCTGTGTGTATCGTGCTGATTCTACTCGACTGTAAATACTTAAAATATAATTGCATAATTATTAACCCTTTGACTACGGCAGACTTTGAGACGCACTGGCCGTACCATACGGCAGGAATTGAGTTACGATGTCACGCCGCGAACTTTTGGGTAGGGATGCATTTTTGTGAAAACATATTTTAATAATAAAAAAACTGAATTTTACTACATTAAAACAAAAAAAAGTGGGTGCCTTTCAGAAAGCCAAACTGCGTCGAGCGTCTATAGGCGCTCTCAGTGTCACAAACGCAAAATTTCTAAGCGCCTATAGGCGCCCACAGTAGCCTAAGAGTTAATAACATTTATTTCATTATAATTCATCATATCTCTGTATATATTCCACAATATTTCATACGTGATTCAAATATACGAAAATAAAAATGTCTATGTTTTTATGTTTATGTAATAAAAATTAAATTAATTTCTGGATGTTATGAATTGTGTTTTTTATTGTTTAAATAAAAGATAACATATTCGTATATATAGCTGATAACATAGGATCCTATTCTTGATAATTTAAGTGGTATCAGGTGGTACAATAATTGCAATAACACAATTCTGCTGCTTATGCAAATCATATACAACTCCATATGAAATAATATTGCAACAAAATGTTCTAAAAAATAGAAGATATATTATGATGCATATCTAGATAAATGAATTTTTCTTCTTAGATTTAGTCATGTTACAAAATTGTAGATTACTATACAAGTGAAATAGGATCGATATGCATCTAATTAAAGAGAAATATACCATTTTCGGTTCGAGCTGGAGCTTGGTAATCTAATAATAATATTTTCTGTGAATATTGTATACTTTTATCAACTCTTATTTTTAACTCGGTTAAATGACCGCGCATAAAATTAAAATATCATTAAGAGACACAACTCGAAAAATTTTATTTTAAGTTTTATTTTTAACTGTATTGTCACTTATTAATGTAAATTTATTTTATGTAAGTAAACATGACTTGTAAACTTGAACTTTATGTTAATTTAGTCATAATTATTTTTCAATAATTTGTTGTGCAATTATTTTAAAAAATAACAAGTTATTGATAAATTATTAATCAAGTTGTATATATTTTTTTCAGACTATGTTTTCAAACAATCTTTATTTTCATAATCATTCTGTTGCATATGTTAACATATGTTAACTATTCTTGAAATTTTGCAGTGACAAGATTATAATTATCTTGTAATTGTAACAGATTTTTTATTGTAATGAGCTTGTTTAGTATTTAATTAAATGCTAATTTTTAAACTGGCAAATCGATAATTTGCAGTCATGAATTTGCTTGAATCACTCAGCAGAATTATGTATTTTTTACAATGCATGTACAAAGTTTACTGTTTTCTAAAAATCAATAATTACCAGATAATTTAATATTGAAAAGAATAAATGAAATTATACGCGTGCAATAAACTCTCTTTCGTCGGAGTAAACAATAATTTTGTCGGAGTAAACAATAATTTTGACATTTAGGGATGAAAATCTGATTATTGTCTAAGTTTGTATTGAGAATTTAATTTAATATTAATTCTAACTAATTTTTTTCTTAAAAAAGAAATTATGGTATTTATAATATCTCCAAATAAAGTATAATTTGAAAAGAAATTCAGCATCTGTAATTCAGATCGAAGAAGCTCTTTCTTCAAGGTGCAACTGCTATAGTAATTAATATTCCTTTTAGGTATCTTAACCAATACACTTGCTATATGTCTCGAATACGTAATTTCTTCCGTGGTATGTGACCTTCGTTGATAACATCCGTATTAATACTAGGAATTAATATTTCTTCCGTATTTATATCATCGGAATGGATTTTAAATAAACCAAAATTTTTTATTTATATAACGGAATTATTGTTATTTTAGAAGATCACTGCAATTGTCTTTTTACAATTAACGTTCTAGAGAAAATGTCCTATTTAAAATATTTGAAAAATACTCTCTTTTGAAAATACTCTATTTTTAATTCTTCAGATATACTTTCAAAATAATTAAGTAAATCACGGTTGAAGATTAGTAGAAAGTGGACATTAATAACTTTTGATCACAATCGTATAGAAACAAAAGTGTTTATCATCACGCAGAAACGATTTCAGAAAAGACTTCATAATTGTCCTGACTCACTCTGATCATTCTTGTCAGCTTGTCAAGGTAATTCACGGTAATGCATCAACTAATGTTACTCATTTCGCGAATAATATGTATGTATTATACAAAATAATATTGCGGATCACGGCGATGTTTTATTAGATTGTCTGACATGTAAGAGAGCCGTTTTACTGTTTTGAAAGCTTTTCATTAGTCACCAAACCGCATCCGGGAGCTTGGATTTGCATATTCGATGTTATTGTTTCTCGTGCAGCGCAATTTTCCAAGAATGGAGATATTTTAAAGTCAATGTATACTTTGACATGGTAATGTTACGAGCATAAATCGAGCAACCCGACGGATTCTTGATCACGTCTGGAAATTTTGATTATGATTACAATTATTTTCATCATATCGTTAGGGTATCACGCTCACAGAGAAAGAGAGATAGATAAAGAGAAAGAAAAAGAAGCGGTCATCGTTAGTGTTTGATTATTAAATGTATGAAACGTATGCGAGATCGCTCACGTGATTTTACATTTCGGGCTCTATCGCTTTGGCTATGTCGAGTTTCGACGAGATATATTATATCGATGTCGACGTGGCAATAATTTCAAGAGTATACGGCTTACGGGAGTTAATCGAGATTCCTGTTTGCCATTGAAAATAAGTAGACTTCAGAAAAGGTATAGCGAAAAAGAGGAAAAGAGGGAAACAGAGAAAGAAAGCAACGAGATGGTAGACAGAAATTCTTAATTTCCGGTGCTTTGTTCGTGTGACCATGGTGGTCCGTTTCATTTCCGTTTATACCGAGGTAAACGAAACGAAGTCAGAAAAAAGGAGGAATCAAACATTATGAAGAGCGGCTGCTGTGAGTTTCACGACTAAAGCGTGAAACTTTCGTGCGTGATTGTCGAGTTTTCCTTTTTATTTATTTCCTATGATTATTAAGTTATTTATCACATTACTTAATCGCAGAGACAATTAATCCTCTAGAATATTAATCGTAATATCTAAATGTTAATACTAATGCTACCTATCACTTTTTTAAAAAGCACTTTTAAAAAGTAAAGTAAAGAATAATAAACAACCAAATTTTTTAAATCAAATATGGCCATGACGTTATTTTTAGGATGCAATTTAATTTTAACAACATTAAAGTTATACAAAAGATAAATTGACCTAAGAAAATTTTCCAAACAAAATCTTGATGTTCTTGCGTATTTTCCGTTTTTTTTACTAAATGACGCATATGTTAATTAATTTAATGGCTGTTGCGATTTATCAAGCATATTAAATCAAAAACAGAAAAACGAGGCTGTTGCCATTTATCAAGAATATTAAATAAAAAATAGAAAAACAAGTGTCACTTTTAATCTTTAATTATTTCGCATATTACATAACTTATTGAAATTAAAACTTCAAGCTGATAATATTGTTTAACAACACTGTTTAACAAACACTGTTTAATTATTACACTTTTCTTATGTGCATATTAATAATTGATCTTAAATGCGAATATTAATATGTATAAATAATATAGTTAATTTATTAAATTTTCATGTAATTTATTTATATGAAATATATAATCTTATTTAGACTCCGCCGAATCTTATTTATATTCTATATAAATAAGAATTTATATTTATGTAATAAAATATTTGTGCAATAAAATAAGAAATGTAAGTAATAAAATAAAACAAAAAACAAAAAATTTAAAACCCAACATATTTTTTTATATTTAACACTTAATAATAATTACTAAATTACATGTAAAAATTAACAACATTTTTAAGATTTTTACACGTATTTGATAATAAAATAAAAAAAAAAAACATTTATTATTTTTAATAGATTTCTTTTCTAAATTCTACTTGTAAGTTTTGTGTTTTATCTCGGGTACTACTTTATAGCTGCATATGTTTGGGCACTCAAAACGTTTTATCTTTCTTCAACGTATAATGAGCGACAAAGATAAAATATTTTTCTCATTTCGGTTTTCTCTGATTATTAAGGCATGTAGTTTTTTGTGTGTTTATCTCGGGTTATACTATTTTATAGCTGCATATGTTTGGGCACTCAAAACGTTCTATCTTTCTTCACCGTATAATGAGCAAGATAAAATATTTTTCTCCTTTCGGTTTTCCTAGATTATTAAGGCATGTAGTTTTTTTTAGTATAAATTATCTTCTTTCTTTTAATATGTCTAAATTATATCTGTACTCCGTAGAGAGACTAGAGAATGTGTAAGTGTTTTCAAATCAGTCATTTCATGGACTTTGGTTGTTTTATTATCCCCTTCCTTGCTGAAGTATAGTTAAGCAGGAGTTTGACGAACGGTGCGCCGTTACATACCTGTGACCGCGTTCAGGCTACAGTCGTCAGTCGAGAGCCGGAGTTGGGTCTGATCGGACCCACAGCATTCTGACGAGGTTTCTCGAACGGAAAAAGAAGCACTTTCACCGGGATGCTGAGGGAAACGGTTCTAGTTTTCGCGGCGCTCGTCGTGTTTGCTGATGCCACAGTAGTTAATAAATGCGACAGTGGTACGTAAAATACAAACTGAGCCAAAAAATATATTAGCCTGCTGAAAGAGAATTGCAGTTTTTAAATAAATTGTTTTCAAAACACAGGCTATTTCATTAACGATAAATAAAGAAACGAAATAATTCATTTTTATTCCTTCAATTTTTTAAGTTAATTTAATTATTTAATTATTAACGTAGCATCTTTATGTAAATATATAAACGGATAGACAAAAATTTGCTAAATTGTAAATAATCAACAGTAAAATATTTTCATTTCAAACAAGAGAAACGAGAGAAAATTTTTACAACTAAAAATTTTCTATAATTGAAGCACTTTACTTTATAATAAGTTTGCAGAAATAATTAACTTTTAAATGTACTAAAAATCACGATCTTTTTTTGATGTCATTGGAAAAGATACAGACTTCAAGTTGCTTATTTTCAAATTAAAACAGCTTCTCTTTACGTAAGAGAATCTCTTCGTTAAATATCTTCGTGAAACTTTCTCGATGTTACATTGCAAAAAATTGTATTTTACAAAAAATTTATACGTTTTTTCTAAAACATTTAATAAAAATTTATCAATACATTTTTTTATTGTATTTCTTTATTGTATTGTGTTTTTAATTGTAATCTTAAAAAATTTTATAAATGAATATGTGAATTTTTTTCTAAGAAAAACAAGTAGCTTTTAAACAGGAAATTAGAAAGTTTGTTAAAAACTTTCTAAAATTTAGTTATGTTTTATCTCTAGAAACATTAATGATTTCTAAAAATTGCTTTTAGCTCTAGGACTATTAGTGACTCACTAAAATTGGCTATAATCAACGAGATAAGAAGAAAAATGATAAAAAAAAGATAGCAGGAAAAAGAATTTGTTCAAAGTTCATTGTTAAAGTAAACTATAAAATATCCAGATAGACCATCCAAGTTAAGAAGAAAGTCGTGTATTTTGTTCTTATTTGATTACTTATTTATATAATATAAATAAATTATACAATATATATTAATTATTTATTCGCTCACTATTTTATTTTGTGGTGTGCCACCTATTTCTATTTATATAATACTTCAAATGTTGAAATCTTTTTCTAATATTTAATACCCTCAATTAATATGTGTAAAAAATAAATTTTATATATGTTGCAATATTTTTTCCATATATGTATTATACATACTGATAAAATTTTATCACGAATATATATATATATATATATATATATATATATATATATATATGTATTATACATACTGACAAAGTTTAATTTAAACATTTTAGAATATTCTATAAATGAAGGACTATCATGATACAATTTTCGATATTTAAAAGTTTTTCTTCGATATATTGTATGCTATTGTCGGATATTAAATTTTTGTTAAATTTTTCGGGTATCACACACGAGTATCTGTTGGCACGAATATATCATCCGTAATCTTATATAACCTATAACAAATTATTCAATAAGTAGAATTTTTTCTTTAAAAGTTATTAGACGTGAATCACGATGATTTTATCACGAGTTAAGCATGCTTTTGTCGAAGATTGTTTCTCTGCTCGTAACAGAGGCTATAGTTAGTTCTCGTAATTTTATTATTGCACGATACGTTTAATGACGGCTAATTATTGGAGATACAATGTGAACGAGACGACTGTTTGTAGTACATTGTTATATTTACTGGTATATCTACAATTACTTACGAGAAACATAATTGACATACAGTAAAAGTGATAAGTAGAATACTAACTTGAGAGTTAATTTATGACTTATTTATGTGCTTCACCATATTAGAATTTCAATGTCAAAGTAGAAACTTTGTATCGATTGGAGTACATAAATATTTTGATTCGTATAAGTTTTTCGAGCCTCTTTGTCGATGTGTTCAAAACGAAACGATAGAAACTAGCAGGAACAATATGTTGACGGACTGTGAATACCGTTAGAATTGTAACTGTATTTTTTAGTCCAGGTATTATGCTTCTGACAATAAATGTGACATATGTGACATATATGCATATTGTTTATTCTCGTCGATAACAGATTCATTTTCAATACATACATAAGCTTAGTAAAATATATTTTCATCGAATAATGTCTCTAGCTGAAATATTTTTTTTCGTTCAACAAAAAGTAATTTATCATGAGCTCTTATTTGAATTGCGTCACAATAAACGTACGTAAAAAAGTTACTTTCACTAAAAGATTATTTTATAAAGGATATCCTGCTGAGACAGCTGTTTCAATAATGACCTTAACCTTCAGTTGCGGATAATCATGAAAACGTATCATTATCTTCCACGTGGAAGATTAAACTTATATTTTCTCGTGACATGCTCTTTTTCCATGTCAAAGACTTGAAGAAAATTACTTAGTATTAATGTCAATTAACTAATTCTTTACTTTTAATAATATCAATCCAGTGTTCTAATAAAATTTATTACTACCACGAAGTTTTGAAAAATTTTAAGTTAACTTTTAAGTTAATTTTTAAGTTAAATATTAACATGATAATCGTATATTTATCTTCATATCCAAGTTATTACTCTTTCTTACTTCACATTCTCGGATACTACAACGACATTGAGTCTCGTCGAAGAAAATCAAATATCTCAAGGCGATCAACATTCAAGTCGTAACATTTTTTATCCTCTATCTTTTTTACTCTATGCATGCGTATTCTTCGGACAAAGAGCATGTGGAATACTACTTTAGTATCAAATTACATTGCTTCATGAAATAATCATATGATTAATGTGTTTGTGACTTATGCAATCAAATAATTTAAAACCGAACTATACGAAAATATAGAGGGCATAAATTATATTCACGATTTGTTTACGATCTATAATTTATGATTTCAGGAGTCCCGTTCGAAGATGCGACGCAGGTCAAAGTATCCGGCTGCGACGAACCAGACTGTATTTTGAAACAAGGAACGACTGCCGTCATAGAGATCAAACTCGTACCTAACAGAGATATTGATAGTCTAACTAATGACGTGCACGCACTTCTTTTTAATGTACCCTTGCCCTTCGTGGGAGTCGACGGAACAAATGCCTGCGATAATATTTACAACGTCGATGGTAGCAAAAACGGTTGTCCCATGAAGCAAGGTGTCGAATATTTATATAGAAATAGTTTTCCTGTGCTGTCGATATATCCCAGGGTAAATTTTCAAATTTCTTAAAAGTTAAAGAAGTTGAAGTTTAAGAAAAGCTTATGGATAATCTTATAATCACATTTATTAATAATTAAATAAATAAAACAAATAGGTTATAACGCAAGTTATAAGAATAATTTTACAATGATATGAATACGGCTCTGTTAATTGCATAATTTGTTTCTTTCGTGACTGGTTGATTTTAACCTGTTACAACAAATGTCAAATCATAATATTTGTTTGCAGGTTGCGTTGGTCGTACGTTACGCTTTGCGAGAAGGAAATGACAGAGTTATATGTTTCGAGATTCCATCAAAGATTACGAAATGAACTGTTTCATGTTGCTGACTTCGACATATTACAATTAAAAATTATAGTGTGTGTAGTCGATGTAGCTTTGAGCTTATATAATTTAATTGTTCGATATTATGTGGTACTGCATGCAGATATAATCCTTTTAATACAAAGTATGTCATATTAATATGTCAAAAACTTTTAATAAAATGATATGTTAAAAACTTTTAATAAAATAACTTTGCATTTTTAATCAAGATTTTGTTTCACTTATCCATTTCCTCGTATTAAACTCCAATACAATTTTTATTAGAGATAAAATTACTGTGCCAACGATTAACGTCGACACTTTACCACAGACAAATTACCAAGGAACACACAAAAGGTTTAATTACTATAGTAATCCTATTTAATAAGTAATTGTTAACAGTATTGAATTTTTTAATTACATTTAATTTTAATTACATAAATAATAATTATTAAATATTTGAAGTCTAATGCGAGCGAATGATCAGTCAAGTAGGTTATAATTAGTAACTTTCACTAATTATTAAGTAGTTATAAGTAATTATAAGTATTATAATATTTCAGATGCATTTATGACATTAAGCAACAACATAATTAAATTATCTTAGCTTTGATATAGTCGATCGTCGATAATATCATAATAGCAAGCATGCTTCGTGAAGCATATGAACGTAACAGCCCAAGTTAATCATAGAGTTTAGATTTTAGTTTCAGCAATCCGCTTCGTGGTCGAAATCCCTTCGTATATTTCGTATCTTCATCTCTATGTCAGAAGTGCAATCTATTCGTGACATTCGTCAGGTTTATACATGTCATAGTTTTATTAATTGCAATGCTCTTCTACAGTCTAATTATTTAAAAATAATATTCACTTTAAGCAGTTTATGTATGATTTATTCAATATATAAGAAATTAATCTTTCCATATAAAGAAATTATCTGAAATACATATCTCTTTCTTTCACATTTATTTCGCACAATGTATTTATTGAGTAATCATCTCAATTACTGGAATTAGTATGTTCATTGTATGCACATTGTGAATTTGTAATGTATAATGTATAACGTGTAATGTGTATTTAATTCGTATTTTATATAGTTAGTTAAATCTGATGCATGCCCATTTAGCGATGTTACCGATGGTCGATCGAAAAGATCACGAGCTGTAATCAAGTCCCATAGGTAGGAGTTCGAAGCGAGAAATTTACACATATGAATATTGAAAAATGTCAAAAAATGAAAAAAAGGTAACTTGCAAATGAAGCATTTAACTCGACAGAGAGTAATTCTCTGGAATCACTATATGTCTATACAGCTTTTGTGAAAATTCCACTGAAACGACGAAGAAAATTTCCCTGTAAAGCAGCCAGTTTACAAGAATGAGAGAAATTTATGAAAAAAATTTATTGTGAAAAAATTAAAAATTGAAAAGACAGCACTGGTGATTGGAACGTCAGTAAAAGACACTCATACATATGTATACATTTTTATGAAAAAGAAAATAAAGATTCTGTGAATTTTTTCGTCAGTAATATATTGAGAAAATGAAAATATATTAAAAGGCAATTATCTGCACGAACACAATAAATCCATCTATCACATTTCCCTTATAGTTTATCGCGCGACGTTTTTCATCGGCATAATCTTGACGGCAAATTTATAAACGTATGTTTAACGTTCGGTTAGCCGCAACACCGATATGATCGTCGCATTTCAATCGGTGAGGGGTGTCAGGTAATAATTAGGTACAAAGGTTAACTCTTTAATTATGATATTGGAGTCGCAATATTCGCGAAATTAATTCGCTTATCGCGTTCTATTCTACGGCATATTGTTAACGAGCATTACACGCAATTATTTTAAACAACGTCGAGATGTTAAGAAATACCTAATAACAACAGAAAGAGCGAAAGTTTGAAATTGTCCCATTATACAATATAATTAATGATAAATTCAATAGCAATATATTGATTAGTCAAAGTTTATTTCGATCTTGTTGAAGTTTAAAAAAAAACGAATGTAATGTAAATATAATAGATATTTGAAAAAGTGGTGATTTGGTAGGGACCAATTGGCATTCAGCTATTTGCCTTCCACATTTTCATTTTTGCCTTCAGCTTTTTATAATTATTATTAAGACTAAATTATTATAATTATCATTAATATAACTTAATTAATTTAACAATAAACAATTAATATATTCGTGACCGCGTATTACTAAATAGTAAGAATTGAAACTTTGATTCGCCTTTTTTTTACGGTCGCGCCGTTTTGGCGCGACCGTAAAAAAAAGGCGAATCAAAGTTTCAATTCTTATTAATTAATTTAATTTAATCTTAATAATAATTTTTATTATTATTAATTATTATTATTATTAAGATAAATCTAAAAGTCGATATATTATAATATTTGCTTTTTGTTACTATTATGTGCGCATTATATCTTCCAATGGATCCATTCATTAAAACATTTTATTAATAATTATTCACATTTTGTACTGCAGACATTAACCCCAATTAATAAAGAAAAGAGCAGGAAGCAGCTTACAAAAAGTAAAAGTAAAATTGAAATAAATAGAAATGCATTTGATAGTAGAGCAAACTCACCGAAGCATTTTTATATTCTTTAATAAAAAAAATTAGAAATGTTGTCACACATTTTGGAGAAATCAATTTAAGATCGTTTAAACTAGTTGATAAGTTGAAATTTATCGAATTTGAAATATTATATGCATGAATACAATTAAAATTTTGAATACAGTTGAAAAATTTGGCTTAATGTTAATAAACAATACATGTCCCAAATTGTCCACACAATTTTTGTATTAATTTAATATAATATAGATATGTTAAATATAGTAATACTAATACTAATATGTTAATATATTTTTATAATGTTAAAATAAATGCAACCTTAAAGTAATTTGAAATAAATTTTGTGTAAAATCAATATATTTTTACTGTTAAAATTTAATAAAGTTATTAGTAAATGTTTATAATATTACGATAAAATCAAAATCATTTTTTTGTAAATTTTAATAGATAAATCCATTACTAATACAAAATATATCTATTGTATGTAAAATACAAAGTAAATGCACATTGTGTTATTTTTATACTTTTTTCAGTTGTTTTAATAATTTAACACTTGAGTTCAATTACTATATTAAACAATATCAATATATTAATAAATAATTATATATTAAGATGGATGATAAGATTTTAACTGCGCGATTATTTCTACACAGTTAAAAAATTTGTGTTTTAAGTAGCATATTTTTTAACAAAAAAACACAAATTTTTTAACTGTGTAGAAATAATCGTGCAGTTAAAATCTTGTCATCTATCTTAATATATAATTATTTATTAATATATTGATATTGTTTAATATAGTCATTTAATTGTCCAATAAATTTAATATTTTACTGGGCGCGGCTATATGCGCGTGTTATATAATTGGACTTTGTTGACATGAATCGTCGTTATGGCCGGCGATTACGCAAACGTAACATTCCAAGACGTTTTGTTAGCAAACTATTGCTAGCAACTATTTTATATCTTTAAAATATCTTAATATAATACTTTCACCCGTATTTTAATACGGATGGAAGTATTTCTCTCAACCGCCTGGACAGCATTTATTCTCGTGATTTGTCCTCCATGGTGGGTCCTCCTTGATTTGTGCGTATTTTTAAGGATAAATCATAACAAAAATACGGAGCGAGGACTGCAACTAAGAAGCTGGCGAATTTAAATTGCTAATGACTCGGCAACTAGACGATGAGAAATCTCAGATTGCTGCCGGCGAATATTCACAATTGTTTATAATAGATGAATACACTTGCAGATGTCTTGAAATATCCCAAGGCAACGCAAGTGATGCAACTTTAGTCGCTTAAAGTAGTTCAAACGTAAAATCACTTTTTCTAAGAATCATTTCAAATTTTGACAGTAGGTTAATAATGTTCTTCATCTCTTCTTAAAATGAGAAGGGTTAATAAGGCCTGTTTTCGGTCCCCCTCCATAATTGGATCAAAATGGGTGAAATCACTTCCTTAGATCCTTGGAAGTAATATTTAGTTAATTCCAACAAAAACAGAAGTATTTGGAGCTCTACCGGCATATACATGTGTATATAGATATATAACTGAATATCAACTGAATATATAATAACTCAATATCATAATAACTCTAATTAAGCATCCCAAAAAATGAGAGGCAAGGGGACTCACTCTAATCAAACATTCCACTCTACATGGCTTCCTAAAGAACGATTGCGTTTACGATTTTCTCATGTGGAGAATCAACAAGAACAAATAATGATAATGATTTCAATCTTGGAGCTTCTTAAGAAACATTTCTAAAAATCTATCATCTTTATATATATATATATATATATATATATATATATACATATATATGCCGGTAGAGCTCCAAATACTTCCATTTTGGTTGGAATCGACTAAATATTACTTCCAAGGGTCTAAGGAAGTGATTTTACCTATTTTGGTCCAATTTTGGAGGAGGCCAAAAGAAACCTTATTGATCCTCCTCCTTTGAACTTAATTTGACATTTAGTTGAGATATTTAATTTCAAAGTTCATTTTTTCGATGAAACGTTGGCAGACTCCTATCCCGAGCATTCAACAGGAACAGATAACTCGTAGCTTGTAAACTATTTTTACCATTTAAAAAAAAAAACTGTGAAATTAACAATGACTTTTTCTGAACAGTTTAAAAAAAATTAGTAACATCTAACATTTAGTTTCTGAGATAATGTAAAAGTGGCCAGTAATAAATACGATGTCATAATTACACGCTCAACTTCCGTGTTTGTAGGCATATGTACACACTAAGTGTCAAAATGTTAACACAGTGACAGCTCCAGAAACGTCTCAAATATTTTTTATTTAAATAAAAGTACGGTAACTTTTTAATAGTTATAAACTAATAAGGCAATCTTCAAGTCTAAGCATTTTGTTAGTATAAATTCTCATACTGTAATATTAAAGTTTCGAAATAAGAAAGTTGATAGAATATATATATGTAAACTTTCAAAACAATATTCTAACCAAAGGGCAATAAACGAACAAAGCCGGATGACAATGATATATAATTATATAAAAAATTATACAATAAAAAACGACTTGAAATAAAGTCACCTTCAGTGTTGGTTATTAATTAAAACTCGACAGTAATGATCCTGTTAGTTAAAATTCTTGATCTTGAGAACGCAGTCGGCTACACGCAGTGAACCATCTCCTCATTATACCTCGAAAAATATAGCTGTGAAATTTTTAAAGTCGGAATAAAATACTGTCGAACTAATTATTGATCCAGTCATATATGTCAAATTTTAAAAACAATTACAACTATCCTGTTCCATAAAATAATGAAAGTCTAGTAAGTAGAAATAACCAAGTTAATAAAATACCCAGTGAATAAAAAACAAGTATATAAACATAAGAAATAATAAAGGTAAACTAAATTTTAAAAGTAAAAATATATTGAAATTAATAAATCAAATAAATAAGGTTGCATTTAATTAACATATAAATATAGTTAATAAATTAGTAAAGTTTTAAGCATAAAGAGGGATTGATATAAAGTATATATTAGTTATCTAGGAGATGGAATCATGCACATCCAACGAAAAACAAGCTGACTCTCAGACTGTATTCAAAATTTCGATTATATTCGCGCATATAATATTTCAAATTCGATAAATTTCAACTTATCAGCCAATTTAAATAATTTAAATTGATTTTTCCAAAATGTGTGACAACATTTCTAATTTTTTTTATTAAAGAATATAAAAATGCTTCGGTGAGTTTGCTCTACTATCAAATGCATTTCTATTTATTTCAATTTTACTTTTATTTTTGTAAGCTGCTTCCTGCTCTTTTCTTTATTAATTGGGGTTAATGCCTGCAGTATGAAAATGTGAATAATTATTAATAAAATGTTTTAATGAATGCATCCATTGGAAGATATAGTGCGCACATAGTGGCAACAAAAAGCAAATAATATTTAGATAATATTTAGATTAATATTTAGATTTATCTTAGGAAGAAATAGTTAAAATTTGTTTAGATCACACTAGATCAAACTAGAATTGATATAATTCAGATCTGTATTTTGTTTATTAATCATTAATTGTATATCTCATGTTTTTTGGATTGTAAATTAAAGTCCTAATGTGCTGAAAAAACATATGAATAAAATAAAAAAAAAATTATTTTTGACTGCTGGATAAGATTTTTATAACTATTTTTAAATTAAGAAATTATTTTTAACTGTTGGGGATAAGATTTTTAAAATTATTTTTAAATTAAGTAATTATTTTTGGCTGTTGGAAAAGATTTAAAAATTTTTATCCAACAGTTAAAAATCATTTCTTTTTACTTTATTTACATGTTTTTTTCAACATATTAAGACTCAGCTTATTCGAATAAACGTCGATTTGACGTTGCTCGACATCTTTTCCAACTAATCATTTCTCACTGGGTTTCCAATGACGAATTAGAAGCCGGAGCACATAAAAAAAACATAGTAAGACTTGGCGTAAGGGAAGCGACCAATGACAGTCGACAATGTAAGCAACCGTTTTTAAACATAACAATATCGAAAAAATTGAATAAAATTCTTAAGTCTTATTGGTTACATTTGTTTATATATACCCCAGTGTCTATAATAAGATTTTAAAGCATAAAACTTAAGCCGAAATTGGCCATCACAATTTAATATAAGGAAAATAATCGATTATCGACTGGTCCATTATCGTTTAAAGTTTAAGTTTTACCCTAAAATCTCATCATACTACTTTACTCGTCATCCTCGATTAATATTCATCTCTACCAATGTAGATTAATTTTAATCTTGGTTTACTCGGTATACTTGGTTTACTTTTCATCTTTTTTTAGGATTAGAAAAAAGAAAAGATTTTGTAACTTTATGTTTATTTCAATTTAACTTGTAATTTTTAGGATTCTACAAATTGTGTGTGTGTTATTAAATTTTTTTATTTGTACAATTTCTCAATAATTTTCTATTTACACTTTGCCATTCTAGAATTTGTAATTTTCTACTTCCATTAAAAAATCTACGTTTTATAATTTCAGAATTTTATGTGTAATTTTACATGGAGGAAAGTAAGAAGGAAGATAGAAAATAAGTTAAATCGAGATTAATCTACATCGAGTTAATCTACATTGGTAAAAATAGATACATAAATGTTTAAATATCTGCAACGTACTTGAGTTCGTTGTCTGTAGCTTCATCAAATCCAAACGATCGTGCGGATCCACCTCTGCGAGAGAAATAATTCGCAAGCGTTCTTCTAACCACGGGCGCCATCTGTTCTTCTTGGCGCCACTTCTCGCGTCACGTCGCCATCTTTGTCTCGCGCAGTTTCGCGCCAGTTTCGTAGCGTTGCAGGTGCCCTGCTAGTTGCGGTTTTTTCGCGGTCGGGAGTGAGTTTTGTGCGTGCGGGAGAACGTATTCTATCGGTATTTCGTCGCTCGTCGTATTGTCGACGATTACGTGCGTCGCGATGCGTCGATTATTACGCGCGATTGCAGTTAATCGCGGTCATAACCCACGTCGGCCGACCGATCTCGCGTACTTAACAGGTCGGATTCAGAATTCGTCTAGCGATCGTTTGGCGTGACATTAGCAAGGTAATGCGGCGATCACGTTCGGCTCGTTGAATTTACGATGCTCGATTCGCGGTGTACTATATGTCCCGCTCGTTTCCGGTGAAATCCACTCGCCCTGTCTTTAATTCGTCTATTAGTCACGGACGTAAAGCGACCGATCGCTCCTGCCGATAGTTCGTGCTCGGAAATTCGTATCTCTGATGCGTTTGCCATATTTGATTCGTGACGTCACAGTGCACGCGCATTGAAGGTAAATTACAATCGTATTTTTTGCACTCATCTATTTGATTTCCTCGTCAGCCGCACCTAAATTTAGCCGCACCTGTAATTTGCACAACAGACTTCATGGTAGAATTCCGTTTGTCGTTTTTAAAATTTGTAACTTACATTTATGTTTATTTCAATTTAACTTGTAATTTTTAGGATTCTACAAACTGTGTGTGTGTTATTAAATTTTTAAAGTTGCACATTTCTCAATTATAATTTTCTATTTAAATTTACATTTTGCCATTCTAGAATTTGTAATTTTTTACTTCCATTAAAAAATCTACGTTTTATAATTTCAGAATTTTATGTATAATTTTATATACCGCGTATTTTAATACACGTGATTCAACATATATTTTATACATGCATGCGTCCTGATTTCTCGAATACTTTTTTATACTGCATCAAATTAAAAACAAATTTCTATCCTGAAGTTTGGCACAAATTGTACGTTTAAATTGTAGATTTACGAATTGTAAAATGTTATTACTCGTTAAACATAAATATGTAATATTAATATTCTTCTTTTTTAATGTTGTAGATGGAAAGAACCGAGATGCAGCAACGTAAAAGCAACAGAATCGTTGTAGCTGATTCTAGACCGAGGAAGAAAGAGAGGCGGCGCGAGTCTGTAAGTAAATTTATTTATTTATGGCCGGTAAATAAATTTATTTATGATACTTGTACGTAATTACTAATTGATTGATTACCACAATTGATTGCGCTTTGATAAACGTTGTAATTAAATAGAGGGAAAGAGAGTAAAAGAGGATTGATTTTTTATTCATTCGTTATTTTATGAAATTTTGTGAAATATATGGTGACTCATGTCTCTCTCGCTGTAAGTTTAATACAGCGTGACAATTTTTTACTCTTTCTCTAGTCTCGTTGATACTTCTTTTTTTGCAACAAGTCACAAGTCAATATTTACGTGAGAAATGTTGCATATAATCAAGTTGCAGCGAGTCGGATATTTCCGTGTTCCCTAGTAATTATTAAAGTAGGAGAGTAAATACAGATTGATATAAATTTACCGAATTATTTCTTGTTTACATACTATTCGTTTTAAATATTAAATCAATGTACTCGGTGTAATTAATTACAAGTAGTGTAAATGTTCGCATGCACACATATCCGAAATCGAAAGACATGAATGCGATTTACGATCAATTATTCGACGTTTATGTAAAATAGTAAATGAACTATTCGATTTAAATTAATTAATGTATATTAGTATTATAGCAGCACGTTTGTCAATATCTAATTTACGTTGCATAAATTAATTTTACGATCAGAAGTTAATTTATATACGGCAACCTCGTGCGGCAATTGTCAAATGCTGTATAATATATAACATGCTTATTTTGTGCGTGTGCGTGTGATTTCGGTGAAACACTTTAGCATTCAATATTCAATAATTCCTTAATTGGATCAGGAACAGATGCATTAATGAACCAATCTCACTAACGATGCCATTTTATTGGAACTTTATATAATTGTAAAGAATTTTATACTAAATAATGGATTATTAAATATACAAAATATTTCTCTTTACATTTATTGCTGCTTCAATTGTAGCAGCTAGTAGTTTAGTACGTTGGCGTCGATTTTTGTTTCGTAACATTTTATTTGCATTATTCACGTATCGTGTTTAGCCAGAGCCGTTATTGTATAGTATATTTCAGAGCTAAAGTTCGTTCATTTATTCGACAAACTTTTCAATGCTTTGTACCGCATTATAATATCTAACTCTCTCTCTGCTAAAATTAAATGTCAGTAAGGTCTAACAGCTTGCGGAGTTGCGCAATAGAGAACTAATTTCAAAAACTATTTCTCTCGCGGTGGTGTTTTTACAAAAGAATAGTAGGAATAGATCCTCAAAATGAAGATTGAATGAAAATTTTAAGTGTTGCAGTGATTTGAGCTTTTTAAGACAGAAAAATATTCCGAGATGGTTAAGTCCGTATTACAAAATAACTAATCGAATCGCCGAAAAATTTGTCGAAAGGGGGGGGGGGATTCATGAAAATTCACGTTCACTTTCGCGTGAACAGAGTCGTTCGATGTGCGTGTCGCTCGTTCGGGTTCTTCCGATCGCTGCTACATTTAACAAGCTCGCGCGTCATAACATAGTAATAGTATATTATATTATTTTCCGCGAAATATTGTTCCCGTGTTGGGTCGTATCGAGTGGTCTGCCGTGTTCCACGATGTGATCGACGCAAACACGAGACGGTAACCACCCGCGGTGGTGTTCGTGCCTCTCTCGATGTCACGAAATCTCATGCCCCACGGTAATTAAACGTGATTTATGCAAAAATAACGGAAATATATATTGCGCGCGAGAGTAACGAAGCAGGATCGTTTACATTTCATGAACTTTTGATGCACAATTTTGGTGATATGAATCTTCTAAGATAGACGGTCCTCAAAGGAATTTTTCTCTTTTGCATAATTTAGAAGCCAGAAAAAAATCTGGAAACTTATCTATCTCTCAGAGCGAGAAAATTATTTTTTTAAATGACTTTATCATCTCGTCAAGCTGGTGTTAATGTTTTTTTTTATTTTAAAATTTATCGCTTTTGCGTGAACTAACTGATATTGGCAAACTATAAAAGGCGAATAAAAAGAGGTGTCGAAGGGATGTACGCGCGAGAAACTAAGGTTGACACGAGTAAACGAGTTAACGAGCTCCGGATGAAACCGTCGTCCGCAAAGTACCTGCCATTTTTCGTTCTCGGGAGGGATCCCTCTACATATTTACTCACTAGTCGCGACACACACATGCGCGCGCGCTCACAAACACACAAACACACAATCTATATGACAGAACGAGCCCACGCGATCCCGATGCAAGAGGAGAGAGTCGTTCCCTCCTCGGAGAGATAGCTTTCAGAGGACGCGTGGGGCATTCTTGCCTTTCAGGAGCTTTCAAGATGACCATGATCCGTGACACCGGTTGGGGAGCATCTGCTTCCTCATCCTTTTCTTTCGCCCCGAGGTCTCTCACTTTATCTCGATCCGTTCCTCCACTTCCCACCCAACGTCGCCCAACCTCCGGCCACGCCGTTGACTTCTAGTCCTCTTAAACCACTATAAACCGTCTTCGACACTGAACCAAAAGCAAGCACTCGTACATGGACGAGCGAGTACGCGCAAGCACCTTAACCCGACTATCAAGAGCTACCTTCGTGCCGAGCGGAATGACCTAGGCTCCTCCCAGTTTTAACGTTCAACACGAAAATTGGCTGCTGCCTTGCAATTTAAATTATTATTCGAACGCCCGCGTGTACTCGAGAATACCCCGTGAACGAGATTTCTTCTAGATCAGGAAATCAATATTACAGATGGTCGATAATCGCGGACGAGAATCTCGGGAGATATTTCGAATCTATTATTCGTTTATCAATCAGTTATTATTACAATATTGTGGCATGGGTATAGTGTTTACCGCGGTGCAATATGCAATATGTAGTTTGACATGTTATGTTATTGATTCCTTCGGCAAATTTAACGCAAATATTTGCGTTAGAAAGAAAATCGCAAACTGAATCAAAACTTTAAACGTGAAGGAAATGCCGCATTAACTGTTTATTTTTATCTGTTTATTTTATTGCTTAAAACAAGAAAAATAATTATTTAAATAATATTTTGGATAAATAAGACTTGGATACATTCAAGATGAATAAAATGTATTCGACAAACAAAAATAAAAGAAAAATATCGATAGAATCTTATCATTATAAAAGTATAAAAATGTATATATAGACGCTAATTGCACACTATTGTATAATTATAAAATGTTATTGTAATAAACTTAATTGTTAAAATTTAATAATTGCAAATTTTTAAAAATATTTTAAAAATATTAAAAAATTGTTTTCCTAGACATTTTAATACCAATCTTTTATTTTCAAACAATCTTTTCACCAATCTAACTCGCACTGCTTATAGCATAATTAGTCGAAACTCAATATCAGAATTGTGTGATTTGTAGCTGTGCATTTATATAGTTGGTATTTCATGAAATATATCGCGCGTGTATCGGTGCTCGCTTTTGACCTTTTGTATCGCACAGTACTAACGTACATATGTATGTACGTCGCATTCCGCGGGTGCAGAAGTTTCGAGTAATATGCAAATATTACGGCGCGGCTAATTACATGGGTATCGTAACAGTTTCAACGACCCGCCTAATTTACGTTGGCCGTTATTTTACAACTATAATTTAAACCATTTATTTTTGCGTCGTGCCGCTTCACACAATAAATAAGCAGGTGTGCCGCCTCGTGTTGCTTCTCTCGTGCTTTTTCTAGTTTATTTTTAATTTATCTTTAATCGCGTGCTTTCGCGTATGCGTAGTTGGCAAATCATTATATTGGCGTATATCTCTTTCGCGTTCACCGATTTTCATATACGTAGTACATATTCCCTTAGATACCGAAACGAATATTCTCTATCCCCCGGAGGGATCCAGGTTTACTGTACTACATAAACACACCCAATTATCAGTGAGTACAAATTCACATTAATAGTAATTATTTGTCTATTAAATTGTCTATATTTATCTCTCCGTACGAGAGCGCGTCTTAGACTTTGACGAATAAACGCGCGTATTCTTTTGTATCTTTCAATCAGTGCGTTTATATTGCTCTCGCAATCGATGAATGATTAATTAATCAGACACGTACATAAATAAATGCATCAAATATATTACTTCTACCTCATTTCTCTCGTTGGAATAAAATATCCGTTGGCAAGGCTTCCGGCGGACGTTCCCCCGAGTAAACGTTTATCGATGCCATCGGGCCACTTCGCGCTCGCGTATCGTTCTATTTCGCGGGGTAGAGGGTAGTCGGGCGTTGAGAGCACGCGTGTGTATATCTTGCCGCTCATCCCTCTCATCCTCTCCGGCGACGTGCATTATTCGAGTACGCGCATCCTTAGATATAGAAACAGACATCCCTTTCTGCCCTAGTACCCTCCCAGGTGGCGGCGGTGGTGGTGCACGAGTCCGAAAACCCCTTTTGCCGCACTCTCCGCTCTTCCTCCGCCACCTCCACCGCCACCTCCTCGGGAGGCTTTGCAGGCTGCGCGTCCGTCGCGGCGCCGTTTGCTCGTCTTTTCCGTCAGTGTGCCGTCCGCCGTCGGTCGAGAACCACGTGTTCCTGGTGGTGTGTTATGTTGCGTCGCGAGGGGTGGCTGTCGTGCGTCTCTTCGTGTCGCTCGCAGACAATCGGACGATAATCCGGGAAAGGGATAATCGACGACAGCGAAAATCACACGTACGCGACGTGCTGTAAAGTTTTCTCACGGATGTCGCGGACGATACGCGTGGGACCTTGTCGAATTTGACGCGCGACTCGCACATGTCAGACTCCTGTGGAACGGACGTAAATAGAAATAGGGTGGAAAAAGGCAATAATTCACTTTTTTTCTTCTTTCTGCGTAAAACAAAATTCATTGCGACAGACGCGTTCACAGAGTCGCATTTTTACATTTTCATTTTTGACGAACAGCCACATTCATTTCCCTAATGTGCTTGTAATCTTGATGTATGTGCAAACTGTATACTGGATGCGAACGACGAAATGATTTATCGTGAAGGGATGAATGAAAATTGTCACAAGGTTCTCTGGTTTGATGTTTCTCGTTTCGGACGATCCCTGATCGATAAAAAAATCTACGATGCTTGTGTGATCGGATTCATCGGTTTCTTCAATCCTCCGTCGAATCGATTTCAGGTGGTTCGCAATTATTGCTGCTCCAACGTGATTGCAGGCCTTTGCGTCCCCTAGGTCGTTACTTGGACCGATTCCAGGAAAACCCCCAAATCTGTGGTGGTCCGACGTGATTGAACATCTCCGCAGTCCTTCGGTTTTTATATGTATTGTGATAATTGGCTATCGACAAACTCGTACACGGTGAACTAGAATTGTTCAACTGAACCTTGAATGTTTGTCTTTAACCTCGTCAGTGTTATTGTTAACATTTAAATGAATTATCCTTGCAAATCATTAAAACGATAAGCGTTTATCCGGCGCGAAGATCGCTCGACAAACTTCTAATCGTGGATGGACACGAAGTGATCGGACATACGATTGTGTCGATTTTGTAATTAGCCTGAATGGATAAAAGTCGGAAGCCGATCGTTATTGAGAAGTTGTGAAGAAACAGTGTTGTGATCTGCAATGTAGATGAAAGTAAAACTTTATGTAAACGCGATAATACCTACGCAATGGGCCATTTAGCACTATAAATCTGGAAACTTTGTTTGATCGTAATCACGCTTATATCAACTGATCTTCACTGTTCGCTTAGACTTGAGAAATCAAATCCGCCTCTGGCGGATCAGTGGAAAACGTTCTCCAGAGTTTCTCTAGCTCCTCGTTCTTTCGACAACGATGTGATGAGAACTGTTCCTCGAATCTCATACCGTTGGATGTCTCTGCTACCATGGTGAACGTTTCGGGTTATCGGCGATGGCGGTGCCCGGATAGACCGGAAGTGCAAGAGATTTTCTACCATCTCGGAGATTACCACGCGCATACCGCGCTTTAATAACGAAACAGCAGTGAAACAGGACTCGAGGAAGGAAGAAAGGAAGGATAAAGGGAGAGGAGGGAAAACGAAAAAGAAGCGGTCGCGAACCAGAAAACCCACGGGTGCATCCTGCGGATGCTTTAATTAATATTTAATTAGAGACAAAAAACAGCGCGCAGCAGCGGAGGTACCGAAAAGCGCTTTATTGCCGGTAGATTGGCGACCACGCGCCGGTGATTCAACAGAGACGACGAGGGATGCGCCTGACGAGTAGTTACCTTAAGTGGATCAAAAGAAAACATCTATCATCGGCCACCCGTGTCTACATTTCGTCGCTGCGCGTCTTTCGTAAAAATTTCGTGAAACGCACAAGTGTGCAAAGTTAATTAGCGAAACATTAGTGTTAATCGCCGGTTGCGAGTACTAATCGCCTCTTATGACTCCATGACTCGGACGAGAAGGGGATGGCGCCGGTCGAGCTGATGATCATGACATAAGTGCGAGTGATTCGGTGACTATTGAAATAATGACTTAACGTGGGTGACACGGCAAACACAGTCGGCTCGTAGACGAGTTGACCGTAGATTGGTTGTGCTGGATCGGAGAGCGTATTCCCGCACGACGTTGTTACGTCGTAATCTTTTCCGTCACGAGGATTTGCGTGGAATAACGAGAGAACATGTGGAGTATAGTGCTGTTATTCCTCGGACTAATGAAGGCTGCCTCGTATGTTGCTGGGAGCGGTACCATCGACGAAAAATCGGGTACGTCAGTATTGCGTACGTCCTTTTGCGTCCCATTAATACGTTACGTTTGAACAAACACAACGACAAGATCACGACCGCGCGTTACTATTAGCGTTGCACGCCTCCCTCTCCCCCCAGCATTCCCCTATTATCTTTTTACCTGTTTGTGTAACGAGCTTGATCTGCTCCGCGAATTTTGCCGTACACGACAAAATGTAAAATATAAAATATTAACGCAACAAATTGTTCCGATTTTGTATCGATCGGTTAATATTTAACTTGGGATATGTTCGACGGTGCAAAATGAATGGCGAATCTCACAAAAATCGTTTTCGATTTATCCGAGCGTTCTATTAACGTTTATTATGTACCATTGATTGGAAACTCAATGCTTTTAATAATTGTATTTGAAACAGTAGTTAGGAAAAACATATCTTCGTATTTTTTACATTTTTACATACGAATCTCCTATATCCTTGCCTGTTTCCATAAAGCACTGGAATTACTTCTGCACCGTTTCTATGCCGCACACTCGTCCTGTTCGGTAGAAAATATCAGACAGAGCCAAACTTTATACCGATATATCGGCAGGCTCCAATTTTATTTTTGTCTGACTCTCATGATAGAGAATGTCGCAACGAGAACCAGAGAGGCAAAATATATTTTTGCCAGGGCCAATGAAAAACAAGCGCACGATCGCTTTCCGGCATCGATGATCCCTATTCGCTTTTTCTTTCTTTTTTCCCGAACGGAATCGTTAGCTCCGGCTAGTCAGAATCAGATCCAATTTTCCTTCCCTTTCATATGTAAAAAGAGAAGGTAGATTAATTTGTACATTTACAATCGTAGAATCACATTTATCAAGACTATAAAATACTTTGCGCAATTATAAGCTTTAAAAATAATTGTTTATGATTTAAAAATAATCAGATTTAAAAGTTATATTAATAATTACTTTTAAATCTGATTATCTCGTAAAGGTAATTGCGATTGTAAACAGTTTTGCATATTCACATTTGTTTTTAATAGTTTTTTTACAATTCAATGGTTTAACATTGTATAGAATGGTCAAAGTTAATTCATATTTTGTTCGGGGAAATTAATCTATTGTGTAACTACGAAATCATAAAATAACATAGCGTACGCATGATATCGAAATTGAATAAAATTGAATACTGTCATGTGGAACCGTGGTAGAATTTATGATACTTTATTTTTCATGCGGTAGACATTTTTACAAATCCGTAGTGAATGATTACGTACGGAATAAGAGGTTACTGAGAAACATTCGCGGTTCTTTGTCGATGGTATGAGAGGATATTCTATATCACTTTGTTGATATAGAACATTGCGGAACGTATCAAGAACTTAAATTCATTGCGCCATTTCTTTGTACGTCTTCTCTCGTTCCGTTAAGCGTCCAATTATTTTTATGAAACCTTTAGGCAGTTATGCTCATGTTCGGATGACATAACATTACACAAGTAACGTAGTGGAAACCTCTGACCTTATTATATCACTCGTGTTTCAACCTTTCTCGGACACAGACGCAATTGCAATTTTTTGGTGCAGTGAAAAGGAAAACGAAATGTTAAATGTCGAACGGAAAGTCGCCGTATGAGTGTCGCGAGTCTCTTTTTCCCGCTTCTATAATTTAGAACTTTAGAATTTCGAGAGACTGTTTAAAATTTGTTTAAAAATTTGTAACGGCACTTCGTGGCACATATTTGTATAAATCAAATCGAACCATAATTAAGAATCACATACTTATCAACATATTTTTCAACGAGATATGGTAGTTTTATATAAATGGATTTAAATTAATGATTTTCCGATAGTATGTACGTTATTTAAAGAGTAACCTTCAATGTTTTTTTACATTTGTTGATCGCACGTTTCTTTTCAAGTAGCTCAATAACACTCGTTCATTTAACTATGAACTGCCGACTGTACGTCACTGTAAACTAGTTCAAACTATCTCAAAGTCATTGCATAGCATAGTGCACGGCTTGCATTTTTCACAAGTATCACTTATACTTGGCGCCACCAGTGTAAAGCTACCAACACACGAACGTGTAATGAAATTTCGCGAATATGTAAGATATATTTGGCTTATTCCGATATTGATTTTGCCGCGTATTTCGAATGCAGAGCGATGGAAGCAGCAATATCGTTAACAGCATAGAGCCCTCGTGCGAAAAGCTTGGAGGAGCTCCCTTAAACCTTGCCTAAATTTCCGTCTTTGACCGGTTTTCAGTTGCGCAACTTGTGTCCACGAATGTTCCATCATTGCAATAACGAGGCAAGTCACGCGAAAATTAATTCCTCATCGAGAGCGGAATGTATATTTTAAGACAAAAAGAAATCAAATAATATTGCAGTCATGGCTCATGGTGGGAAGGAAGGAATTTAATAACGACGCGCTGGCAATTTGCATTGAAATCTTCTTATCTCTTCACATTTTTCCTTGTGCGACCATTCGCAAGTACGTTATTTGCACTTTGGCATTTACTCTGGCCAATTGTCTCCAGTTCCCGATACTAAACAAGTTCACCGGGAGCACCAGCAGGAATTCGATTAAGGTGCTGTGATTCAGGCGCAAAGATATTTTACCCTTGTCAATCAAGCAGAAAGGTCTAGAGATTCCATTCCGTTGATCACAAGAAACTGACAAGTCGCTTATTCGTATTTCCGGCGGTAAGGGGTTTTGATTGGATTTTACCTTACGCATTTGCATTTACTTCCGTGTACTCGATTACCGTAACGCTTATTTTGATTGTCCAACACCTTAACGTTGGGGACACATATCGTCGATAATGTCTCTAGATATTCTTTGTGAGCGAAGAACAGATAATTGGTATTTTCCACCGGTTCGAACTCCGCTTATTGATTTGATAATCAACTATGCACAATTAGAAATCTCGAATCTTTCTCTCTCTACATAATTTGATACTTCTCTAAATAGTGTAAGTGTCTTCTTTTTTTTAGCTTCTCTAAATAATTTAATATAAAATTTAAAGCAGCTTCAAGAGAGAAATAATTTTATTTTTTATTATGGAATACTTTATTAGAGTTAATAATAATAATAATAATAACAATGGTGAGATGTAGCTCGTTTTGTACACATAAATGTCCAATTATCGAAGTCTTCAAAGGATCCTCTGAGTTGTTTGCATCCTCGTATCGCTTTTCGGTTTGCATCGATCGATAGCGCCGCCTCGTCTTATGACAGGAACAGACCTCGTGTTTAAAGGATGTAGAGCCGGAAACACGCGTACGGACACAAGCCGACCGTATACATGAACGTAGTCGGTGACACGTTACACGGGGATATATTAAAGGGCATCACGCTGGTGTGCGTGGGGACGGATGGGTCCGGACAGACTGGAACTTGGCCGTTATAATAGGCGAGGCTATGCCACCAAGTTTGGGAAACTTACGGGGTTGGACAAGTGAGACTCGGAGGGTTGGAGGCCGGGGGAAGTTCGGACACGTACTGCGATTCTGCAAGTACTTCAGCGTCGTTTCTGGATACGGGACGGCGCGGCGCCGACACTTTCACAGCTTTCTTGGCTTTGGGTTTAGAGCTTTAGAAGGATATCTCGCAGTCTCTTTAGGTTTTCATGCTTTCGTGTCGGTGGCGCAGATGGACGCTTTCAGCTCGTTTATTAATCTGCTCCGCGCTCACGGTGAGATTAAATCGTCTTCTCTCTTGGCGCGCGTTAAAGATTAATAATGTGTCGAAATTGCTAGCTGAGGAGCCTTTAATTTCTCGATCGAACAAAGTGGTTGTCTATCAATGCTGTCGTAATATTTGATATCAGTGATAAAATCGATCAGTTTTTCTAGACATTACAAATATTGACGTATCTCCATAGGTTGTCAATCGGAAATCTCCGAAGTTTACACAACGAAGCTTTCTAAGACTTCGTATTCCCGAGCAAAGACCTGTAAATTAAAGATTAGAGGATTACACAAAAATTTTTTCCGCTTATATTTGCCATGTGAATTATTGAAATGTTCCATAATTTTAACACGAGGCTCGTTCCTCTTTCTTTACGAAATTTCTTTCTTTTATTGATCCGGCAATTGGCGATTCTACGTAATTACATCGATTGAAAATTGCGAAGGGCAAGCTGCGCGTGTCGCAATAACAAAAACATGTTCGAAATGTAACAATTATCGACTGTAACGTTATGTGTTATAGGGTGACTTTTGTCGAGTGTCATTTGCACACGCAGAAATATTGCGGTGAAAACTCTATCGGCGTTGTTCAAAGCGCGCGAATCACACACGATTATTTTCGACACGTTTGGAAAAAGCGTATAAATAAAAAAAAAAAGAAAAATAAGTTAATAGACATATCGAAGCTATTAATCGCTAGATATCCTTCAGTTGATTCAACAGTGTATAGCACGTACAATTGTGGCTCTTGTATGTGTATGTTTCTAGGAATAGATCTGGGTAAAATCAATTTCATTTATTTCTTGTTAAAAGATGGCTCTACAGAAACGTTTGCTCTGTAAGATTCATAGTTATGACATAGTCACTTACCGAACGCCCTATATTTTTTGCCGTACCCGTGATTTCTGCATATTCGTGCTTTATGGCGGGTATGATCGATAATTCTTACGGTAAAGCAGGCCGAACTTGCAACGCTAGCGAATGTCGTGACGTATTTGTCAATTTATTGTTAAGAAGCATCGATGTAAACGCGTCAAAGCGGGCTGGTCGTTATTAATTATTGATGGCCACGATTATAATATGACGCTGTAATAGTAGAAAATGGAGAAATGTATGCAACGCCGAATATCGCATTTTTTCTTTCTCCCTCTTTCTACCACTTTCAATAATAAATACGCCTGAAAAGCCGGCAATTACCAACGATGTTGCGAATGTTGAGTGTCATTCACGCACTGTTTTTATATTTCGTTCAATATTGTGATTACGTTTCTGTTATTTAACTAAAACGTGGATCGAAATTACGTAAAATACAATTAGTTAATGTAAAACGAACGTTCGATAAATTGTGCATCTTTGAAAATTTTAAAATTGAAATAACTTATTTATATACATATTTTTATATTATAATTATTATATTATTATATTATAATTATTATATTTATATGTTTTTGATGATTATATTATTGCTGACGTTAAGATTAGGAAACATATAAATATTTTAAAAACCATAATGCATTGTAGTCGGAATGCGATTACGTTGAAAGCAAGCGAAGAAAAATAGCGAATAAAAATATGACAACATAATATACAAGAAAAATATATAAATACGTCAAAGCACGTTTTCTGCTTGCAAAAATGTAAAATTACAACGACGATCGAATCGAATTGGAACCTGTGCATTCCAGTTAACCGTAAATATCTCGAGATGCCGGTAGCGTTTCGTGAGAAAACTCAGTTTGCAATATCGTATGTAGCGTATACAGCGGCAGGCAGAGTGCGGACGGATAAAGAAGAAAAGATTAAAGTGTTCGTGGACGCAGGCTGCTCCACTTCTTCCAAGTGCAAATACGGACAGGCAGGCCAAGCAGGTAGGAAAAGCGAGCATGCAGGCACGAGCGAGTAGTCGATAAATAGCAAATACGAGGGACGAGCGTGTCTTTAAAAATAGAGAAAATGGGTTTATTCGCGATCAAAGAAAAGACCTCGTATGCGAACGGTCTCGTTGCGGTGCGGCGTCTCACCTCATGTGCACGCGATACGTACGTGTACACACGCATGCGATACGCGGGTCTTAACACGTGCTGCTGCTGATATATCGAGGAGGAAGATGCACGAGGAGAAATGTATCGGAGCACACACGCTGAGTTTCCTTTCTTCGAGGTGGTTTAACGAACCGATCCGCCGCAGTTTTCCTCCTGCAGTTTCTTCCGACTTCCTTCTCTCACTTCTCGGTCGCATCCCGGCACTCTCGGACCGCTCTACTCCCTTCCCGCTTTCCTTTCCCAACTCTCGACCAACTCTCTACCATCGCGTAATGCACTCTTTTGTCGCGTGTTCTCGTCACATTTCTCCCGGCTACGGCTCGTTCGCTCTCCTGTTCGCGCATTCACTCCCCCATTCGGGTAATCTCATTTCTTAATTTCCTCGTTGCGGCACATACGATGTCTACGATGTTTCTTCCAATTTCATGGAACGATGAAGTATCGATGCACGGCCGATTGCGGCTTCTCGACTTTCGAGATGAAGATTCCGAGAGGAATCTCGAAATAAACTTTCCATCCCGAAGGGAATTTTTATATTAGATTTTTATGTTAGGCGCGCCTTAGGGTTAAATATATTCGCAGAAAGTTACGTACGTTTTGCGGTCTACGTGAACTAGGTGAACTAGGTGAAAATTGAGGTCCGAACACTTCATTTAGGTGTGATCGCTTGACTAATAGCAATATTGTGTTGATATAGCTGACATGATTGACCTAGTTGACGTGACTGAGATTTAAAGTGCGTGTCTAATGCGATAATATTGTTAGCAAATTCATGGAAGCTTCTACGAATTTGTCAATAATATTATTATGTTAATTATGTATTCTAGTTAGTTTTAGTTATTCTTTAGCTCTTTTTTTTTAATTTATCTGTCTTTTCTTAAAAATTGTACTTTGGATTTAAAATGCATCAGTTCTATCTTTGTGCCCAGTTTTATATTATGATTTAAACATTTTCTGAAATATAGGAGTCGAAACATTTCTTAATGTTGTCAACATCATTTTATAATGCTTGTCTAGTATCGTTTTAGTTCGCGTCCATTTGGCAAGTACATATCTATATGTATTTTCATGTTCGTTTGAAGTTTCCGGCACTCAGCACGTTTCAAAGTGACTCTTTTATTTTTGAGAGATTATCGCACGGTCACCTTTCACGCGCAGTCTTCATTTCTACGACTACGTGACTCGGAGGTAAGATCCCTTCGCGAGGAGCACATGCAACTTGTGTTAATATCACGCTTTATTGCCGCGTAATTTTTATCCCGGAGCTCTTCACGATTCATTGGCTGCCCTCGCTTCCTTTGTGATACGGATCGATGGGGCACAAAAAAGGTAGGCGCCAGCGCGAGGGAGAATCTCGCCGATTTCGTTTTTCCTTTCCGCTCTTTTCAGGAACTTTACGCTCCGCCCCGCGGCAGTTTATTTCACGCTGTGACATTGCCGGCACGATAATTCCTCGCGTAACTCTAATCGAGAAGTGGATTCCCTTCGCTTAATCGCGAGCAACCAGTTAATTTTCGGGATGAAACTTTCATCGACGTCGTCCACCATCGGTCGGCAAAGTTTCGCGCATAAAGAAGTCGTCCCGTTCGTCTGTAATCAAAGTAAACTATGGAATACTGTCGTGGAAATTTTAGAGCTGCATTTGACCTGCAGTTACGCGATACGCGTGAAAAGAAAACACAAAACTGATCGTCCGGCATTAATAATGACAAAGCGGATTATCGTTCGAGCGTTTTTCACGATGCCCTGTTGTTTGGTGCTGTAACATAATTCACTCGGCGCCTCTCGCCCTCTTCCGCTGAATGTATTGTATTTGTTGCTAATATTATTGGGACGTGTATTTGTTTGGTGGGCTTCGCGTTTAAACTGTGAGTAATATATAGAGTATTCACTGTCAGCCAAGTTAATGTCCAGCTTATCGTTCGCTGTTATCATTATCGGTACAATGAATTTTCATTTGCATCGTAATAGAATGTGGGATGAAATAGAATTTTAATTTCAACGTTAACGCTGAGATTTGTATGTGATAGTTTTCGCGTTTCACGTAAATTTTGCTTGATCCATTTACGATTTTATTATGCATAATTATCTTTCATTGAGTTTTCATCTACCGATGGCTGAAACAAAATCGATATTTTTAACATTATCATGTTGAATTCAGATAAATATTCAAGATGGCTTTATTGATGAGGTTTTTTTAATTCAATTCGCGTAGGGCTGTTAAATGATTAATGACCGTGACGAAAGTTTCGGAGAGACACGATAAGGTGGATACGTTAATGTACATCACGCGAATCATCTCGACGTGTTATCGGTTATTTCATGCTCTACAACGTTCTCCATCTACTCGAGCTACCGACCTTTGATCATTCACTGTGTAGCCGACATATTTTCCAATAAGAGGAACGTAAATGTATTTATATAACGCGGCCAAGCTTGCGGGGGATCGATTAAAGTAATCTTATTTCTGACACTGTAGCGAATTTTAATAACTTGAGAAGTTTGTTTTAAGAAGTTTGAAACATCAAAGATTGATAAGCGCGATTTTTGAGAAAAGAGAAAGGAAAATTCTTTGCGACTCATACATATGTAAGAGTTCGTGAATTTCTCGGGAACGTAATCAAATTAAAATTATGTAGTAAAATTTACGAAGTAAAATTACGATCTCACGTAATCAATTTGACAGTTGTACGTGTCATTCATTTTAATCTGGCTGGCTGGAAAAACTGGCAACTTTTCACCGGACGTAAGCATTACGTGTCTAAAGAAAGAAAAAATCGGTGAGTCGGCTGATTGACAAGAGCGAACTCTTTCGTGCCCTTCAATTTGCATGTTGCTCGTTTTATTTATATTTTCGAGTCAGCCCGCCGCCGCGAAATTTCCCTTCTTCCTCCGGATACATCGAATCCAATATTTCCCCGTCGGTTTTCGGGGAATACATACCGGCTTTAAGCCCGATTCTGTCGTGTCGACAGTTACAAACGAGACGTCCTATAACTGTCAGCGATGAGGGAGCTACCGGAACATAGGAGCCTCCTTTCTTCGGGATTACATACGAATATCTAGATCTCATTCTGTTTGCTTGGAAATTGTACTTACTGCACGAATGATTGTGTCTGTAGTTTTCGTGCTATAGATAATATGTAGGGGAAAGGGAGTAGTTTTGAATATGAAGCATTTTTGATTAATTCTTTCGAGTCGATCTTGAAGAATTGTCCTTTTTTCGTACTGAAAGTTATATCAATATATGATTACAAATACATCGCTTATTCACACCTTGTATATCTTTTGTTTGGAAAATCGACAACTTGACGACTTTTCGTTCAAAATTTGCACAAAACTTGCCATTCTAAGATCCTCTACACACTTCTTTCTTCTTTTTCCTTTCCCTTCTTTCTTGTTTCATAACAAAATTACGTGCGGCATTGTCGAAATATTAATTCTATTCTTCCTAGCATAAATACCTACACATTAACGTCAAGCTTTGCTTGACTGAATCGCGTGACTCAAATAGCACCTCAAATTCTCGCGCTTCCTCGTCGGGTTTCGAGCGCATACCGCGAGTTTGATGCACGCAGTCAGGGAATGCGCGTCGGCACACCTGCAATCTTAAGTCCCAACCATCCAGCCGCCAGTGGCAGCCAACATGAGAGGGCTTTTGCGATTGAATCTTGCTGGCGGGATCGATTCCGTTTCCGACGTTGTCTCACGGAACGATTTCAAGTTATTTCGCCATCGTCGATTGCTGATATCGTACGGAGTGAAGGGTTGGGGATAAGCGGGCGCGGCGTAGGTGGTAAGATGCGGGGGATATAAGCCACTTGTTTTAGCCCGCATCAACGGGATCCAACGATATATACGAATTTACTTCGAGCTAACAAGAGTCGTCGCTTGTCACTTTTTGTTCTGTACTCAGCCGCAGGTGCTTGCACATGAAAAACCTACGAGCTGACCTAGTCAGCTTTGTACGGAGCCCCTCACGATAAAAGCGAATATAACATTTCCTTCCCACTTACCTACATGTTAAAAAATTGATATGACTGTTAAACAGGGTATCTAGTGCATGAATTTGAATTACATATGCATATGAATGATAAGAATGTTTTAAACGTAAAATACACAAGACGAGAGAAATGGTATAATGAAATATGTTTTGCTGGCATGCATTTGTTGATTCTAGCCGTGTAAATCAATTTAGAGCAATTACATTTAAGTCGATGCGAAACCAATGTTTTTTTCTTCGTTAACGCGTTTCCACGCCCAATAATTTGGCTCGCGGATGCGTGCGCGACCTTTTTGCCGAGAGCATTAATCTGGCTGCGACACGCGATACGACAGTGTCCTGAGGTTCTCGAATTACGATTTCGACAATCAACGTCGCTAGACGAGCCGCGACGTCGCCTGATGCCGCACTAAGTAATTTGCTTTGGGGCTGGCGTCGTCTCGGATGGCAGCCGGTATTTGGTCGCATCCCGGTTAGGACGCGGGAAGGAGAACTATAAAGGATGCTACGGTTTGTTAACGACGGATTAATTTACTGACTGGCAGAGAGGGGGAGAAGGTCGCGTAATCCCAGTACTTTCGGCGCATCTTATTGATCGAGAGTAGGTTCTGTTTAACTCGCGTTGTTAACCCGCTGGCGAGTATAGTAAACGAGCGAAGATCGCGCAATTGTTTGCATGTTTATCGGTATCTTTGGTCGTCCGTAAAGGTCGAAATGAAAGGAATCTCTTAAACTGCGAACATCGTACTTGGACAAATTAATTTCACAAATAGTCACTACTGTGCCACAATTCGGCGATCGATAACTAACTGCGATAGTTTGGGATTGATTATCGAGATTTAAAAGTATGTATTGATAAACAGAATTTTATAGAGGATTGTAAATAGAAAAACGAAGATGCCGGGTTGGGTCTTGTTATTCTGAATCTTTGACATTTTCTTTTCGTTAATATTTTTTAAAATTATTTTGTTTATTATATTTGTTACATTATGCGACTTTTATTCCTTTGTCGCAGACAAAGATAGATAGATGATAAAAAGAGAAAATGGAACGATTTATATTTAATTTATGGTTGAAATGACTGATGCATGTACAAATGTTCGCAGGAAGTAACATCGATTAAATACTGGTAGCTCATTCTTTTCCTTCCTGCTTTCTATAGACGACATATACTTAAGTCGACCCAATTTTGCAATTCGCCGTGAACAATATTTGTTGGCAGTTGCACGTGTAACAATTGCACCAAGTTAGTTCACGACATCTGACTTGATGTAGAACTAGTTCCGCCTGTAAGATAGCACAATTGCTGTTACTTTGCATGCTAAATTTTAACTTCTCGCCGTTTAAACGCCGTAAATACTATTATTTCTATTGCGTAGAAGTTGGATAATATCGTCCTCATCGTTACAGTCGTCGTAAATTTTCACATCGCTTTCTTTCCTTTTTTACATTAAAGCAATTTTTACATTAAAGAAATTTTTTGCGATTAGCTGGCAAATGAAGAACTGCGCTATTCCATTTTCTTTTCTAATTTTGAAATCGGACGTAAAGCATTGATTGAGTACACATATCGTTCTATGATACTCGGAGAAAAGTTCATTCGCTTCAACTTCTTTCTACAATGTCGGTATCCGCCCTCTCTTTATACACCCTTACGGTATTCGCGTCGATCAAGCTACTGTTTCTATTCTTTACTCAGTGAACTCCCTACTATCGCGTTCGGTCATTGAAGCAGACCTCTCGATCTCCCTTTAAGGAACTGCCGAAGACTATCCGCGTACCGGTTTAGCCGCTCGTTTTTCCCGATCTCGTAACAATGCCGCCAACGGAGATTCATGGTTGCTCTAGGAAAAAGGAGGGGCCGTAGGAGTAACGGAGAAATGGGTGTTGTCACGTCGGGTAATGTATCTATCTTCCGCTCTCCCCCATCGTACCGTCGTAATGCTAATCGTTCACTGATATCGGCATCGTTCAAAAAGCATTAGAGCGTTTTTATATTTCTCAATTACAGCGGTGATTATCGACGGGAATATGCGCTCCCCACTGCTGAAACGCGAGTTACAAATTTACCACAAACGGCTTGCCGTCCAACTTGAAAGTTTGTTCGGGGGAAATCTTCGCAACTTAAATGGAGCATGATGCTTGCGTTGAAAGACACAATTTCGCATCATACGAAGTAATATATGTATTTAGTAAACGTTGTGTGTTTTCAGAATCATTCATGGCTAATAAAAGCATTCTATATTCATGATTATAGCCTGATACTACCATGTACTCTTGAGAGAAAACACATTTATGTAGTACCGAAATTACAAAGTTTCTCTCGTTTGCATTACGATTGAAAAAGTGGATTCGCGATGTGTCATACCAGCGAGTCTACGTACTTAACATACAAAATCTCCGGCGATGAAGAATCTGACTTTTCGCGGCGGAGGATGGACGGTGATTCCGCGAGTACGGAGGAAATATTGCGGCTAAATTAAAGCAACGAGAGAATTCCTAGTCGGTGCAAATAATCCGTCGTTAGGCGACGAAGATGCACAAAAGATTCTAGTGAGCTCGTCTGATCTCTAACAATAAGGCGCTCGGCTCACTCATCTCGTATTCCTAATTGAGTCTTGAAGCTTGAGTCACTTTTGTATTCATCTACGAAACCGTCTCGACCATTTATACTTCGCTATACTTCGCTTATAGTCACGTAGATGAAGAGAAGAGTCTCTGACATATATATTATAATATATAAGGGAATCGCATCGACCTTTGATATCACGCGCAGACTTGCGTCGCGTCGTTATAACAAAGCGCTATAGAATCGTCATTTCTCATTTCTACCTCCATAAAATTTCCATTGAAAATATCTAGTTTACGGCACGTACTCCTATCATCTCTTCCGTAATCACGATAGCGATTCGCGCATCGTAGAAATATCTTGTTTACGAGCGTGAGCTTTGCTCGTAATTGAAAGTCACGAATTCGTATTCGTACGGAAATAACTGAATTATTAATGTCGCGTATTAATCTAGTGTTCAGCGATACGCCTCTCTAGCTTGATGGAGCTTGACTTTCAGGATTATATTTCTGTCATAATAATGCGAGGGACTGCTGTCGGGTAAGACAGGGGCAAGATAAGAAGAAGAAATGTCTCTCCCATCAGCGTGATGAAAAGATGATGGGATCAGGATCTTCTCGTAATGAAGCGCTTCATGGTCTCTCCGGTGAAATTTAATTGTTCGCTCCGGAACGCGTAAGCCGGTGAGATGTTCTCGTCCCCTCGTTCGGAAACGCTTACTCTCTCGTCAATGTCGCAACCCCGAGCGCGCGCGCACGCGACATGATATTTTATTAATTTTCCACCTCTGGTTACCTCCGTAATTGTTCTATCAATTTAATGCTCCAAGCATTTTAGAGACTAATCGCGAGCGGCGCCGGGTTGCCTCCTTTATAGCCCCCACCGTTAACTAGCCCGACGGGATAGAGGGCTAGTTCTTCTCTCGAGTCTTATCGTAGGATAGATAAGAGGTACTTCCATCAGCGCGATAAAAAGTCGATGAGATCAGGGGCGTCTGGTGACGGGGTAGGTCGCGGCCTCCTATGGGAAATAGCGTATCATGAGGAACGGTTGAACGCCGTCGACCAATGGCGAGCCGTCAGTCAGTGGCGGCGTGAACAATATGTCAACGTCAGACATAAGGACGGGTAGGGATGAAAGGGATAAGGGAAAACTCTCTCTCTCTCTCTTTCTCTCCCCTTTTCTTTCTCGCTCGGAGAATTCTTCCACCGGCGGATGACAGAAAATGAAAATAATAACGTGTCAATGTTATGACTATCGAGAGGGTTGTACCAAAGTGTTTCCGCACGTGCACTTTACGGCTGAAGTATAACTGCTTTTATGGTAACCGCTCCTATCGATAACGCGCTACCCCTTTCTCTGTGTATTCCCATATTTGGAGAAAAAACTCGATAGTTTTTGTGTCACATTGTGCTGGTGACAAATATTCGATTGTAAAATACTGTGTCATGATCATAGCTTTGATAAATAGGGGAGGAAGCGCGGTTTATGTCGTAATTTCCGTGGTTGATTCGAAGCCACTTAGACGTGGCAGAATTGTAAAACTTTCTCCACTCAGGAGGGAGTATGATAAAATCGGTTACGAGGCAGCGATATACGCGATCACATTAAGTATGATTTCCAGACCTTCCTTGAGAACCACTTATACACGCACCACACCCGGAGTTATTGCCCGCATTCCCTTAACGTTGTGACTTAAAAATGCAGTGGTGATATCTCGGTCGTAACGACGGAACGGGTGTTGATACGATCGCGTATAAAGTATCGCGCTCTTAAATTTAATAAATCTTTTCATCGTGCGACCGTGAAATCGTGCGATCGATATCGCGATTTCCACACAACACAATTCGCTAATATCAATCTCGCGCGCGGTAAGTAGATTAGAGATCGATCCGTTACACGAATGAGCGTGATTCTACATGATTAATCTGCATTCATCTTTAAATATCATTGCTAATATTTGCGATATAATCTCCAATCGCGATGACATACCTAAACAACCTGATATCTTTATGATTTTGCTATTTACATTGTCGGTTGCATGCAATTATCAAATTACTATTACACCTTCGCAATGGTGTTTTCCTCCCCTTTTCTCCGAGCGTGTGTGAATTAGTGCGTGTCATGTCGAGGGTGTTGGATCGCGCACGAATCGTCGCGTTTTTTTTCGTCGTTTGAACTTAATACCATCGTTTTGCTGGTCGGAGCGGAACACGCGCGATGCGCGACAATTTGCCGGGAGATCTTCATCAAATCTGTCCTGATGGGGCTACACGAGTTAATAATAACTAGCTAATTTTTGAGTTACACCCTTCAGTCGCGTTATGTGTATCACAGGTCTATTTTAAATGGGGTTAGGTACACGTGTCGCGCGTGTCCCGTAACTATTAACACATGTTTCTTTTCTTTTTTTTTCTCTTTTATGTAACCTCCACTCGATATCGATCGGCTTCGCCTCATAACGCACGTCTCTTCTACTTGATTACGTAGTCCACACGCGGTAGAGTAAGTTTGAGAAACAGCCGAAGATATAGAAGAAAGTAGAGTCGATTTTGTCGATACTTTTCTATTCTTTTTACAGATTTGACTATTTTGAGTCTTTTGATATGCAAAGGCAGAATGTAACCTGCTTGCTGATTTACCGAGCCACTGGTTATTGAAGTGTGTCGATCATATTTGTTGATCATATTTGATAAATGATAGGATTTATGTTAAGAAACAAAAATGTAAATCATAAATATTAATATCTACGAAAAAAGTAAATTTTTGGTTTAAATGACGACAATTATTCAAATTATTCAAAAGAGTTACCGGTTGATATTCGGACGAACTGAATAGTTGTTGGAATTGGGTCTGTTTTTTTCAAATGTCAGTGTCCTGAATCATTGTCAGTGAGCATTGTCTATCAAGTAAAAATCACTTCTCGACATTTTCTCCCGAGACTCAGATTTTTTGATTTAGCGTTGTTAGTTGATTTCTCCAAAAAATGTGCTAACATTCGATTTCCGAATTAACTGTATGTCTTCGATGAGCGAGAAATTTTTTAATTTTTATAAATTTTTAGTTTTTATTTTTGTAACGTTAATTAGACGAATTACCATTTCAATAATTTGACTATTGGGACTATTTTTACGTTCATGACTTTCTTGATATAACCGTTTTTTAAAAATCGACTGGACTTATAACCTGCACGACAATATCATAATTCCTTACAATTAAATTACAATTAAATTCTCACAGCTATACCTGTGGACGTACAATGAGAGAAAGAATCACTTGTTCAGCGGAATGCGGTCGCTCTCAAGACAAAATAATTACGCCGAGATGATTATTGCTATTTTAAGACCAATCACGTAATGTACTAGGATCTGTTCAAAATTTAATTATAATGCGACACTGAAGATGACTTTATTTCAAGTCGAAACGTTTGTTTATGTGTTGTTTTTTGTTATTGTATAATTACATTATTTTGGCATCGTCACCCTGCCTTGTCCGTTTTTGCCCTTTAATATTAACATATATTTTTGAAGAAAAATTGTGAACATTACAAGAAAATTGTATTTTGTATTAAATTTTTAGTGTTTTAATTTATTTATTACACATTGCACACATCTCTGATGATGGCTCAAAGCAGAGCTGAAACGTACTATTTATAGTTTGTATTAGATTATTAATTGAAGTTAAATATTATATACAGTTAAATATTAATATAAAGTTAACTTGCATTTGGCTCTCAAAGACTTTTTCTTGTTACTTGTAAAAAAAAAAATATTAAAAAGGATTTGTTTTCTGCAAAAGGACTTAAACAAAACTTATTTGAATACAAGGCTTTTATTGATGTGTTTAATCGGTCAATTAATGCGGCTGCGACTGATTACTTTGATACAAACACTACATTATTAATCCTATTATTATAATACTATTATTATAATACTATTCATTAAAACACATATTTTATTGCGTGTATTGTACCATTCATTAAGTTATATAATACCAGTCATTACTATTATTTATTAAAAGAACACTTGTTTGCACACACAAATAGCATACCGTAGCAATGAATCCAGTGCGCATTGGCTCAGCAATAGTGACACGATTGATGTGTTACGTTATAATGTTCGATTTCCCGTAGGATTCTTGCGCGACTGACCACTCGGCAGTTGTAGTCAGGGGTCATCCGTTCGCCAAACGGATGACCCCTTGGGGAATGACGCTTTCACTGACTCGCGGCGGGACAGCACTGGTGTTAACATCGAATGCTCCGCGATACGCGAATTAATTTTCGAGATACATTTTTTTTTTTCGCTCCTGGGAATACTTAGTGCTTGTATGGCCATTTTTCCAACACGTCTATTTTTTCCTGCGCGAAACTGTGTTGTATTTCACAGTGTTGACACTACCTCGACGAAAAAAAAGAAACAAAATCTGCTAATTAACGAGATAAATTTCGCGATGCAAAACGAGGATTGTAAAAAGTGACAGTTGATGGTGTATTTAATTACTTGTTTTGATATTTAATACAGAATGTCTCGGAGTTTTTGATGAAATTTTGGATGAATTTTTGATTACAAAGATAAACAGGATAAGAAGGGAAACATCGTTTTCCGATCTCTTTATAAAGATATCGATTCCGCTCGAGAAAACCAGTCTCGAGTATCATCAAAATCGCCGGGGCTTAATATACTTGGTCGGATATTAACTCTCCCCACGAATTTCAACGCTCGGTAGTGGATGAAGAAGATAACAGAAAATATACTTATCGACAATCGTAATATCATCCCGAGTCGTCTAACCGACCGGAAAACGCATTTCGGAAACCGCGACAAAGTCCTACGTTAGACGGTACCACCGGCTTTCGAAGAAACCGCTTTAAAGTTTTAATCGTGCTTCACGACTCGTTACCTATCGACCATACTTCGGTTCTGTGCCGCATACGCTCTCACCCGCGTGTCCCGGGAGGCTAAACTACTTGCCCGAACTTGTTGAAACTCTCGTTGCTACAATTTTAGAACGACTACTTACATAATGTTATTTCTAGAGAGTGTCGTGTAACGATGAAAAATATATTTATAACATTCGATTCTTGTCAACCTCCTTCCTCGTTGAAACAATACCAAACGACCTTTCATTGACACCATTATGAAGGTACACAAGTCTTTTTACAATGTCAAATGCTAAAATATCTCTTTTAGTGTTTGAAGAGTGCGATTATTCGCTTTCTTTTATAATATTTGCATGAAATGCGATTATTCTGTAAATCGATTTCTGTGTCCAAAGATATTCCATTTATTTTTCATGCAATACGATAATACTGATTTCTGGAGAGCTATTGGTTGAAATTCCTTAAAACACTCGCTTTCATAAGTTTCATACAAGTTATCGACAAATCCTGGTTGAAATGCAAATGGGATTGCGGGATCGAAAAACTTTTCTAGCGCCTTGGAAGGTAGCTATTTCAAGGAAGTGTTCTATATCGCCGCGAAATCTTGCAGAAAATTTATTTCGCGTATCATGTAGCTTTTGTTTATAGAAATTAAAATGGAAATAACTTTAATGTGGCTATGGCTATGATGGTGGTTTGTACTCGGAAGAATTAAGATGTACAAAAATAGGCACAAAAATCACATTTTTCACTTATATCATATTATAGCGAGAGTGGCTCTTGACTTACGCGCTTCATCGATGACATATACCTAATCTAATCTTATTTATTTAGAAACAATATCCCTTCGCGCAAAGCACGAGAGGATTTTTCAAAGCTCATAGAACTTTCGTGGCGGATATTTCGACGACAGAAGCGGATTTCGTAAGCAAAATTCTTGTGTAATATTGCGATTCGATTCCCCAACGTGAATGAATTTTAGCGCCTTCCTTTTTTCAAAAAGGAGAGAAAATATTTGCATGTACTTGGTGCGAGAATTCTCGATGTGATCTGTTTCAAGTACGAATTCCGTCTTACCGTCGTTAATAGTAGACGATATGGAAAACAAGTGGACGGATGTGTATATATTATTCATGGCGGCGGAAGAGGGATGAGAGTTATTTGCGTTGTTTCCCTTTTTCTTTCCTCTCTCTCTCTCTCTCTTTCCATCTCTATTTTTGCCTCTATCTCCCTGCTTCTCCGTTGTTCTTTGCCGAGACGTCTCTGCGGAAAGAACGCATTTTATTGCGAAACTACGTCCTTCGGATCCAGTGAAGTGCTTCCGCTTTCTCCTTGGAGGAAACACAAAATCACGTGCCGTCAACCAGTAACGTACCCACGTAGCAGTTTGAAATTTTCCGCCGGCAATCTTTTCGTTCCTCTCGCGCCTAGTTTCTCGAGCTGTTTCGAAACCGAAAAATTTCCTGTCGCCGAATTGATCGCTGCGAAACGTAAGTATCTGAAACGTTTATTCATCCTGCGCGTCGGGAATTCATTCGACCGAACCATTCATTTGTCACACGTCGAGCCGTACCGAAGACGAAAGATTTCCGCGTGCATGGATCATTACTAAGAAGAGCGGGTTTACGCTCCGCTAAACAAACATAAATCTACCAGCGCGAAAGGGGTTTAGACGAGGGTGGACGAGAAGGAGACAGGGGGAGGCGTAAATCGTGTGTCTTCGCCGGTACCATCGGTAATGGAACAACGCACGGGACTTGCACGCGTGCACAGAAGCGCTTGTGTATATCCGTCTACATTACGCTGCATAATTCATGGGGTTGTCATAGGCGCGAGAGGCGGATAATGGTACCGTACTGACCGTAGACCCATTGTCTATGGGCAGGTGCCGTCAACTAACTTGGATCCGGAGGATGACGACTACGATGACGATGGCGAGTGTCGGTGGCCGCCGCGCGGCTACGACGGCGACGACGACTCTCGCCGAATGTCCAGGATTCACGCACGCTGCGTTCCCCGCTCCCCCGCATTTACATAACGCGTTGCTCGCATATTGTCATGCGAAAATTCACGCTCATTGTGCTGTCGCGCCGTGTATTACGCGACGGTAAACAATACTTGTGCAACAGATCGGCCGATGTCAAATCCGGAGAGCTACGAGACATCGCTGTCCTGCGTCGCAAATGGAACAGCACGCGCGCGCGGAGTAAAACAAAGTATTAAGAAATAAACATCAATTTGCCTTTTTGCGGTCGAGCCTAAATCTTATTTGCCAGTTAATGATCTGCGCAATCGCAGTACACAATTAAAATACACAATTAAATACAAGATGCGTGTCGACACTGTCGAACTTGAAACGCAAATCACCAACATAAAATCAACTTGATTCCAAATGTTGGTATTAATAAGACCATCCCCTACATATAAATAATTTATTGCGAAAAATATTACCTCAGCCAGGATTCGAACTTGGAACTCCCCCATTCCGTGCGGGCGTCATACCAATTCGACTACCGAGGCATGTGATAATATTTATCGCAATAACAAGTACATATTGTAAGAACGTCTTTATTTTCGACGACGTATGTTAAACAATAATAATTAATACATTCTTGACGCGTATTACTAAATACGTATTGCGCAGATCATTAACTGGCAAATAAGATCTAGGCTCGACTGCAAAAAGGCAAATTGATGTTTATTTCTTACTATTTAGTAATACGCGGTCAAGAATGTATTAATTATTATTGTAAAACAAAGTATTATTTCTCACATATTATTTCACGAAATAACTCCTCACGGAAAACATTAATAAACAAATTTCAATTGTTTATCGACCCGTCTAGCAAATTATCTGCGTGTCACCGACTAGATTTGTTAGAAATGCAGAAATATCGCCAATTTTAATATCGATTTTAATTTTTGGTCCTAAATTAGATGAAGAAATTATTGCAAAAAATATTACCTCCTTACGGAAAGACAATGAGAAGATACACGATGAGAAGAAGTAATAATTTAATTTAAAAAAAAAGATCTGAACATTTTTCAGAGATCACGAGTATGGTAGCAAAAGTAAACGATGCATCAAATCAAACGATGCATAATAATTTCCTAATCTGAGATATATTTTCAGATAATTCTTAATGACCCTCGTCGTCTTGATGGTCACCCGTCAAAGTCGGGTACACAATAGATGTAATTTTTTCATGTCTAAATAACGACCGATAAATAAAAGCTGACTCGTGCTGTATACGCCGTATTCGCGTAGTATTAACAGCGAGCAGAGTTATCGTGCATAATATCGAAGCATAAACGCTTTACCGCCACCCCGATATTTCACATTCGTCGTTTATAAACGTCGCCGTCCAGACACAGTAAACCTGGACGTAGTTTTTATTCTCTCTATAAAATTTCCTACCAGGCGGAAATACTTCACCGCGATATTCCGCAATTTTCGCTGGGAATTTGTGCGTCGCTCGTATACTGCTTTGGTCATCGATGCACGGCCATTCGGACATACTTCGATGGCTATTTTGAATAAGAATAAATTCAACTCGACGATGTCTCGAATTTATCACCGATAAATTCCGCGTTCGCGGTTCGGACGGTCTCCATTCTCGCGAGAAGAATGCGCAAAGCGTTGTCGCCGATGCGAACGTAACGACTTCGTTAACTGCAATCGCACGGACGATCGCGATCCATCGATCACTCGGGCGTGGTATCGCGCTTAAATTGAATGAACTATGCGCGGAATGGACGTGAACAATACCGCGCAATTAAACACGGATAAATTACGCGTGTTTCGTCATGGACTGGAATATAATAATCTCGATACGCGTTTAATCGCAACAGATGTTTGCGATAAATTTGAAATGCGTGCCGTCGAAATCACTGGTTGATAAACTGCGGAAACGGAGCTCATAATCAACCACCTAATTTTGTTAAATTTAAATGACTTCAGATTTCAATAAAAATCGATTATATACGATCCCAATTTAATATCAGGTCACTAAATTAGCTAAATTGATATATCAGCATATATTGAAATAAGTATTTGCGCTTAAATATCTGAAATCTCTTTCAGACACTTCTATATACAATTCGAGAGGATATAGTATATTTAGCTCGATAAATGAAATGAAAAATTAGGAATAAAATTATGTGAAATTTCCGGCTACGTCTAGAAATGGAGGCTGAAAGGTGTGTCCGTTTCTGTTTTAATGCGATTTAATATGCCCTCCCTCCTCCTCTCCTCGTTGCACCGGTACACAGTTAATTGCGATTTGTTCGCAGAATGCGCGATACTCGTCTGACTAATTTCTCCTCTCCAGCATTAAGCGCGACCGTATCCCGTCCGACCCTTCATACGTTTATTCGCGTTCTTTAATTTCGCCGTTTCTGTGTATTATTTAATTTCATTACGCCCGTTCTCGCTTGTATTTCGTTGGTTCGTTCGTTCGTTCGTTCATTCATTCGTTCACTCGCTCTCATCGTTCCTGAAACTCTTCATTTCCGGCTTTTTCCCGACGACAGATTTTCCTTAACTATGCCATCCATCCATCTGCATGATGAACTCTTCTGTCAGTAGCGCAGCTTTTTGAAGAATAAATGCAGGACAAACATCCTTTAAGTTTTTTACGGGACGTTCCAGAATAAAGTGGAAATTGGGTGAAATTATAATGACGTATTTTTTTATAGATTTCTAGCTTGAAATGCTGGAAAATATCAGAGAAAGGGAGATGTTCACTTATACATCTTCAATGTTACACATGTATCCATTCTACCTATCTAAATTTTAAATTAAAACTTTACTAAAGCAAGACCAATCCGAAATTAACTATGAAAAATGTTGCTTTGATCCATCTTTTAATACATCTCTTTTGAAGTATCTCTTTAAAGATTTTTTTATATTCAAGAAGTATCATTTTAAAGTCTGTATATTTATAGTCGTTACGTGAATTTTGTTATAAAACCTAATTAGGTATTTTAAAGTTAAAATTTTATATTTTTAGATATGGATGTAGATATGGATAAATATGTCGTTCTTAATGTGCCTTACAAACGGCACATTTTAATTAAAAATTGATTAATAAACTAAATATACTAAAAATCGATTGTGAGAGAGAAATGATATTATTATGATAATTATTTGTATGAAACATTAAAATATTATACTCGACGAAATATTTATTGAATTTCACATCGTTCCAAGTTTTCTTTCAACTGATGTAAAGGTAAGTTATTAATAAATAAATATGGACAGATCATTAAAGATTAAAATAAAATTAATGCTTCTATAAAATTACAGAGAATAAATATAATTTAATAATCATTAGCTTTTTATCATATAAATTTATTCAGACACACTATGTGATTGTGAAATATTTCCTATAGTTTCATATTATTGTTTTTATTAAGAATGTAATGCAAAGTGTTGCGAGATTCTTATTATTTTAAAAATTAGTCCAATTATTAGTATAATATATATATTTTGGTTTTTTAATAACATATTTTGAGCGATTTATCGCATTTTAACTAGCGATACCTTGATTTTATTAATCGAATTATATTGCGATTGCAAAACTGCTTTAATAGTAAATACATGATCATAATTAGCTATATTTTTGCGAGTTACTATTGTGCAAGAGCAATAAAGAAACAAGAAAAAAAAGGCAGCTTGGAAAATTGGAATCAGAGCAGGATGCAATTACACAAAAAATTTGTTATTTATTCTTTATTTGTTACTTGCCAGATTGATTGTTCGTCCCTCGTTTATCTGAATGATTTAAGAAAGAATTAAAAGAAAGACTTAGGAAATTTTAATAAAAATTTATGTTTGACAAAATTCTTTTTTCAGAAACTAGACAATTATGTATGTCATTGAATAACTTAAGGAATGAATAAATAATTTGAGATACGCATAGTAATTATTATATAATATTTATATTGATCAGCGCGCAATGTTCATCTCTGGAATTTGTATAACCATTTGTCGATCCATTGTGCATACAAGAATGCACATATACGAAGCTCATAGAATATAGAATCTATTGCTATCGATGCATTATTGACGGCTTTGGTCATGGCAGTTGTCGCCAATGTAATATAAAATAACAATTAATAATAATGTACATACATATATGTGTAGGTACATAATAATTAATAATAATGTACATACATATATGTGTAGGTACATATATGTAGGTACAAATAGTTTGAAATTATTTATGGGGAATTTTCACGTAGCATATTTTAATTAATTTATTAAAAAATGCGATAATTGTGATTAAATGCATTTATTCTTATAATACACCAATTTTTCTTTCATATTCATAGCACGTATATTTATATTTATTATGATCATTTGAGCTTGTTTGTGTCCAGGACATTGTTTCAAATGAAGCAAAATGAGAGACGTAAAATTTGATAAATATTTTGTCGAAACAGAATTTTTTACATAACTATTCTTGGGTTCTTTATTAATTATATAACTAATTTAATTTCTAATACCTTCTTAAAAATTTTGATAATTTATTTACTAATGATATGAGATTCAAAAACTACTAAACATTACACATATATATACACATATAATAATTATTATTTATTATTTTTTGTTAAGAATTGATTTGAACTGCAAAATTGATGCTGCAAAATAAATCTCATCTGATTTTCCCAATTAAATTATGATTATAAGTATAATTAACGAGTACGTATCAAATTTACAGTTTATCAATTTTTAAGATTTATATATTAAAATTATATTATTTTAAGATTCAGGTCTTTAATAAAATCGTGGCTATAAATGATGAAAAGATTTAAAATTATTGGTGTCTCGATTTGCTTATTATGAGAAAATTAGTTATTAGATAAAATTAGATAGCAAATATCTTATAAAGGGATAAAATCGGTTGTTACAACTTGAGTTATCTGTATATTAAAAGTGGCCTAGAAATTTAATTGAAATAAAATTAAATATAAAAACAAATTTTGCGCTCAGGCGAATATAACTCGAGCATTTAATTCCAATGAATTTGGAATTACTCTCGAATTTTTGATCCACAAAATTTTGTGATTGCGCAGGAAAATCTTCCTTTACAGCGGAGAGAATATGATATTTCAATGAATACTCGGTAAAATTAAAGCAAAACTTCGTTTTAAGCGGGATTGGCGAAATCGACGCTAATCCAAATTGTGTGCGTCGACGAAACTGAAAACTGAAACAACAACTCCATAATCTAATCTTTTAGCCAAAAACCAATAGAGTTAAACCAAATTCTATTTTAAATCGAGTCTGCAGAATCAATTCTGTTAACCTGCGTGCTGTATCAAACGAGAAACTAAGGATAAAGTGAGAAATTTGAAAATATGTCGAATATTGAGAGCTTTATATGAAAAGTGTTCTCTGAACTGTCATTTGATTATTTAAATATATATAGAAATGAGGTATAGAGAATTGTTAGAGATTATTTGAAATTAAGGTCATTTTACAGTTATTATAATTGGCATTTCTCTCATTACACGAGCAAATTCGCGTAAAATTCCACAATTTTCCACTTTCATTTACTCTTTGTAGAACCAATTAGCCGTTCATCATTTTTTACGAAAACAGAAATGACAGATACAAATTAAAATCGCGTTTTTCATTTACAACATTTTCGCTGCAGCTACAGGGCCGCGCTCGAAAAACTGATGCGCAAGGGACAACAATATGAGTAAAACTGGAGTGCTTGATTTCGCCGTTAAAATAAATATCCTGTCAGGCGAATTTGAGTTTGATTGTTTGCGATGTATTATTTTATTGAGACCACTCCATACAGTGCGAGAGGTAACGTGTGTGACATTCGCTGGCACGCATTTTTTTTCGGGCGAACGTATTACATACCGCCATTGCTGGCAAATTTCCTCAATTTATGTTTCGGTCGTGCCGAACATTTTGAATATCGACATTTATTATATCGAGGCATCTGTTACGCGCGATCGCGCGGTTACAGATGATCGTAACGCTCCGATAAAACGAGCGTAAACAGTGGCGGCGGTGGCAGTGGCGACGAGAGGGAAGGAAGAGGGATATCTATCCCGTGAAATGAGTTTGCTGATTCTGGTTCGCGGCGATCAATGGCGCGAACAGAAAAAGAATGGGAAGTTGTTAGCGGACATTCTCCAAGTGGAGAACAAGATGGGACATTGGGACGATGCGTCTAATCGCATTGACGAGTAGGAACCTTCCCCGTAGGAGCTCGTTCGCTTCAGAGAGCACGGAAGCGTCGGCTGGATCGCTACGACGAGAACGAGCTCGTAATGCACATCTTCTCCCGCCGCGAGAACACGTACAAACAATAGCGGGGCTTCGACCCCGATGCTACCCCGCGTGGCCCCGCGCCTGGCCGCGCCGGTCGAGTTGAAATTTATGAAAAACGATCGTCGATTAAGCCCAGTGGCTCGGAAAGAAAATCCTCATTGTCCGCAAAAGGGGCGGGAGAAAGAGGTAGTAGAAGAAGACGAAGACGAAGGAGCAGAGCAAAAGAAGAAGAAGAAGAGGAACAACAACAAAAAGAGAAAGAACAAGCTCCGTGGGGAAAGGAAGCATCACCGGGTCGCGGTATAGGGAGGGATGATGCGGTTGATGTGGGGGATGATGGAAACGCGGCGATGGTTAGTATTGTGCGCTTCCCGTATTTACCGCACCCTCCTCACGTAGGCGAGGGCTGTTCGTGGGAGCCTGCTCGACGATCTGTTGACGGTGAGCGAAGTTGACGATGAGGAGTGCCTAACAAAAGGTGCCCTAGGGTGTTCGAGAGGCGAAAGTTACATCCCCCATCCTGTCGTCAATTCTCCTGCTAATTATTCACAGACTCTTGGTCAAGGGAGTGGATTTCCGGACTGGGTGCATAGTGTTACGTGATTCCGTGTATTTGAGACTTCATTATGTGGTTAACACGAAAACATACATCATTTATTTTTTTATTTTAAACTTAAAATAAGTACATTCTCGTTCAATTTACCCTTTAAATATATCCTTTAAAAATTATACACGTGCACATGTCACATATCACCTTTATCAAGCTTAAAGAATATTCTTGCGTTGAATTTATGTAAAATTATATAAGAAAATTATTATATTATATTAAGAAAAATTAAAATTAAAGGTCATGTTTAAAAAAGCAAGATATAGTTCTATAAATATAATGTAGTTATAGACTTTAGATTTGTTATTGTGTTAATAATTTTGAACGCTATTAATTGATAGCATTAGAAAGAGGAGAAGAAAGGCTACTTTGTCGTGTTAATTTTGGTAAGAAAATTTTAAATTTTCTTTTAAAACCTTTTCCGTTGCGTTTTTTAATAAGCGGGAGATAAGTTTTTATTAGAAAAACATAAATCATTTTAAATATCAAAATCTGAAATAAACGGAATAAGCTACTAATGTAATATTTTTGATTGGGCTAATATTTTTTAACAAAAGGTACTTATTTCATGACATTACCTCATATGATTAAAACGAAACATTTATCAAAAAGTAAATCGTAATTTTTATCGAAACGTTTCAAAATTTTGATGGAGATATCATTTCGTTCGCATCGCCTCGAGTTCGAGAAATTTCAAGTTTTATTATTTATATGCAATACGCAACGCGATAAACAAGAGTCGGCCATAAAATTGTTCAATTTCTATCTTGTCATGCCAGATGCGAAGCAAGAATTTCATAGGCAATCCGCAATAGGAAATGATACTTTTTCTTTCTTCGTTTATCTGTCTTTGTTTCGTTTCACATACTTCGTTTCGAGTTTACTGCTTTTATTCGAGAGATATTTACGAAGTTCTATGAATTCTAGCATCAATAAGAAATAATAAAAAAAGACTTAAAGCTAAAAATTATATATATATACATATACATATGTATATATAATTACGTCAACAATACAGTTGTTATTCTGCATGCATTTTAAAAAGATTTCACGTTTATTCTTTATTTTCTACGTATACAAGAGAGATTCGATACAATATCGCGCTGTTTGGTTGCTAGGATTTTGTTCTTTTTGGATGATAACTCTTTTGAATGCCAAATTGGTTACTCTGCTGGCAGCTTTCCTCTTTTCTTTGCCCGTCTCCGCTGTACCAAATACATATTTAATGCATCACACGTGTACATCTATTCGTATACTTGTCTCTACGTGGCGAGCATTGTACATTTTCGTCATACAAGCTGTAAAATAGGAGGAGGGAGTTACTACGCGACACCTACGATTTTCCAATGTAATCGTGTGCTCTCCCTAATTTGTTACATCCAGATCGAACCTGCCAAATAGTTATGCATTATGGCAGCCTCATCTCTCATTAATTGCGTTACAGTGACACAATTACGCTCATCGGGTATTTTATCATAGGAATTGAAATTGGCAATTATTCAGCCGTACTTGACACTCCGCTGCAATTATTGGCGAAGCCAAGCTTGATAATTATGAAACGTTTTTCTCGCCACAAATTCATCGAGCTATCCAATTAATCCTATTTCCGCAATAACAATTTGTCACGTTTCTACATTGCTGCGGTATGTAAACTTTGATATCAAAATATTGATTGTTTCGTTGTATCGCGTATCGAAAACGTATCGGCTGGGGTCAGCGGGGCATACGCGTCACTATCTCACCTTCGTCGGAGTTTTGCGAATTAATTAGTTGGCAGGGTGGCCGACCAAAAAAATCTCAATTTAATCGCGGGTCCGCGGAATTCGCAGTCCGCATACACATATACGCGGATACGATTGTGAGTGATAAGGCGAAGTTATGCGTGCGCACACACCAAGGAGTGTTTACCGGGGTAAATATGTACGTAAACCGGAAGGGGAACGGTTTGTTATGGACGAACCAAATATTGCGTTAGTTAAGTTCTTCCTCTCGTCAAACGTTGGGGCTTATCTATCGCTGACGTGTTTGCCATCTCGATTGTTTGCGCGATAATTCCTTACAACCGGTACGTACAACTAGCCTAATTGGCCTGCAATCCGCGGGGATTATCCCATTAATATTATTTTCGTTTTCGGCTATTAGTGTCACCAGCTGGTCCGTGCTCGCGCGCTCGTCCATCGGTTATTACATTCAACGTCATATACTTTCATGAGATATGTGTACGGGACACATGGGGGGGAGGTGTACGCGTGTATATATCACGCCCGCACGTTGGTTTAATGAAAGCAAATTTATTTAACGTGTCCGCGTAGAAAATTGGATCTTTACCTTCGCCCATCATCATTATTTCCGCATCATCGCGTTATTGCTAATGGAACACCGGGTCCAAGAGCATAATTGAAGTAGGGAATTACTTCCGCTTCGTTTGACGATAAAACAGTATGCGACGAAAAAAGAATTAAGCGACATTCAGGACGGTGTGATGATATCATGCGAAAGTCTTCCTTGTTGACCCTAAGGAAGCTATTGATGGGATGTTTGCGAGATGAATTAAATTAAAAATCCTCCTTCTTTTTCTATTTCCGTGTCGTTCAGCGATCTTCGCGTGAGATTTTGCCGCTGTCATTCAATTTAGGAAATTGCTGGTCTGTTCTTCCCTTAGTTACATTTTCTATATTCTTGTCTCTTTTTTCCTTTCGTTAAAGCACGAGTGTATACTTGTTTCTTTTCGGTGCAAGAAGCGTAAAAATACAGCTGAAAAGAACAGAATTTAACTTATTGCAACCATCTGCACGCGAAAAATGTTCCGGTTTCTTTGTTTCTCTCGGATTTCTACACTGTATCGCGATTTTGTTTGAATTTCCATCTCTTCATGCCTCGCTCTTTTCCACTTGTCTTCTAACACGATGCGCGACATCGTTCACGTTTCTTTTTTTTCTCAAATCCAAATTTGTAAGAAGATTATTACTTGGAAACTGTTGGGCGCATGCTGCTGACATGCCCTTACATCGAACTGTCCTATGTCTCGTGGAACGACGACCGAAACTTTGCTTCAGTCTATAACATGTTTCGACGATGCAGCCGAGTTGAAATCGAGCTCGATTGAGTCGTGTCGGATAATGTTAAGGTTGTTTCGAAATACGAATTTTCGAATTTTTCTGTAATCACTATGTAATGATCTATGATACTGTCTATCTATGTTACACATATTTCTTTTGTGCGGGTTCTAACACGAGTTTTCGCGATGTATGGAGTGTAAGCTTTTATCTTATTTATATGGAAACATATTGTTCGAAAAGGAATTTCCTCCTGAAAGAGGGAGAGTAACTTTGTTCGATAGCCCTCGTATTCTTCATCAACTAACGGTATTCCGGCACCTCTCAAATTTCTGTTAGCTTTCTCCCGTTGCGTCCCTCGTCGTTCTATCGTCTCGTGTTCGGCCAATCTCGCAAGAAGATACTCGACAAGAAGTGGCTGGGTGTTTTAAGTAGCACGGCGAAGTGCCTCGTTCTGGGGCATCCCTGTCTTCCATCCACCGACGTCTTGCACGGACGAGCAAAACTTTGGCGTCCCTACTCGGCTGGTAACACGTTTCGACGTAGCGGCGCCTTGTTTCATCGGTAAAGGGTTAGTCTTCTCACGTCACGGACGTGCGGGGGATGAAGAAAGATGTAACCCGAAACTGAGCTCGGCGGAGCATTTCTCACGTGCGCATTGCATTCAATGAGTTTCCCCGCATTTTTGCTTTTCCCTTTTCTTTTTTTATTTTTTTTGATAGCAGATAACACGTGAGTGGCGTCAGGTAACCAAGGCTAAAATAACCAATAACAATACTGCAAAAGGATCTCGATTTTCGCAACTTTATCGTACTTTATTCAACTGTCCATTCTCTGTTTGATTTAAAACTACGGCGATTGCTAAAGCACAATAGTCACACAAGCATTAAACGCAGTTCAAAATGTATTATATTATTTAAATCATAGTCGCTTTGAAAAAATATCACGTTTCTTATTTTTTGAAACACCGCGGACATTCGATTTACACAATCATATAAAAGCATTTTATTGTTTTTCTTACATCGATGGGATTGGGATGGTATTTTTTTCCACTACATACGTAAAAAAAATGAATATTTTTATACGTCATATGAGATCCGTGAAATCAGGACATTTTTTACATGACAGAATTAAATATCTCGTACATTGATACAACGTAATTCTTGAAGTCGTCCAAAATGAAAAAAGAACGTGTATAACAGTTATGCCATTTCCTCATGGGATAGATTTTGTAGAATGTTTTATAGCTAGCGTACGCGTGTGAGCGGGCGCGTACAAAAGTTATTGTTGGCAAATTCACCCGACAAGTTATTCGCGACAAACGATGACGTGTGGGCGAACATAAATATTTCGATCCAATGCGGGAGAGAGATGCAACAAAGGTGGCGCGAAAATTTACATTCCCGCGCGTCCGTGACACGCGTTATTGCGCGAATTGCGCCCGAATGTATGACAAATAATAAATAATCTTTAATCTGATGGCCATTATAAAAAGCTACGTGCATGTGCATATTTTTTTATGAAATTGATGGGAACCTGATCGTCATTTTGCAATTCCCGAATTATGCATCTCAGCGCGTCGGTGAATATTTCCGTGCTTGGTTTAAAATTTAAAATTTTGCGAAACAATAACGATGTTATTTTTGCATGAAGCATTCAGGATTCGATAATGTACAAATATCATACTTGGCTGATTACTATACATCGCGTTCAAAATTCGCGCAATAATTTTACGGGCATGAGTGCGCGCGTTTCCGTTAAGTGAGTATGATCAGTTGGTAGATTATTTATTATTTAATGCTTATTCAGCGGCAACTCATACAACATTTGGCCGCCGTTATTCGCGACAACAAATCCGCGCCATGCAAACGTAAATTCGCCGGCACTTTTGTTCCAACTCGCGCTCGTATTGCGCCGAAATTTATTTTACCTCGCGCGCTGCCCGTTGTTATCCCATTCTTCGCATATTTTGGCAACGGGCGAGGCTCCGCGCCCCGGTTCTTTGTTTTCCCTCTCAATTTTCGTCGGCGAAAATATCGCGTCGAAAATTTGCGTAACCGTAATGAGCTGTTCGGTGACCGTCGATAAATATTTAACGCTTAGTGGAAAACAATCTCATTTTCACGCTTCTATCCCTCAATGGCGCGCGCGCGCGCGCGCAAGATTAAATACTATTTTTGCACATCGACCGGAAACTCGACTCGTTTTAATGAGGTGTCACAATTATGGTGACTACGTAACCGTGAATGGCAAATTGCATTATTTGATTTTCCCACCCTTCGATTTTGACGTCGTGCGCGCGAAGTATATATTTCCGAGTTATTATCTCCCACGGTCTGTCTGCGCAAATAACATCCGTTTTTGCCAGATTGGAAATCGGCGCTCGTCGCGATACATTAATGACCATAACGATATTATTTTTCCTCGTTGCGACGTTCACAACTGCGGCGGATGTTTTGCGTGTTACAAATATTTTGGATAATTACAGATTCTACACTGCAAACAATTCCTCGATTTCTTTGCACATGCACTGAGAAACTTACTGACTAAATACGTTTGGTTGGCAATATTTCTTTAGTTCCATATATGTTTTTAAGTTTACAACATGTTAATTTACTGAAACATGTCTTCTTTTTTTTTATTAACCCTTATGTGCACAACCAACTTTTTCCACGTTGTTGCACAACCGGGGTACCCGGGTATCCACTGCGAGTTTATCTTAATTTTTGACAGTTTAAACAAACGGAATCGTTTGAAATAAATTTATTTCATTAAATAAACATCAATAGAAAGTATTTAAGTCATATTGGAGATCCTGAGCCCGCCACAGCATTCCAAAAAATAAACATAACAATTGAGTACCGGAGCGCTGCGCAGGTACGAAGGGGATCGGGCGATCTTAGTCGACCGGCTGTAGTGGGGATGTAGTGGGGATAATACGGCAATAGCAGAATTATATTTGTTGTTTATTTATAAACTACCATTACCTAAATAAAATATTAATCAATGTTATTAATTAATTTCTGAGCGAAAACATAATTTTACACCTAGTGGATACCCGGGTACCCGGTTGTGCCCAACGTGTATGTGTCATAAAACCATGTAATTTAGGTTAAAAAAATTCGAAAAAAAATTTTTTTTCAGTCGTTTCATATTCTCAAAGAGTTCAACGAGGCATTCCTAGACGGAAAAATCGATATTTCAATTTTTCATGAAGTTATACGCAAAAGTATGGCGCGGTGGATACCCGGGTACCCGGTTGTGCACATAAGGGTTAACAAACATTTATTTGATAAGCCCGTCGCATATATAATTGAATCAAGAAATATTTATTTCTTATTAAGTAACCCACGGTCTTGAATATTGTAATATTTGTTTATTATACGTCAGCCGTGAAAAGACGTTCTTACTAAGTTTACCGGTTGCGATAAATATTATCACAGCCTCGGTGGTCGAATTGGTATGACGCCCGCACAGAATGGGGGAATTCCAGGTTCGAATCTTGGCTGAGGTAATATTTTTCGCAATAAATTATTTCTCTGAAGGGGGATTCTTATTAGCACCAACATTTGAAATCACGTTTGATTCTAAGTTGGTGAGTGTGGTGCGTTTAAAGTTCGACTGTGTCGACGTGCATCTTTAGTTATGTACTGTCTTTGCGCAGATCGTTGTTTGGCCATCAAAGACCAAAAATCTGACCGTGTACATATAAATTGGCGTTTTAAATTTATTTCTTGAATATTTTTTTATTCAACACTTTTTTCTCAGTGTCTAAATCGTTTTTTATATTTCTTTCTTAAAGCTGCACTTGGACGGACAAAGAACTTGACCAGTTAAATATTTCATTGCGCGTTTCCTAACGAATCCGAAATCGCGAGTGAAGCAATTTGTCAAAATGGACACGAAGGGGTTACTTCGGTGCCGTAAGTTTACCTCTGGTGACCGAGCGTTCGAAAAGACCGAGATAGCCGATCAATATTCATCAAGGATCGTAAACTTTGAAGTGCGAGTTTCCAGGCGCGTAATTAGAGGGTTCTCTGAATTTTCTTGTCGACGTTCACATCGTGTGGCGCAACTAGATCTGCCGTAGCGCAAAGAGAGAACGAGAGAGAGAGAGAGAGAGGGGAGGTAACGGAAGTCTCTGAGAGACGAGAAGAGAAACTGCCCTGCTCTGAAGTCGTAGAAACCATGGAAACTCGGCCGAGTATAACAGGCCCGGGCGTGAAATTAGTCGATGCGTTATCGGGGATGCGGACTCTAATGAAAGCCAAGCGGCTTTTTTTCTCTTCTCTTCTTCTGTTTTTTCTCTCTTTCTCTCTTTGTTTTTTATTTGCCAGTCTCGTTACACCGTTGTCGCTATCTTATAATGGACACGATAATAATGCCGATAACGGTGATAATAACAACAGTAATTTTAATTGACCTAATAATTCCATCGTTTAATATTATTATTATTATTATTATTAGCGGTGTTATTATACAGGTAGGCGAACCGCCGCACCGTAATACGCTTTGCGTTCACCGGGTGTTCATTAATTAAAAAGCCAAGAACCGCCGCCGCGTCTCTGACGTGTGTGTACGATATGTTGCGCGCGTGTGGTATGAGTCGCAGAAAAAGGGAAAAAAGGGAGAGAGGGAGCCGCGACTCCGTTCTTGCTGCTTTCTTTTGCCCGCTTGTTTCAACGGTTTTATTAAAGCACCTGAGCCGGGCCGAATTAAAAAGTAAACTGCCTGCAACCCCCTCCCCTCTACGCCTGCGAGTGTGTGTGCGTGCGAGTCCGTGCGCGTGTACTAACAACTTGTAAGCCACTAAACTTTTCTTCGTGTGCTGCTTCTGTGAACCTTGACCATTGCGCACTTTGTTCCACGAGCGCAACGTGACGTCTCAAGAAATGTTTGCTTGTTCTGTCAATTTTTTTGTGTTTTTTTCATCACGAATAAATTATGTATTTAATTAATGTACTTAAAATATATGCCAGCATCTTCCACTTTACACGAACGTATAATACATGCACGTATAACACAAGTAGAATATGTGTAATATGTTATATACAAGAGAGAGAGATTGATGGATCACAATCCTTACATTTCTTGGGAAACATTACATCACATGTAGAATCGATACACGAATTCTAACTTCTTTTGAGATGCAGGAGAGTATTGCAACACTTAATCGGCTTGAGCGGGACAGCGAAATTGTGTATTCGTGACCGCAATTTCGATCACACGATTCCGCCATTACCGTCCGCACCGCGGGGAGAAATCGCCAAGAAATCTGGTAACCCCGATCTAAAATCCATCAGTTGTGGACGATTGTCGCAGCTTTTTAAATTAAACAACGGGAAATCGTTGGCGCGTTCGTATTTGGTATTTGACCGCGGCGAGACGGTCCCACTGGATTTCGCAATAATTACGAATTTGTCGTGCAAATTAGCGTGTTTGGCTTAGCCGATAATTTAGCTTACCCTCGGACGCTGTTGTGTCGTTGCCTCCCTCTGTACACGCCGCGCCGCGAAGAGTAGGGAGAGCGGTAAGCGCGAGGGGAACAGCCGAGGGCGGCGCGGCATAGGAGTGTAACTTGTACTGCGAAAGCAAGCCAGTGTCCGCTCCAATTAACTTTTCACCACTAATTTATGCGGCGGCGCCTCTCGGCATGCCACGCGAGAACACGCGCACACGTACGCGCGTTTTCCAGCCTCCCCGTTGTCGTTAATGTCCCCCGTTCCTCTCTTTTCTTCCCCTACGTGCTTTACAAATTTCCTGACCGCGCGCTAATTTCTCGCACCCCGCCCTCGAAAGAGACTTACTTTCAGAATACACTTCACGTCCGCTCGCACGACATGCTTTCTGAAGAAGTATCGCACGCGCCCGCGAGCGATTCAACTTTACGATTTAACTTTTATGTCGGTTTAACTTCTCTTCTTCTTACGCGACTTTCGTTCTTCTGAGAGCGAGTACGTGTTGATCAATCACGCAACCTTGATACGTTGCTATAGATTTTTTTGCAGGTAAACACAGATGCACCACTTTTTTTTACAAGATGTCACATTACAAGAGACTATCGATAAGATAGAAATTTAAGAATATTTAAGAGATTCGTAATTAAAAACGTTTTAAGCGCAGAAATATGCTACTAGAGTCAATTTCATATGCTACAGAGTGTATTTTATCAACACACCCCACGTTTCGCTTTACAAAGGAGGAACTAATCGAGAATTCGTGAATAATCGGTTACTCCTTGAAGTTTCGTGGCCGTACTTGCCGTAATAAGACCGCGAGCTACTCATCGACCTGGTAACAGTTTTCGCAGTCGATCATAACTCTACTTAGCCGCTTGTTCTCGGCACGTACTTGTTTTGCACGTGCGCGATTGCAGGTTGCACGTTCGTCGGCGAGATCCCACGGGGCGGTTTAACCTGCCGTCGAGTAATTTACTGCGGGAACGTCCAAATCGATTTTCATGATCTCTTTTGGCTGGTGCTCTGAGCGTATCATTAATTTTTATCCTCGATCGAAACATAGAGAGAGAGAGAGAGAGAGAGAGAAAGAGGCGAAGTGCGAGAGAGAGACAAGAAGAGGGCGAGAGGAAGAGAGAGAAAAAAATGGGCCGTCGATATTGACGCGAATAAACGGGACGGTATAAAGCTGACAAACTCGAATATATCTCCTCTCATGTATTATTAAAATCGTTAAAATATAGCTTAGGTTGTAACAGCGTGCATTATTAAAATCATTGAAATATAGTCGCATGACGCGATGGAGTGTCGCTCATTTGTACGCGGAAAAAATTTCGTATAGGTACATATATACGCGTGCGCCACGCCGAAATAAATCCCGCGCTTGACGGCATCCGCGCGGACAACTTTTAATGGAAAAGTAATCCGCTGTTTATCGAAAATATAATTATCGGATAGGAACAGGAAATAAACGATGGCAGAAGATGAAGGAGAGAGAGAGAGAGAGGGGGGGGGAGCAGAGGATAAAAAAAGAAAAATACAACGAGCTTGGAATAACAAAGCGCGAGCGTGACAATGCACGACATTATTCAATATCCATCAAATACATATTAACGGATTCCCGCCGGCCATCGGTTAAAAAAGTTTCCCGGAATATGCGAGAACGTTATTGCGGGATTGTGAGAAATCCTCCAACGAGACCACTCGGCGAAAGCAATCTCGCATAATTCCGCGTGCGTGACGTGAGAATTGCTCGTTGCTTCGCGTCATTACATTCGTGTGAGATTCATTATTCGATTATTTGCGCACAAATCGGCGCGCATTAAATTCCTTATTCGCGCGCGCGTAACGACGAACGACACTATCGATCTGCGCTTTAATCGGTCTCGCGTCGCAACGTTCATCAGGATCAACGGCGAGGGTTGTCCTCGTATGTCGGAATTGAAACTGAAATGGAGAACGATCGGCGGAGAGTGCGGATCGAGGGAGGGTAGGCGACAATCGAGGAATCGCGTGGCGAAGAGAGACAGAGATAGATTGGACAGGGGGATGGGTGGATATACGAGCGAGGGGAGGGGAACGCGGGGAAACGTTCGATACAACGACGTCGGCTCATTCACGATGGTCAGACATTTCGGTACTTGTTTCCCTATTAATATGCATGTCCTCGTCCCTTAGTCGTCCCTCACCGCTCCTCATCCTTGTTTCTATCCGTCCTAACGCCGCGTCGCCGTCCTCTCTCTCTCTCTCCGTCCCTTCCCGTTGTCGCCCTGTTCGTCGCCAACCATGAAATCCGCGTAGCTCGATGCCGCGCCGCGCCGCGCCGGTGTTTCCTGTCCGACCAAATAAATCCACGACTACTGTGTCCGCGCTACCGTTGTGTAGCAAGCTCCGGGCGGGCTGTCCGCCCATACAAGACCCGTTACTACTGCAATACCGAGCGATTGATTGAAAGTTTTCCCGACGCTTTTTGCGGCGCCGTGCATTATATGCGTGCGCACGTCAACTTCAAAAGACCGCGGCGCGACGCCCGTTTCTGTTTCCGAACGGATTATTCTTTTTTTTCCCTTTTTTCTTCCATTTTTTTTTTCACTCGTCTCTCTATTGCGTTCTCGCATTTTCGCGGCCGCGCGACAATCCCGGTTGACCATCCCGATAGCGATTTTCGACGCTACCCGACAGCCGTCACGAGAAACGAAAAGATTTGTCCCGGAAAAGTTTTCGGGTCAAGAAGCGAACGATGTTCTCGCGTGTAATTGTTCGAGAATGTAGGCAGTTATTTGTGCGCGTTGTTATTAACACTTGCCAGTGTGTATTTTCATCGGCTTAAAGCGTTTTACTTTTCCTCTCTGGCATTTAATGATTCGTTTCAATAAACTTGATCTGCTCTAATGAGAGAGAAACGAGGAAGCTAATGTCAAACAGAAACTGTTGTCTCACACCGCCTAACAGATTACACAAATCGTGTTTAATTGGTCCGCGCGCGATCGTGTAATTATATAAAATCATATTAATCTCTGGCGATTAAATGTTTGTCATTTCTCTGATTGCATCTATTCTGCGGTGATAGCGAGCGTCCTATTTTACGATTTTCGCGAATATTCCGACATTTCACCGCGAAATTGTAGGCGTTTAGCTTTATCATAACATTCGCACTATTAGTATTAATCTTTACATTGGAGTTTTACGTACGTCCGCTCGATAATCCGGGGGAGAAGGGAAGGACAGGGGACCGGGGGCCCAATACGAATATTCTGATCACGAAACACGAGCTACGGCTGCATCAATAAACGTTGCAAATTTAGAGAGTACGATACGGGCATGTAACAAGTACGCGAGCGGAAAAGCGAAGTGCTGTCCGCTTATGTAAAGCTTGTTACTATCGGCATATCGAGCGATCGAAAATCAGTAACGTCCCTTCTTTCCATCGTTGCACGCTATTTTTTCATGTCTGACACACACACGCGATATGGATGCGGCATAAAATTTTCACACATGTCTCGTGATATGCAGATATATACTCGCGATTCTCTTTTAATCCGCAATATATACATGTATAGACGGTGATTCCCATCCTTCCATCCAGAGCGTGTAACCTTTCAATGATTTTGGCGGCGGGAAATGTGTTTCTCTGTGTTTGTTTCTCTACTTATGTTTTTACCAGCTACAGTTGTTATTATATTTGTGTGCCACAATATTTCTCAGCTCTTTGTAGTCTCGTTAAAGGACACGGAGATAGAGGAAACACTGAGGTTGCGAGCGTCAATGCTCGGAACCATTATTATTATACTAGTTAGTTATTGTTATTAGAAAGTGTTATTGTTATTAGAAACAAGTGAGTGACTGCGAATGTATGTTGCTTCTTTGATCGAGAAACTACGCTGACTGAAGAGAAGATACATTGTAAACGTGTAAATACGCGAATGCTTGAATAAACATATGCGCTGTACACGGAGGTATATTGTTATTAAATTGTTTTCGTGCGCTCCGTGTAAGGCAAAAAAGTGTCTTTATACGATTGATAATCTTGATAATCCGATAGAGACCGTAATAAACGCGAGTATAAGCTGGAGCGAGAAGGTTCGCCCGAGTTAGATTAATGTTCGAGTATTCGTCAAAGTTTATCGAAACAAGCGACCGCCAATTTCGTCCACATTCTAAGCCGGTACAACCCTGTTCGTTGTTAATAGTCAAATCAGAAATGGCCGGATCACGGCGGCACGTCTAGAGTCAATTCCCGTTGTTGTAACTTCGGGGAGTGCAACACGGGCGTGTAATGCCGACTACAAACTGTAAGGCGATCTGTCCATTTGTATAATGGCATTTATACTACCCCAACACTGGACGATTGAATAGTTGGCTGCGTACTTTCCGGTACTGATAAGTACCTGTTATTTCACGGTTCCCTAAGCGCGCTCAAGTTTCAAGTACAAAATGTACTGTTATGTTTTTGACAATAATACCCTCAAGTAACAAATGAAGGTGATGCAATTAAAGTGTATAATAGCACAAGTGCAACTCACTTTTATGTATTAAGTATATACTTAACAAAAATGTAAATCGCAGATATTATCTCATTATTTTTTTACAGTTAAATTTCAGTTTTTGCACGTTTAAATCCATTTTTTCAAAGTTTTCGATCTATACTTTGTTATATCTCGTTGTTCTCTTCCCTTCCCTGTTTCGATCGAGAGATTTTGGTCGTAATTTTTCTTGATTTTCCTGTCGTGATCATAGCAAATATTCCTATCACGAGCGCGGTGTTTGAGTGACGCCGATGTTCGTAACAACTTCGGACTACAAAACAGGGATATAACACTCGCGCCGTCGATGCATCCGATATGGAGCGCGAGCTAACAATTGCAGCATGAGTATTTCGAACTGTCCTGCATTTGTCCGCCGCTTTCTGCAGCACGTAGGGTGACACCGATCCGCTTTATCAGTGACACGCGTCGCGCGATTTGAAAACCATAAAAATTCAAACCTACTGCGCGCGCATGGCATTAAAAAGGAGAAAAAAAAGGAAGGGAAATATCTCTCACGCACGTTCTTACGAGAGATCGGAGACGGTTCGAGAGATTATCACGTCTTTGCAGGATTGGAGAGCACGCGTTCTCGCACGTACGCCGTTCATTCGAAACTTGGCGCAAACTCGAGCATCATCATCGAGGCTCCTCCTCGAATTTTCGAGATCTCGCGCGACGCTCCAGCACCGATTCTAGGCCACGCTATACGTTTTCCTCCGGCTCTCTCTTTCTCTCTCTCGCTATCTCTGCCTTTCCAGGGTTCCTCTTTGCTCCTCCCTGTTTCGTCTCCTTCCCTGCGACGAAAACTGTGTCTACAAGCTCGCACGTGTGGACGTGTCCCTAATTCCCAAGTGCGACCGAGCGAGTATCGATCGAATGTGTTCGATATCCAGGATCACGTACCCGTAACTCTTCCTTAACCGTCCTCTCGATGTAAACCGCTCCTTATCGCGGCCGCTGTAACTTCCAGACTCTCGCGAACTTGTGTTAACAGCCACGTTGACGTTTCGTTTCGAAGATAACTCGCTTTACGATGAACGATGCTTTTATCTAATCTGCCATTGTCAACCTGTTAAGATTACCGGTAATCAGTAACTATCAAAATTAAAATAAATTTTGCGATTTTGTTAAACCATTCTATTAATATTAACATTTATATAATATTAACATAACTTTTATTCTTTGTGAATTTTATTATATGAAATATCTGAAATTATCTAGTAACTTTTTTTTAGACATTTTATTATTTTTCCCTTTAACAAATGACGAGATAAATTGAACACAGATGATAAATACTAACAGAACAACTAAAGTCTCGTGCTTCACCGCGACCGATATGAGAACAATGATACCCGTGGAGGGCGATAGTCCAATAAATAGGAGCGTGAGAGCATAATCGTACGCGAGTTAGCACCGTCTTTGTTATTATCGCCGCCTATTACCGACAAGATAGCATTAGCGATGCGGCATCGCCGTCGCCTCGATCTCATGGGGTGTTTGGTAGTTGCCAGATACTCCAAGAGATAAACTCGTATCGAATATCAATCGGCGGGCCATCGAGCGGACATATGCGATACAGTCAAATCGATAATCGGCTTGATAAGGCCCCCGGTGGGATTCAATATTGGCCGCGGCGTAGCCGGTAATGGGAATCGAAGGAGAAACATAAATCGATGCGCGCGTAGAACTCGCTCGGTTCCTGTCGTCGTCGCTGCCATCGCGTTAACAGTCCGTCGATTATCAATTGACCAACTACCAGCGTGAAGTCATGTTGCTCATCGGTGATCGAGGTGGCTCGATAAGGCCCTCGTGAGCTAACGAGCCGTGTTATTGCTATCCCACGCGCGGCATCAACGCCGGACAATGGAAATCGAAAGAGAAACTCTCCAAGGACCGATCCCTGCAATAATGCTGCGCTACTTTCACTGAGGGAATAAAAACGCGACAGCCGGTGATGTTCCGACGTACATATACGTACGATTTTCTGTGGTCCAGTGCTTGGACAGCGCAACGGAGGACCCCGAGGGACCGACGTTTCCGGAGCGGTTTTCTCGTTTCCCATCCTATGTACATCACTAGTCGTGGGTTTAGAAAATAATATCGGTGCTGTGGCATCGGCGGACGGATTGCTATTTACAACTTCGTAGTTGTCTAAGAAGCCAGAGTATTGTAGAATAAATAATATCGAATAATGGCATTAAATTTGACTTTGAGATTGACAGTTTCGTCTTTCAGGAATATACTATACATTCTTTGGTGATCGTTATAATACCCAAATATATAATATATATAAATGCAGATGTAATGAAAAATGTTGTAAGCAAGAAAAATATAATCTCTTTTTTGTTATTTGCATTGGAAGATTGTATCTACCAGAATAAGATTGAAAAGAAACATTATATCGGTTATTGTTTCTATTAGAAACAAACAATGTTATGGTTTTGTTCGTGCTTTTATTATCATCTGATAGATTTGAACTAAGTAGAGAAGCCATCTATCGATTTCCGATAATTAAGCATCTTACGATATTTCTCTCGAAACACCGATTCTTTCATTCGTCAAGCTGCACCTTGGAATGAGAGCCTTCATTTTTCTTTTTTTCTGGGAGTTTTTCTTAGGTTGACTATATCTTTTTGAGACAAATTCATGATTATTAACAATTAGTTACATCAGAATAACGTGTCGAAACGCGACGAAACGCGACTAACAAACTCATTTTGTTTATGCAGATACACGCTATGTAATATTACATTGATGCTGATCTTCTCCGACAGACGCAAGCAGATCAGAAACTTTGGTATTTACTTCCCGGCGTGTCGGTCTCTTTCTTGTCGATGCTGCTCCATTGTTTAGTTCCTTATTCATCGCAAGGGCTAATCAGTCTCTTCTATCTGCTTCTAATCAAGAGACATCCTTTCTTGCTCGTCACGCTGTTGCGGTTCCGTTACTAAAGATAGATGTATTCCAGAACACTGAACAAACGAAATGTCAAAGGGTTGGAAAGCAGCCACAATGATATCTTTCTATATTACCTTGCGTTCTGTCTGATGTTTCCACAACGATAACTATTAGAAAATCTGTGCAATATCGTATCTTTGATCTATGTACAAATAATCGAACAAGATCTACATTGTATGTATAAATATATATAAAATATATAAAATATATATAAAATACATTATATAAATATAAATATAAATATATATATATATATATATAAATTTTACATTATATATATATATTTTTTATTTTGATTAATTGAGACGAATTAAACTAGAGAGCACTTTTACTTTTATAATATTATAATGATTCATGATTTTATTAAAAAACAAATAAAAGTTATCACTAACACAGGAAATGTGTTTGTCAACTGACGCAAATTTATCTAAATGTCAGAGTTTATTTTAGTTTGGGAATATTCAGATCCGATACATAGATATTTAAATAAATGAAAAGAAGCAATGAGGAATTCAAAGCGCGCGTGATAATGTGTCGTGGGCAGATTATTAACCGGTCGCGGGTCGATCGCTGCATAATTTCGAAACGGCAAAATCAGATAAAAGATCCATTGACACGGAATACACGCGAATACTGATATCGCGCGTTGCATCTGACGAATTTATGTTCGGTATTGGTAACACCCGTTGCATCGATCCGCCGAGAGATTGTCGACCGATATGTCACGTCGATAGAATTGCGTATTACATTCGAATTTCGACTTGTTATGCTGGCATAGTGATTAAATATCCACGGTCAGTATTCGCGCTACGTATATTGCCTTATGGGGTGGCGCGAATCAATGTGCGAATTAGTACGGATTCATGACTTGTGTCCAGTAATTAGTTTTCACGTTTCATCAGCGCATAAATTAGCGAAATGATGGATGATTTTAGAAAAACCGTGTCGTCGAAGTCCGCATTGATAGGTTTAGTCGCACGATGTTACGTTCTAATAGTTAATACGGTTGTTAGAATCTACACTCGGCACTGCATTGTATGGGTACAACACGTCAAATTACAAGATGCTAACAAAGACACGAATGAACGATGTAGCGTATCGTTTCCTGCTACGTTTTGCTAAATCGTTGCATGATCGCTGGTTGTTAGGCGCTGTTAATTTATTGCATTTTTCCATGCACCTTTGAAATAGATGCAGTGCGAAGTGATGCATGCAAGCGAATTGCTTTTATGCGTGTCAATACTGAGCTTCTTTGTGTATAATATAACGAGAGCAAATAATGATGTACTTCATATTTCTAGATATGTTTAAAAATGCAATTCTGAAAGGTTTAAAAAATGTAACATTTTTTTCCATCTTTTTCCATTTTACTATGCATTTTTCGTTTACCATCTGAGTAGAATGATTTATTAAAGCCAAAACTCTACAGGAAATTAACGGCACAATTGCTCTGCATCATTACTAAACTGGTACATGTAAATCCTGTCGACAATAAAAAAAAACTGTAGATGTAAATTTTTTACGGAAAATGCAGATACTACTTCTATATGATTTCGTATAATTTTGGATGATCAATTTTGACAGAATATTCTCATACGATTGATGGAAATTGTCAATTATGTGCATGTAAAATAGCAGCTTTCAGAATAAATCATGAAAGTCATAATGAATAATTTAATGTACTCATAATAGTAGTAAATATAGCAACTAACATCTGATTCGTTTCAGTCTAAAATAACACAATTTAACATTTTTGTTCCGCAGAGATAATAAAAGTAGGAGGTAATTGTAAAGAAATTAACTTAATTAAAAAATTTACCGGAACAATAATAAGAGCGGACATGAATAAGATTTTTTTTTAGAAGAATGTATTAATATTAATTATTTTTTTTAGATTATCCAAGATTATAAGAGGAAAGTTAAAGTACTAGACATAGCAAGATGATTTCTGGAACTATGAAAGACACGAATCTGCTGTTGTAAGCAATCTGCGCAAAATGTGTATTGTTTCGGGATAATCGTACGTGCGTTGTTCGAAGGAATACCACAAACTCGTACATGTGACAGTAAATACATTGCGTGTACATATGTACACGGACAAAAGCTGTGGCGGTTCACCGACGTCGGTGTAGCCTTTTTTCCACCCCTGTAGTGTCGCGCTGATGTGCGCCCCGATCACGGAGCGCTGCGCTTTTTTATTGCCCGAACGAGTCGTGCGCGCGCAACAATATCCGCCTAAGGTGGTAAAAGCATGTTGTCGGCTTCCCTTTATGGGGCCGTCGTAAAGCGGAAAAAGAGGATAGCGTGGATAATTAACCCAGCAATAACTCGTTGTATGTAGATCATCCCTTTCGAAGGCTCAGAGAAACGACGATGATGAAAGGATGAGCACACATGACCGGCAGCGGTTGAGAATACAGTGAGTGTATTCGAATTCATTAACTGATAGAATTATATATCGTGGAAAGAGGAAGAGGGGGAGGAGAGAGGTGTGGAAAGAAAGTGTTTTACAAGCCGATCGAGATGCGAGAATTTTATTGATTCGTAAAACGGAGCTATGATTTTTGTTACGATTTAAATTTTAAAAAATGTGTGCTAACTGCACACATATTTTGGCACTGTTAATCATGTATCTTAAAACGAGGATTTAGATTAAAAACATACAGGCGACTTTCTGAGATCGCGCGACGTTATTCCAATTCTAAATAAAAATGTATAATATTTTCTCCTACACTTACGGATTAAAAATAAACTATAAATACGATCTGTTGAAGAAAGTTTGAATAAGCGTTTGTAACTTCGCGAAGATTTCCGTTTGAGGGACACGAAAGGGACACGCCTATCTGGCACAAAAACTAAGAGGTTTTGGTTGCCTGTGGATGAATTTGGTATCTGGGGGAAAAATGCTTTAACTTTCTTTTCCTTGCGAAACAGCTCGTAAAGTAGAATCGGGGATGATATTTTTGGGGAAACCTGTGTGTGATAGAAGACAAGAGGAGATATTGTTCTAGGGGTGTTGTTTTCCTATCGTCAGCAAAAGTCCTAGAATTTGATAGGAGCACGGATATAACATGGAAACCCTGCATATAACGTAAACAAGGTAAATAAAGAGAATATGCTTGACAACGGATTAAATTGCTCAATCACTTTTTGCCTGATAGATTTTACTTTATAAAAATTTGAACGAGGTTTTGTCATGATATACTAGAAGTTTACATCTTATATAAAATATAAAAGCGCAACTTTGTGTGCGCGTGCACACATTAAATGACGAGGTTTAAAATAGGTCAAATTTTTTCGAGGAACTAAAACAGTTTATTTAAAAACACGAAATTTGTTTACGCGCTGAAGCAACAAATTTTAAAAATAGCTGTACTTAGAGGTAAAAACTATCGATGAGATTACATCTAAATTGAATTAGTTTTGATTAAATTTTGGAATACTATCGTGCAATTTGTTCTATATCGGCCAATGTGGTTAATTTAGAGTAAATTTCGTTACATTTTGATTGAAATCGAAAATAGATATCTTTTACATCTGCAGTTTATTTACCGTTTGCGTTACAATAGATTTTTCTTGCACGATCAGAAATAGAATTTTTCCGCTTAATGTGTGCTAATTCTAGCTTCGCTGTGCTTGGCTATTATGGTGATTGATCGAGCGATCAGAAGTACTGAAAACTTCTTGAAAGTATCACGATGCAATACGGTACATAGTATGCGATAATAAGTTCTCGATGAGAGTGTCTTTATAGATACACACCGGAAGAAAGGAAGGAAGGAAATAAGTACGTAAAAGTTAAGAAACTCAAGAACTCAGCATCTTTCCCCTCGGTTAAGGCCTGAAAAGAAGCGGGCGAGGGAGAGTATAAGGCCGACACCACATAACTTCCACCGCACAGGTCGAGGAGTAACGGGAGGGTGGTTACGTAAAGGCGAGTACCGGGGGATGCCATATCCAATATTATCGAACGAGTTCCAGAGTCTGACGCTCTGTATGGGGATTTCGATGAGGCGGGCCAGTCGTGGGAATAGGACGAGGAGGAGGAAGAGAAGGGGAGGGGTGGTCGCGCGGGGAGGGAAGGGTGAGTTGCAATCTCGCAGTTTGACTTGGGGTGCGCGCGTCATGTTTAAGCGGCAATTTTGGCATCCTGCAGGCTCTGGACCCCACCCCTTCTTACCCCGCCATCGTCGTCGTCGTGGTGCTCCCACCCTCCGGTCGGCGGTACCACCCTTTTGGGATCCTTATGTCCCCCTTCCGAGGGGGTTGCCTTGCCTGCTACTGACAGATAGGACGAAACTCGCGTCTCCAGTGCCGCCGAAGCCGAGGCATTGGAATTGCACCAATACATTGTGGGATTCTGGCGACGGTGGTGTCGCGCCATGCGGTTGCTTTGCGCGATCTATAGGATCGAGTTGTACGCGTGTTGAAACGATAGCTCTTGTACATGGTACACACGCGGTAAATACACACACACACAACACACACACATACACAGGATAAATAATAAGTTTCGCATCCGCGAGCAATTCGATACGGTCCTCCCTCACTCTCTTCTTCTCTCTTTTTTTTCTGTCTCTCTGTTAGAGTATGTAGTTTATTTTATCAATTTTGTATCGATTTATTTTTCCGAACGATAAATGCTGCAAACGTATGGTCACGTATTATTATTGCAGACACAGAAAAATATCAAGTATTTACTGGTATTTTTGCCGTAGTAGGAATCAGTTTATGTAAAGTTTTAAATATTATATATTAATTGCTAAATAAATTACCTTGTGGTACATGCCAAAAAGTCAAACTCGGATAAATCGATTAAAAGAATTTTAACGATGTTGTATCCGCGACAATTATTTCTTACATGTATTATTCTTTTAAAATGGGGATTTTAGAAATAAATCGCGCGCAAATCACGTCATGATATTAGGTGCCTCCTGAGGAAGACCGCTTGAGAACACCGCTTTGTATCGACTTTATATTTTACACTAATACAATAGCTGGGTCCTCGGAGACACCGACGGCACTATTACCCTAAACAATCTTTCCATCGATAACCGTTTAAGCCACTTAAACCCTAGCCGACCAGAACGAGCGGGGATTAAAAGTACGAGCGATTAAGGTTAATTTTCTTTAAGTACCCTGTTAACAGTACGATAACACTGAGAGCGGCGAACGATAAAATTACCAGGGGTTCGGGAAAAGAGAGCACGCGGTCAGTATGTACGAAGAGTGGAAAAGGTATTAAAAAAAAGGGGAAAAGAAATGAAAAAATAACGATGTCACCAGGCACGTCTCACCAAATTGTCATGAAATATATTTTGCTGACTCAGCTTAAAGATAATCGTTTGGCCGAAGAATTGGACGTCGAATTGAGGTCGGGGTCGACAGAGTGGTCAGGCAATCCGAGGGAAAGTTAATTCTTCTTCATGAGAAATTTTCGCGAACTAATTCAGGTCGTCGAGTATTCCGGGTGTCACGTTTTCGTTTAGATAAACGCATAAATTGGCAATCGCGATCGCCAAAGTCGCGGCAAAGTCGCGAAGTCGATGTGCATCTTCGTTCTCGATAACGGTCGCGGACGCTATTTCAATCAGGGGGAAAATAGGCTACGCGGCTGTCGTTTAATCGGATCATTAATTACAAACTGACGTCGTATGTGCGTCAGACAGCGGGGGCAATAACAGCGGTGGGAAGACGTGGCGGTTTTGCCACGGAGAAAATTACGGAGTATCGTCGTTGATTGATCGGCCAATTAATTAGACATTGACGCGCGGGGCTTGTAGCGCAGCGTGCTCGCGAATTCGGAATGTAAGATATACTGCGGACGTTTAAGTCGGCTGCATAGTTGCACCTTTACTGGAATACTATCCCATCCTCCTTCTTCCTTCTCTCTCTTTAATGTAACGACGCGACTAACGAACCGTGACTACGGAATAAATGTAACCTACTTCGTGAAACGAGTATAGCGGTAACTATAATTGAGGTATCGACAAGAAAATAAATCAAATCGCATCGGCTCGCTATTGATGGAGCCAATTGCTCCGTGACTCTTCTTCTTCTCCACTTCAATTTTACTAATACGTATATATATTTTTTAAAATTTTAAACGTGATACTTTTTTTACATTCGCAAGGGCAACGTTGTTCTAATAAGGATATTACTATTATGTGAAATTACACGATATGCGTCAATTTGGTTCGGTAATTTTAGGGATTAAAGTCCATGATTATACGAGAGCACTTATTATCATATAATATCTGTAAAATGTATGTTGGGGCAATGCTATTGTTGTCGTGAAATGTAATGCTGTAATAATTATTCCCCGTCAATAGTTTAATTAATACGATAATTAACGGGGAATGTAATTTTAATTTCATTAATAATTAATTTCGCCGGTAGAAAATGATAGTCGAAAGTATTTTTTCGTTCTTGCTAAATATACGCGCGTCCGAATTAATCAAATCTATGGTAGGAGAAGATAGTCATGATTCTAATGTCACTTCCCGTCGTTTCTCGTTACGGCATTCCGCTACATTCCCTCGCAGTTTACCGTTTGTTCATCAACGGGATAGAATGGCGTGCATGAAAGAATTCGTGGCAAAAAGCGACCTGCGGAAATAAATCTCGGTTGCTGCGTTTTCTTTCGCCGGAACTTCGTCAAAGTCGGCAACAGACGTGTCGTTTCGCTGCGAATTCCTCTTTCCGAGCCGAAAGAAGGGTCCGTGTGCGGGGTCGCATCGATTTGCGACCGTTAGTTTCTATCATACATCATCGCGAGTATTTCGAGACGACGCTGTGGGTCACACAGTAAGCAGGCTTTTTCCGAATAGCACATCGAAGTGCCACACGGTCCCACGCGAGGGGATAAATTCCCGCGGGAACTTTATTAATGACAGGGAACTGATTAACGGCGCTCCACTTGTCTACTCTAACTCACTCGTTCTCGTCTTATTGCAGTCGTAGCTCTTCCACCACTCGCTCTTCCGTCCGTATGTACTGGGCGATTCGAAATGTATATCGCCTTCCCCATTGCCCGTTAAATCCTTTAGAACACTACTGCTCGCGCTAATGAGAATGCCTTGAGAACGCGTCGAGCGGCGCTTCATAAACGCGGAGACGCGAATAATTTACACGAGACGAGTATAATTACATAATAATTACGCTAACGATTAACGCGTACGGTGTTACTATGACGTCGTCGTTATGATTTGTTGTCTTACTCCGCGACGTAAATTTAACGAAGACGCGATGAGAACCGGGTGTCATGAAGATACTTGTGTGGGGCTCTCTTATTTTTGCCCGTCGCGCGCTCCGTTCTCGTTATAGCGCAAAACAAAGGGGGTGCGAAGTATTGTCTAAATGGCGAGAACTCACCGCAATGCATTTTGTTAATACACCGGCATTATCGCGCATTACACCGTCCGTGTGTATTTGCACGACGAGTTTTCAACTATTAAAACGAATAGCATTTTTCAAAGGAGAAAAACAGAACGTAAACACGCATACATATATTTTGCGAAAACATAAATCTGCAGAATGCATTTTAATTTGTTATTAATAGTTCATATTAGCTTCATCCCCATATTCACCTCTCCCAAAGGTTATCGCAATCGAGCCAACAGGTTACTGTTAGAATCTTGTGACTTCCACTACCTTGTTTGGAGTTTAGATGAATGTCTTACCTCCGAGGCCTCCACTAACCGAGCCCGGCATTTAACTTGCTAATATCATATTCATTGTATATTCATCGTCGGCATGGAACAGCCTGTACCTACCTTCAAGTAACGCTTGTTTCGTATGCTCGTCTGTACCAGCATTATTTTTCTGACATCGAGGCGGAGAAATTTATTAATTAGAGTGATAAATAATACTCCGCGCGATTTCCAAAAAGAACCACACGAGAGAACTTCTGCTTTTTATACTTACTTATTCATAAAATTGTTTTATTTTTTTTTAATTTTCTTTATATAAATTTAATTTCCGATTTAAATATTAAATTTGCAATTGATACGATCTCATACGTTTTTCGAAGATTTTTCATCGTAGCCTCGTGATGAATGAACACAGATGTCGGATACTGTTACAGATTATTCTTCACAAAAAGTGTTTTTAATATCGCTTCGACAGTTACCTCTTTTATTCAGCTTAGAAAGCGCCTAATGCCATTTAATTTATCAAGTGTAATAAAAATATAAGATGATAACCACATTAATTGTGATAATCAATCATGTAAGCGAACCCAGACTTACCCATGAACTTAGTACCTTATCGTCCAGCTATTTATTCAGCGAACTTTGCATTGCCGACACTTTAGTAAATAGTTTGGTACAAGGTAAAAGCCAAGTACTAGTTTCGCGTATCTTACGCATTTGATTTTTATAGATTACTTTACGATAATTCTTTGATAACGTTTCATAACGGTTATTATAAGTTTGCGATTTATAATTTCTCAGCGCTATGTAATTTACCTGAATCCGCTTCATTACTTTGCCTTGTAGTAAAAGATAAAAGTAGTACATCTAATACACATTCTTATCTTAACGAGTCCAACTTCTCTGTGAGACGCAATGTTTTAAATATCCCTTTGCGGAGATAGGAACAAAATTAAGTATATACATTTTCTGCATCATTTTCAAGCACTTCACTTTTTGTGTATTTTCGAGACGAATTGCTGCGGCTATCCTATGATTACCGTCTTTTTTACGCGTCCTACATTACATCTGTCTCTCTGAGGGATGACACTGTTCGTCGACTAAAGGCAGGAATTTCTGGAATTACTAGAAGTTTATTGAACGAGCGAGCATCTCCCTTTCCTAGGATCGTATCTCTCAGCTTTCGTCTAACATTCACCCTTTCGTTGAATTTCGATGGCTCTGAGTCGATACACGCTCCCGAATGAAAGAGTAGAAAGCTAGACAAGGGCAATCGTCCGAAATGGAGGAGGTAAAGCCCAATTTTCTTACGACGGCCGGATGCGGCGGTGACTACGTGAAAGTCGTGAGTAGAATTCTGTTTACCCTTCGCTCGAGCCACCATTTGTTCCATCCACTCCACATTCCTCTCCTGCTTCTGCTCGTTCTTTCCACGTCGTTCTTTTTCGCCAGCAATTCACCGTCCTCCAAGTTGCATTGACTAAAAACAGCGATGTGGGCATTCCGGCAACTCGCTGGATAGCTTTAATTACCTCGGTCTGCAGATAAAGTAGCTGCGTAATTTTAACATAATTGTCCATACGTCTTTCTCTCACATCTGACGTTGGTGACTTTACATTATCTCTTTCACGAATAACGTTAACCATGTTTTGTACGTCTTGTAACTTATTGCTCGGTATATTCATTCCAGCAATTTTTGCTCGATGCAACCTTACTTGATGAGATTACGATGGACTTTGTTGCAGACGGATAAGACAGCATCTTAATCTTTTTATGCAGAATGACCGACGATTTCATAAATAGATTATATCTCGGGAATGTAGAAATTGTCCTTTGTGTTCTCTGCATAATTTCGTACGTACGCTTCAGTCTATACCTAAAAACGGTTATTTGCAGAGATGGCTATCTCTTTAATTGATGAGTAGTACCTACCTTTGCCCTCTTTCCACTGAGGGCGGATTATGTTTCTGTCGCAGGGTAATTTTATTGTGCCGCTACTTTTCTACAAAATTGTGCGGTATGCGGTCACGACAGACTACTAAGTGCAGGATTAGGGAGGTAGATAAGACCAGTTGCATACAGTTGTAAGACTCAATTATATTACGAAAGATAGACTGCGCGATTGCATATAGAATTCTGCTAACATTACCGTTTATATTAGTTTTAATTCTTTTTCTTCTCTCTAATTTTTAATTTGTATTTAAGTGCTTTAGAAAAGTTATTTTATTGATAATCTTAATCATGTTTCTAAAGTACTTATCTTACGCTGACAATTTTTTACATTATTAAAACATAGAGCCATTAAAAGGCGTTAGTGAAGTTCTTTTGCTGTGGTTCAGTTTAGGACATATTGACAGAACTAAATCAATGTACCTATATTATTATTGAGTTGTTGGATTTGTTAGTTATAGAAGCCACATTTAATATAGGAAAGAGATAAATTACTCTAAATGTCATCTAAACGACAATAGCTGCGCAAAATGTTTCCCGTTTATCGAACGTCGTTGTTCACTGGCTCGGTATATTCGTCTCTTTGATTAAGAACGAATCTTCGAGAACGGCAATAAAATGACAAGCGTAAAAGCGAACTGTCGCCAACCTGCGTAGTACGTGGGAAAATGGAACACGATAATAAATATCACAGTCGTGACATCCGTAGAACAGATTAATCGCACAGGTAACTCTACTTTTAAAGAGGATAGACATGGCTTTGTGATAATTTTATACGTTTAAGCTCATCTTTCTCTTACAATACTAATATCTATTTCTATTATTAGCGATATAGAGTCGTAATAAATTTAAACAAAAGCGATAACGGCAGTAAAGACCATTATCTATTAATTATTCATTTGCACAAATCCTCACTGAGGAACAAGGTTTTTACAGAAATATGTAATTGCAAAACGAAATAGGATTTCATATTTTAAATTTTGTAAATTAGTATAGAATTATTATAGAATGTTAAATGTTATCATATAGAAAACCAGTTTATAATAGGCGGTGAGATACGCATGTGCGAAAATCTACAATATATTACAATATATTAGGATGATTATGCAATGGAATAAAAAATGCAAATAAATAATAAGATATGTCTTTGTATTGTCATTCCCGCATACTCGAGGTGATCCACCTTTACATCAGAGTCTTGCTCGTCATGTCTAAGCGATTCCTCTGCAAGTCTGACACGAAATTATCGTCGCAGGAATGTCAGAAACATTTCGAGGCTTCGTCACATTCCAGGTTTTCGCGCGCGACCGCGCTTATGGGAATACATTTTGCGCGCGTGATATAGAGATCGGACGGATAAACCATTTCGCCGCGGACGAAATAGCGGGTGAATACGACCGAATTAAATTCACCGTGGCTGGAGATGCTGAACTATCATACGGCTTTGTCTGCGAGTTGATAATGTTTCGAAACCGACGCTCAGGAGATAGAGAACGAACAGTATGTACGGTGGACGCGTTGAGAGAGAGAGAGCCGGCGATCAAGGGACTCTAAGAGAGTACAAACAAGGAGAGTACACGAGAGAGAGAGAGGGAGAGAGAAGGGGAAGGAGAGAAGGAGAAATAACCGACGGTCAATGACAGAGCTTCCTGCGGTTTTCTCTGTTCGTCCGCCTGTATTCACGGCTCAGTAAGCTGGCAATAAATCCACTCCCTCCGTCCCCAACCCTTGCCCGCTCATTCATCCACTTGCTGCCTATACGCGTGTACGCACCCTCGAAACTCCGCGTTTTGTTGAATCGTCGGAATGAGATTGTAAACTGACATAAATTAAATTTGAAATGGCTCTGTACCGGACTGGCCAGCGGACTGACGAACAAAGCGTGTCGCACGTTTCTGATTAACACTTGCATCACTTAAAGCCCCCACCTCATAAATAAGACATTAAGCTGTACAGGTGATTAATTTGTAAGACTAGAATATCGCGGAGTTATTTTTGCATTATTTTCCTATGATAAAAAAATATAGTCGTTACATTATTACTAAATAAAGAATAATAATTATGCTTGTATTATCACATTGAAAAATGTTACCATATTTGTCTTTAAACACCCGTGAATATTACCCTGAAAACTTTATTTCGCTTTATTTCGTTAATTTTCCATTTTGTTTCGCAAATGTAACTCGTTGCAAATGAAAAATGTGAAACGCAATAATGTCGCCTGTATTTTGTGCAGAAAAATTATTCGTATTTTTCGTAATTTTGATTAGCGTGATGATGTTTGGCGAAGCGTCGCACGTGAGAATGAAGGGTTACGTGTGTGCCGCCGAGATACCGCGCACGGGCAGTGGTAGCCAAACAAAATCGCTGATTTTGCACGGCCGATTAGTATCATATTCGTCGATTAATCCTGTAATATCGAAGTCTAATATTTGTCTCGCAGCGAGCGCTATCGATCGTTATATTCCCATCGGTACTTGTACGAGAAATTCGTTGGCTGTTGACACATCTCGCAGAGAGAGAGAGAGAGATAGAGAGACCAAGTGAAGCGATGGCATTGCCTCATGGGTCCCTTCTACGGAGTGCACGAGGTCACTTCCGGTGTGACATGGACCTATTCGAAACTATTCAACATTTAGCTCGCACGGCCGATCAAAGACTGTGGTGCTCACTTCGGCAGTTCCCCACGGTGCTGCAACGGCATCTTCGTAGGATCCTGGGTGGTCGTAGTAGTCGACGACGTCGTCATCCAATCGTCGTCCAATCGCCGTAGAGTAAGTTGCATCGAGATTTCGTACCGCCAACAGGAAATCCCATTCGAGAAACGCTGGTAGCACCGGTAGTTAATCATCGGCTGTTGCCAATAGTTTCACTGTCCGTAGCTTGTAGCTTCTACATCTCGCGGCCCCTGTATAACTTGTCCAGATGTAGTTCCTTATCCAGCGTCAGCTGGATGTAGTCGAAGTTTATTACGCCGGTAATGTCTAAGTTGCCAGTATATCGATGATAACGCGGACGGGAGTTACAGAGTTCTCTCGGATGTACATCTCAGCGCGTTAACGATTGCTTCGACTATATCCGGGAACGTCGAATTTGTTAACCAGCGGCATTGAGGTACATGGATATCGTATTACATCTCAGAACAACGCGACGTGGTAGTTGCCGAAGGAAACAATGTCTGCCGTACGATGCGAATTACGTGTGTACTTATTCATGGGAGGCATTTAGGTTCAATCCGCGTTGCGAATCAATTCTCCACGGACATGTAGCAGTAACTTACGTAATGTAATTATATATACTACTCGCGCAAGGTTATTAATTATAGTTCTTTAGGAAAGGGAAGGTACAAGGAAATACAGTTTTTTTTATTTGATCAGGAGAAATATTAGAATTATTAGAATTTATGCAAGCATAAGCGAGAGCTATTGTATATCTTCGAAATGATAACTTTTTAATTCTGGGGTGTCCGTTTTTTCGCTCTTGCAAACGATGGGACAGCGATCGAACAGCGATGTTAATTACATATATTACATTAAGAGAAACGGCCAGTTTCGACCAGTCGCGTTTCGATTAATCGCGTTACAAACGCCGAGCGGCATCAGCGAGTCGCGAGTATACGATGTATGTAATTATCGGCCGGTAATCACGGCCGTGTAATTTGTGGACCGCTTTTTTCATTTAGCGGCGGGCATTTCCGCGCCAAGCCTCGCCGGGGAGACTCCGCGCTCGTGCTCGAAATAACAGAGTTCGTGGGAGAAATTGGTGTAACTCGGTGCTTTGCGGGCCATTAATAAAGCGGCGCTCGAGCGCCCACTCGCAGAACTCGCGCGTGTTCGCTCGGCGTTGGTTCACGCGGCGTTCGGTGTACACGTGCACACGAATGGGCACTTACCAGGCGACTCGGCACGGTGACCGAGCATACTTGCTCACGCGAGGAGCGCGGAGTGCCCCGTGAGCCGGGCTCTCGGCTTCTCCGTCACGGATTCGCGAGCGGAATCGATGCAGAGCAGGTTGAACCGACGACGACGAGGACGATGAAAGGGGAACAGTCATTACTCGTGTTTCGTACGTACTGGACGACTGCGAGTCCATAATGTCAGTTATTACAGACAGATACACGGATAGATAGAGTTTACTACGTAACACGTACGAGACAGAGTCTATTCGCGATATAAATAGCTCTGATATAGAAGAAGAAAGAAAATAAGCTGATATAAGCTTGTTAAAAAAATATTCATAGATATTCACGGATATATCGATTTACAAGATCGATTTACTATTATGTTATGTGCATCTGAGCAAGGAAAATTAATGGATTATATGCACGAATGAGAAGTGTAAATGTAATATTTATTTTGTACAGTTGAATCGTATCCTATTTAATAGAATCAAATCCTATTTAATAAAATAACGATGAGTTTTATGTAACTCAATCAGTGTTTTATGTAACCCAATTAGATTTGCAAGAGTTTGATAAAACAAGAAAAATTAGATTTTCTTTATACATACAATTCTAAAATCTTTTAAGAAACATTTAAAAAATTTTTCTGATTTAAAAATTTTTCTTGATTTGCTGGCTTATTAAGAGACTTAGGATAACAATTCTTTTTTTTATAGAAACTAACAACCCGTCTCGTTATTGGAGTCAAGTAGAATTATCTGTGAGGTCACATTGATATAAGAGATTCTGATAATAGTCTCATGAACTCGAATGTCGCGATATTAAGCTATGCCAAAGCATATCGCCATTACGCTCCAGATTCCGTAGATATTTCTGTAAGAAATGCAAACGTTTCGATCAGATTGAGCAGTCGGCGGCAAGCATCAGCGTGACGAGGTCATCGTCAAAGGATTAATTAATCGTAACAAAGAAATAAAACAGCGACGTTATCCGTGGCGGGATACACACAAAGTACATACAAAGAACGGTGGATCACTGGTATCACTCGGGATATCTCGCGTTTTCTCGCTACCCTGCCAGGCGAGAACCGGAAGTCGGAGCGCACAGCTCTTTTCCGGTGGCATGGCCAAACGTTTGCGCTCGAACGGCGGATTAATCGCGATACGCGTCAGGCAAGAGAACACCTAGCACAATGGGGCGGAAGAGAGAAAGATGGATGAAGAGAGATAGGCGGAAAGAGGGAGGAAAAGAGAGAGAGAGACAAAGACAGAAAGAGGAATAGAGAGAGAGAGAATCGCGCACTTCTGGGATGCATACAAAGGTAAATCGCGACTCGTATTGGAATTTGTTAAAACGTGCTCTTACTGTCGACATGAGAGAGCTCTCCTTTTGGAGAACGAGGAGATGGCTGAAGCAAGATTACCGCGTCTGTTTTCCGTGATGCAGGAAATTTATTGCCAAGAAATCACTATGCTGTCTCGATGAAACGTGAGGAATAAACGATATGAGATAGAAGATGCAGGTAAAAAAGTTAATTAAATTGCAGTCGATTTTTACATTTCAAGAATGTACTAAATTTTGTATAGTTTTCTTTCTGTCTTTCTCTGTCTCTTTGTATATTATAACACCTTTATAATTGAGCACATATCCCAAAAAAGAAAAATGTTTTGCGGTATTGATCGGTGATATATTTATTATAAATGTGTTGTACAACAGAAAATTTTTTTCCTGCTCTCATCTCTATCGTATGACCCAACTATACGTGTGTATGCATTTGTGTGACAATTATTAATATTTCCGAGTAAATGGTTCTTTTTTAAGAATCACACATTCACATAGCACAAAATTTAAAGAGAAAAAATGTAGTACAAATGATTCATGGAATAGATAACAAAGTTTATATACGGGCTAATGAAAGGCGAAAAATTACAAGCTAATTTTAAATAAACGTTTGACCTTTTTATCTTAATGCTCTCCTAAAGTCGCGTAGAGTTCGAATGTTAATCGAAGAATCTGTTTGAAAGTGTAACGAAGAAGAAAGAGTGCAGAAGCAAAGCGACGAAAAATAAAGGATCGTCCTTTGAGTTGTTTATAGAGGTAAGTCGTGGCTTTCACGGAATTTGCATAGCTTTCCTCAAGAAAATGGGCACGTGGAGGAAAATAAGGAACAAAGAGAGGGCAATTTCGTTGTTGACAGTAGAAAAATTACCGTAAAAAGATTACGTGGATCATCAAAGCACTATTAAAATACACTGCGAATTGTCAAATTTGCGTTATTTCTCTATGAAATTACGCTGAAATTGAATGTGAAGGGAAATGAATGCATAAGTTACATATTTTTAATACTAATATTAAGAGATTTTAAAATAGTCATAAACCGTGAAAATTAAATGTACGTCTTTTCTGAAGATAAAATATAAATATATACAATTATACAATATTTTTACTTCTAATATATTGTACAATCGTTTATATTTTTTTTTCATGTCGCATATTTCTATTTTCTTACAATAATGATTTTACTAGTTACAAGAACATTATAAACTGAGAATATTATTAAATAACTGATACAAAGTAACATTAAGTAATATTAAGTTATTTCCACGACAACTGATTCATAAAGGGAAAGATTTTGTAATTTAATAGACGCGCCAGTATAATCATATTCGTAAATCTCAATGTGGAGAGAATGTCATTAGAAGTGTATGGGTGTCAGACGGATTGACCGATATGCAGACAAAGAGAGGGAGGAGCGGGAGGAGAGAGAGAGAGCGTCGGATGTGTTTACAAAGGTAAATCGCGGTGGTTTTCGTGAAATTCGAACTGGTGTCGGTCGCGCTGTGAAAACGAGAACTGACGCCCGAGGTATGGAGTAGTTTCACGAACAACAAAGGACAAAGCTTCCGCGGGAATGGATATCGTAACGAAGAATGGTGCACGACGAGATTCGTCGTTAATAATGAACGTTCGCATTAACAGCGCCGTACAGTTAAGCGTATAATTGAAGTGGTCGGAGAAAGAGAGAGAGAGAGAGATAAAGTACAGATAAATTATGCGTTCGTGCGAAAGGCGGAGGGTTCGCGCGCAAGAAATTTCTGCACGGCTAACACCGAACGTGGGCGGAAAACGTGGCGCTGGGCTCCTCATCGAGTTAATCGCTCTACGGAGAGGACAGGAAATGCACAAGGACTGAGAAACGCGAGTTGCACGACGCCGCTCGTTCAAAGCTAAATCGTGGCTTTCATGGAATTCGACGACTTACACTCGCTGAGAAATACGAGCGTATGTAAACCGAAGGAGACATGGAAGAGAGAAGGGGGGAGGGAGAGAGGGGCTAATTTCGTAAATAACGAGAACAAGGGAATCGCGTCAAAGCTGTAATGAATTGTGGCCGGGAAGGATTAAGCACGTTCATTATGCCATAACTTAGCGCGGTATACAATCGGGTTAAAGAAGTACGTTACGGATTAGTCAGACAAATATTTATTGCGTCTTTTAATCTTCCGGTTGCGCGCATCTGCGCGCTTCTTAATCTTCCCCGCTTTAAGATATTTAATTCATCGAGCGCATCGCACACGGGCTGCACGCTACTCCTGCTTCACATGCGCCTGGTATATATTTCATTATTCTATCGCATCGAACTGCGCGAGAGGGTGGGCTGAAATTGGTGTTCTCGAGTCACGATTTACACGATAGCGATTGCACGAAGCGCCCTATAAGCAACAAGAAAGGCCGTGGAAGAGAATCGCCGTGCGGGCGAATTCGTACGTCGACGATAAGGAATTATTCCGTTTCGTTGCTCGAATTTGTCATGCGCATCGTAAATCCGACTATAACGGGCACATCCGCGAGAAGCGCGACGAAGCGAAATGTGCGTCATCGCTGGATTAATGACAACACAGTGCCACCCTTTCGTAAAAGCTTTCGAAGCGCTTGGACAAAGTGGACCTGAAGATGGGATAGCACGCGTTAAACGTTCAAAGGTAATCGTACCTCCCACGTAATTCGACGCGGATACACTTCACCGGTTGGAAAACAAACGCGGTAGAGAGGATACTTTCGGCAGATAACAAAGACGGGTATTTGCACGTGCCAGATTGACGAGGCTGAAACGGATACGCGACGCGTCAAACGAAGGCAGATGTTACGTGACAAGGATTATTACAATATTAATGGGACACGTAAAGAGGGGACAGAGGAGATAAATAGAAATCGTGTAACGAGGGGCGATGAAAATGGGTCTGCTGAATTATTAACTACTACATCGAACTCATGTGTGTGTGTGTGACCGGTGCCGTGATAAATTTAATACGGATTTTCATTAATAACTATATTGATAAAAAATTTATATATGATTACGATTTTTGGGAGGAGGAAGAAGGGAGAGGATTGCAAGCAGGAAATTTAATTTCGAAAACTTTGTCATTTTTGGAGAAAATTTTAATATTTTTCATGAATCAGTATTCGTGTTTTTCGTTTTTAGGATAAATTAATTGTGATTAACATTATTATAATATATTTCCATATTTTGCAATAATATTGTTTGCTTAATGTCTAAATATTATTATCTGTGTTAATAAAAGCGAAATATCTATATTAATGTTATATCAGAACAATATATTGTACCAACAATATTTACCATAGGGACCGTTTTATTGAAAAGAAAACATTAAACTTTAAATACATAGGAATGTTTGTACATGTCTTTATTTCCATAACCGAGAGTTACAAAATATTAAAAATATTTGAAATAATAACACTCTAGCTAAAAATTAAAGAGACAAAAACATAGCGTAATATTTTATAATTCTAAAAAAAATATGAATAAAATGTACAAATTCCTATATCAAAATGGTACGAGCGGCAATCGGAGGAAGTGATTTTTGGCAAACTCTTTCGGAATCACATGGTAAATTTTTAAATATATGAATCGAATAAACGTTGCTTCGATATGTGGTGTGCATACGGCAGAAGATAAACACGGTCCGAATTTAGATGGTCAACACAATCTGAGAATCGTATCGCGTGAGTTATTATGATACTAATCAGTCGGGAAATGATTGACCGCGATGTAAATGCGAGGATGTCGGTGTATCTCGCAGGCTGCGAGAAGGTGCGGAACGAAAGTTGAGGATGGACTGAATTCAAGCCGCCTGTCGCGGCCAGACCGCTACGATGAACCTAATCAAAACAGTCGCAAATAACTCGAATAAAGCGGGACGCAACTTCCACGCTTGGTAATACTGCGCTCTAAAACGTACACGAGATACGAGTGTGTGTCCGGGTGGTGATGAAGAGCAGTACGGAGAGTGTACAGGGAGAAAGAGCGAGAATGAAAGGAGAGAGAGAGAGAAGGGAGGGTAGCGACGAACCGGTGAGGAGTGATAGGTAGCGGAGGGAAAGGGAGAACGCCTGAGGGAGAGGAATACTGAACAGTACGTGCAACGCGAAACGAGCGGACTCAGTGCGCTGGGCGGGTACGATGGGTGGCGGTGGTGATATACTTTGGTCGGACATGCAATTAGTAGTGCTAGCGTGACTATGGCCAGGCAACCACCGGTATAGTCAGCCGCGGTGGAACGGAGGTGCCGCGCGGAGGAGAAAACGGAGGGGGACGCGCAGGGGGTCCGACCGCGGGAGACTTGCACACCGACCGCGATATTCTCTCGACCCCGTTCGCATCATGTTGGCGCAAGAGGGGTAGGCGAAGAGATTTCTTCGTATCGTTCGATGCTCGATCGCGCGTGATCCTCGAGCGTTTTGCGGACGCCAGGTTTTCGCAAGTGATATTTTTATGAGCGCGCCTACGACTTCTTTCTTCCCTCCTGCAAAAATGGTGTACGTGCGCGTGTCGCTAATGAGAGCACATTATCGCGGGTAGGCGATTATTAGAATACGTGGGTTTCAGTTTCTAATTGGGATGCGTGGCGTAAAATGTAACGCGTGTCGGACGATAATAATGGGCAATACCAAAAGCGAATTGAAAATGTTACCGCACTGGGAAATGTCCCGGCGGAATAGCGCCATCGGCGCTTTGGCACCATTTTGGTGCGGATGTTAATTGCACCACGACCCTTTTTTTTTTTTTTTTAGAAAAGCAGCGATTCGGACGAGCAAAGGTCAACACTGATAATTCATGGCGTTCGACGATAAAAGCGGCTGTCTAATAGTGGCCCGTTGTAATTTATAATAGAATGGCCGTGGCGCAGCCACGGACGGCCAAGCTGGGAAATATGGCGTGGCCATTAAAGGCTAACGATTAATTAAGCAGGAAATAAATATTTGCCCAACGAATTACGGCGATATTAATCTTTGTTTTGTGCGTACCGTCATGTCGCATCCCGTTATGTGTTTGTGCACCTGTTTCCCGTGATTATACGGACCAACTCCTTTTGCGGAGATCAGGATTCATCTTGCAGTGAGATAATCTATTAATGTGGCACAACGTGAGATACATTGCTAATTATGAAAATGCTTTTGTTCCGAAACTCGTCACAAATCGTCTTGTGACTCTTTTGCGAGAATGATTTCGAGATATCAATGTCAATCATAATTAACAGTAATATCGGATTAAAAAAGAGCTTAATTATATGACTTAGTTATATATGTTGCTTTTATAGATAATTTTGCATAACTTAATTTTAATTTTCCATTCCATTTTTAAATCTGTTTTACTGCAATCGAATTTGTTAATATTGATTTATGAAATCATAATCCACTCTCTAAAATTTTAAATATTTTTAGTATTTCTAAAATTAAACGATTAAATATAAGATACACCTGCATTATCTCATGCGTACTTAATGTTTATTTCACTTATGAAATAAAATATATGAAATATTATGAAATAAAATATATGAAATATTATGAAATAAAATATATGAAATATTATGAAATAAAAAATATATATATCGTAATCGGTCTTTATATTATTTTTTTTATTCTATTGAAAGTTTTATTCTATTGATTTTTGTTTAAGGTCTTTAATAAATTAAAAATTGGATATGTGTCCGGGATACGTATATAATTTCTATCAGCGTGGTTTAAACGCATAACATAAAGTAAGATATTGAGAGCAGCGTTAGATGTCTAAATAGAGAGCCCGCATCCGTTTCCACTGTAATTCTCCCAGTTGGATAGCAAAGGGTAACTCTACTATACTAGGTAGGTCCAGTTGGGTTAGCCACAGGCGTTCAAGCGTTCTTTGCCCCTATTAAATTAACCCTTTACGCTAGCAAGTCTAACTTCCGACGAGCGTTCAAACGTTGTACTTATCCCGCCGTTCTGATTGGCTGTCTTGTAGTTTAGCTGCGGTGATAAATACTTCGTTTTGAATATTTCAATATTGTATCATAAGTATATTTGTATAAATTATTTCAATACTTTCATATTTATGTATTATAATTTGTATATTATAATTGTATATTATAATTTTCGTTCTCATTGTTTCTTATTTTTATCTAGCACCAGTGACATATCCAGTTTTCATATTTCACTTATCTTAAAGTATCGTGATCGATCATTCTTGTATTATTTTTTTATTTTACTAAATCGTTTGCATGCGTCTTTAATTAAGGATCTTAAGAATTTAGATATGTATCCGGATACAATTAACATAGAAAATATTTGAACGCGTAAGATATTGATAATTTTTTAGGATACACGCGATGTGTGTACACACAAAACACACACGCGCGCGCGCACGCACACGCACTCATGTTTTAAGATAAATCGGAAAACTATAGGTATAAAAAAAATGTGATAAGTGGTAAAATATGATGGATCGTACTTTCAGACATTTGCGTTAATTATCTATAGCGAAATAAGAAGCAAGCAAGTATCACGCAAACATAAATTTCCGGAAGGACAAACATATGGCGATTCGCGCCTTGCACTATTAATCTTCATGATTTTAATTAAAGCTCGCGGGCGGTGAAGAATTTTGCAAATTGAAAAACGCGTCTAAAATTTGAAGAAAACGGTTATGCGTTACCGCGAGCTTTTCGCGTAGACGGTCGTTTGTCTTGCGTGTTTTTGCCGATACAATGCCGTCGTGTCTATCACGCGAAATCCGCGGCTGCTTGCGGCGTAACCGCAGTTACACCGCGCGCAAAATTCTATCCCATTTCGCAAGATGGAAGGACGAGAACCTTGCGGAAGATGCAAGACATAGAAGACGTCAGACAGAGAGATGCGAGTCACTCCATCATAATTAGTCTCCTGGCGTTCCCAAAGGATTGTACCAAGCTTTACTTCAAATTCAAAGTAATGCGATCGGTGATTAATACGTTGCGTGTAATTAATTCTATCTACCATTAGGCGAGTTGATGTGCGGATTTGTCCGGAATTGCGTCACACCAGCTCATCTAGCAAAGTAAACGAAAAAAACGAGACAATTAACCGCAATCTGCGGATTATTTTTGTCGTTAAAAAAATACTTTATTATTCTTGAGTAAACTAAGTAGTTTTTAATTGACATTTCGATCTATTGTTTTAAAAATTTGATCGAATCAATTTGTCAAAAATTAATGCTTGTTAAGTACGTTTCTATTATTATTATTATTATATTATTTATGATTCCTATGTAAATTTTTATCCAAGAGTTAAATTTATTTTGAGCAACAATCGAAATTCAAGAATACATTTAACTGTTATTTATTTAAGTGTAATGGTAATCGATTTTGGAAAAGCATTGTGCAATATTGGTGAAACGTGCGAAGAAAGCGCATAGATGAGATGAAGAGGACAGGAGAAAGTCGACAAAAATCGATAATTCGCGCTTGAAATAGATTTATATATGAAGTGTGTATCTCATCGATCGTACACGGTCATTTACATTGATAGTTCTTTAGCCAGTATTTTCACGATTTCCTTCAAACTATATTCGTACATCCTGGCGAACAATTTGCTGCGAGGGAGTTTACGAGTCGTTATCGAGTACAGTTATTGAGTTTCGCGGTAAAGGCGACCAGCGAGTTATCAAACTAAAATCGAATCAGTCACGACCGTCTTTGACGAAAAAGAGTACGGACCGTGAAGAATTCCACGGCCGAGTACTTGCGCACCGGGTTTCTTTTCGCCCATAAAATTTGCATTAAACTACGACGGTGAGTCAGCGCGCGCGGCCTTAATTGCTTACTTTGGAGTGGACCGTTATTTGTAGTTGGCTGTTTTGCGTTAGTCGACTTAAGTCACCGAATGATATGGCTGCTACATAATCCCAAGTGGCTTCGGCAAATAGTTCGAGCGATTCGAGCGATTTGCGACGCTGAGATACGAGACGCCAAGAGGCGGCAATCCTGAAGTTGGCGAATTTTCTGAGCGCGCATCTTACACGTTTCAGGAAGTTATTAGCCGCTCGATGTTTGTTTCACCAAGTTCGTCATCGTTTCTGTAGAGTTACGCGTTACGGCCGCTGCAAACGCTGAGTTAACTAGCAGTCCCGAACTTCCAATGGCATCTCGAATGGCATTTCTCGTTCGAAAATTTCGACGATAAAGTTAATTACGATGTAATTCTGACTGATTTTCAATATTCACAGATGTTACTTTAAACTTTACAATTGTCGCGATTGAGAACGAATGTTGCGCGATTATTAATTTATTACAGAATTAAAGTGACATCTTGTAAAGTGACATCTCGAAATGAGACGTAAAAATTTTAAGTAAACTAGGAATAGTGATTATGGTTATGATAATTCAGCAATTAGCAATTCAACGGACAGTCAGAAGTCGACATTTTGTTTTAGCAGCTCAGCTTTAATCCCTATGAAAATTTATCATTGGCTTCGCGGCTCTATTCCTACTATTGGCTTAATTAGGAATTTTGTTGCGCGGCAATTGCATCTTCAGAAATTCAGCTGCGTCTCAATTTGATGGTATGCAATTAGCGAATGTACTTGGAACGGCTCCGTGCCCTCACGTTTCTGAAATGTATTAACTACCGCGCAATTTAAACCAGACTGTTGTGCAAAGTTTCGATCGACTTTTTTAACAGTTTAAGTTTGTAACAATGACCTTATTCGAAATTTTGCACGATTAATATCTAACAGAAATAATTTGAGAGAATTGTGTGAGTTAAGCGCCATTCTCTCAGAATCTCTATAACGATAACGAGGACGTTATTACTGGATGGTACGAACAGGAAGGTGTTATTTTAATCTTTCGCGCGTCTAATTACTCCGGTAGATCCCTCGATCGCGCAAGCCATAAACGATTTTGCCGCACACCTGAAAATTCACCGCAGCTCCGCGAGCCAAATGATTGTGCGACAATGCGCCCTAATAACTAATACTACGCCCTTATTCCTATCGCCTCAATTACAACTTGGTCGTCGCGGTATAAGGGACGTCTCGCAGTCGGATCAATGCCGCCTGAGAGAGGGACGGGCATAGAAACATTTGATATTACCGCGGCAGGTGCAGGCCTAGAGATCGGCGAGAGTGAATCCTGGTTTGAAGCGACGGAGTAATCCCCACGAGTAATCCGACGAGGTCGTGGTAAAACGCACGTACACACCCGCGTTATGCACCTACGTATCCCCGTCCAGGGGACGAGGGAAACGCGGCGAGCGAGCTATATCTATCGTTTGTCGCTGGGGGACTTTTCAGAAAGCGGCGCACGAGCGAGCTCCGTCATCGTGACGATGCGAGCTCTCTAAAGAGCGCTCGTTACTTTCGCACGGCGAATAACCGGGGGGGAAATGGAGAACGAGCGAGCGGTGGAAAGGGTCGGGCATCACAGCCTCGACGCACTCTTTTTCTCGACGTTTTCCCGACGACTGCTTGTTCTCAGGAATGATTCTGAATGAGTCCGCTCATCTTCGCTTCGACATCTTCTCGAATAATTGCGGTTACGCGCGGAGTCGTTGGCATATGGCCACGTCTGGACGGTTCGTCAGAGTCGCGCCGGTAATAATCTTACGTTAGCGACAGACAAATTCTATTACGGGAATGACAATTCCTCGGCTGGGTAATTGTAAATTGGTAATTCGTCAATAATGACAGAAAAAGAGACACGCGGCCATAAATTGCGAAATGAAGAATAAAGAAATTGATTCAGTATATCCTTAAGTGAGACAAAACGACCGTTTGTTTCCGCGAGTAGAAGACAAAAATAAATTGCTCTCGTATATATTTACGTATATAATTTTTTCGTTCCACTTTCATGTTACGAGAGACCTGCTATTTGTTGTTTTTGCCAGGAAATATTGAATCAGTAAACATTAAATAATATTTTTTACAAAATGGAAAAATTGGACGGGATAAAAAAAGAGCGTGTATGGGTATTTCGAAATAGAAAAGTCTCTCTCTGGTCGCAATCTAAACGGCATATACCGCGTATAATACCATTTCGAAATAAACCGTCAACGAAAAGACAACTACTGGATCTGGAAGCGCCGAGAGCGAGAAAAAGAGAAAGAGAGGGAGAGGAGAGGAGAGAGGGAGAGAGGGAGACAGAAATGCCGAGCATTAATCCGGGACGTAATTAAATGTGACATAAACCCGAAATGAAAAATTCACCACTGGCGTTCTATTTTTGATAGCTCTCGTTGATGCTTATTTTCGCTGTGCGTTTATGCAAGTCCGCTGCTTTCCCGAGTTAGTTAGTTTGAAAACGCGAAATGGTTACCTTTCATTTTCACTCCTCCCTCATCGGCAACGAGAAGCAGTAATTGAGCTCGCATACAACTCGCTTGACTCTTATGTGTGAATATTTCACAAACGCGTGTGGTACTCTAATAATTTTCGCGATGCAATGGAGAACCGTGCACTTACAATTCTCTCCTTACGAAATGTCGCGTTTGCCCGAGACTCAAAAATCCACCAAAAATTGTTTTTACGATCTTAACCATGAAATTTTCAAAATTGAGTCTACATAAATCCATATAACAGAAAAGGAAGTGAGGATGGAATGGAAACAAAACTGCTTTGTAGAGTTTTTTTTGGTTAGCAGTTTTCCCAGTTAGGATTTAACGAGGAATCCGTCATTTTTGCGGACAAAAAACGATGCTGACTGCGGAGTACACATCTCGATCACACAGTGCAACTTTTGTCCGAGAAATGCTAGTTTTTCAATAGCGCTACAACAGATTTGAAGTGAGAGTATCAAAACTGTTTCGAGTTAAAAATTATTTTTGTAATAAAAAGAATCTATTGTGCTTGACTAACTTATTTTTTATTAACGAATGCGTGTTTATAGATATAACTGACAAAATATAGAAATCTCTTATGAAATAATAAGTTTACAGTCTGTGTAAAAAATTTTAGTGCTGAAATTATTTATTTTTATGCCAAAAATGTTTTCGAATCAATTACTTAATACACCAAGAATGTTCAGATTTATGTGTTCTTAATTAAGTTATTTTAGAAATCCCACTTGAGAGCTAAGAGCATTTTTGGACACACAAAAACACACACACACACACAAGTCTGCTGGCTGCGTGTTCTCGAATAGTAAACATTTATAAATTAAAACGATAAATCTTGGAGCATAAAACCATAAAATGTCCGACGTTTAATTGCAGCGGACGGTGTCGGGGTTTTGTCGACTCGCACATGTTTTACGTTATCTCCGATTGCAATAACGAGCTGTTATGATGTTAGGGAGCCTTAAGATTTTACGTTATAACAGATTGGGTGCATTATTCATTCCCTCATAATAACAGGCCGGGTATTCTGAATACATTAACGCGGAAATTATTAGGCATTTGCGCGCGCGTGGAAGAGAGAGAGAAAGAGATCTCTTATATAAAGTGTAAAATATACCGTAGATTGTAATACTAAGTGAATTATTTTATCGATGTCATCGCGCGTTTAAATGAGGATGACGCGTGAAATAAGACACGAGTCGGAAACGACGGGGCGATACTCTACCCGATATTGTCGGCGAGAGAATGGCGATGAGAGGGACCATTGGTGATTAACCCCCGTAAGTCGAGCGCGTACGGAGGATAGTTCTTCGTCAATTTCTTATCTGCGCCTCACGTGTGCGCAAATATATCGTGCTTCGTTACCCTGGAATTGTTCGCGCGAACTGTGCAACGAACGACTATTTACTACTAGCCCCGTAGCCTCGTTGGGCAAGATCGTTTTTACTGACCGCGTCAATAATTGCAACTCAGTGTAAGCCGTGAGGTATAAACGGGGCCGTAAAATATCAGCCAATCTCGGCACTAAAACGTGAGGCACACTTGCCGGGCGATACCGTGAGATGTTAGCGGTCTATTCGACCGCGATACTTTCGTTTCGACGCGACTGATATTTTTTTAATGAAATTGAATTGTCGCTCTGAATTTTAGCGTACGATAGACGATCGCTTCGCGTTGAGGATTAATAATATGCGACAAAAGGACTAGTTGGATGCGGTGATTACCATTGTCTCTCGTGGAAAAAGAAGAATCCCGCGAACGCATTTTTTCATCAGAATGCATTTATCATCTCGGTTATCTTTGTAATTCCGTGATATTACGCGCCGCTGCTCATCTCGACGTCATTCAACAATGCGGCAATAATGTATAAGTGATATATTCCCAGTATTATTACATAATTATACGGTAATTAATTCGCTAGATATAATTACGGTCACGCAAATAATACAGGCGCATATTAATTGATCAAAGCGCCCGTGGCTTCCGCGCTTGTTGAAAATTTGTTCGCGATAAACAAAAACGAGTCGTCGTCATTCTTCCCCAATTTTTTTTCCTTCGTCGCGACATTACTGCTCGTTACGCGACGTTTACGGTAAGACGAGAACCTTTTTTTACTCTTCCCGGGGACAGACGCTTCGGCGGGGTTCATTCTTGAAATCCGAGTTTGCCGTATAATTTTATCGTTGTCGTTTTGCGCCATCACTTCGCGTCCGCGTGTTAAAAAATCCTTGCGGCATAGCCGGCCGTAATGGCAGTTATTAAGAATAATGACTGTCGAGAGCGGAAGAGTAGAGACTGCCACGTAGATACATATTCATGAGAGTAAGTGAATCGCCCAATATCTTACGGTAGTCTCCAGCTACGAAGCGCCCGAGAGAGCGGATACAAATGTCGTTTCGATAATCGACCAACCGCGCGCTAACTATGTGCGCCTTAATCATTAGGCCTCCCCCAACCCTCCACTCCCTCGCAATAAACCTACATTGTAATTTATGTCCTCTAGATGCGTATAGCCGGATGCCTCGTAGCAATTTAGACATCGGCGTTCGCGACGTGCGACGAGGAATTCGCTGCTTCGAAATTCTTAAACGCATTTTTCTTCTAAATTCCCGGAGCGTTCATTGCGATTTTAATATTTCCGTAAATCAAGTCTTTATTACTTTACAGGCCTCCCCCGCTTTTTCCGGTGAATAAATATGGCGCTGCTATTTGATTCATTTTATTATGATTAAATAAAAACGATGGTTATACGTTGCGAGATATTGTTTATTAAAATTTAATCACGGTATAAAAAGTTTAACATTTCAATATTTAATCGCGTAATACAAATTTTATTATTTGTAACACTTGTGCATTTTTAAATGATAAATTTTTTAAATCGCATTATATCTGATAAACTTAATATTATATATAGTTTCAAAATTATTGCATTATTTATTTTTACAAAAATGTTTTGATCTTGTCACTTTGATTTATCTTTTTAAAACGTTAATCCAATTTATCTAGACAAATCTGGGATAAGCGACATAAATTTTTAACAGCCTTAATCACTAATTAATCACTCATTTCACTGATGAAATGCAAGGGGGGGTATGTAGAATATTAATTATATTAATTTGTGAAACTGATTGTGTGTATTACTACAATGATTAAACACTCGGAATAAGATACTTTGTGTTTTGTCATACGCGATATTCGATGATTGAAACATATTCTATATGATGATGTATGATCATTTACCACGAGGCAAACAAACATTATTATTAAGCGTAGAATGGCACGATTGGTAAAACTGGAATATTGATCTTCATTAAATCATCTCTTGCTCCAACAATTACATATTGCGAGCGCAAAATGTTTAATTGTGTTTAACGTAGTAATGGGAAGTCGTGAGCAAATCCACTCACACAAAGCTGAAAATACAACAATCGAATCCTTCCAGTTTCACGCGCGATTTAATCTTTAATTTGCCATTGATTCTTTGATATTCTTCCGAGTCTACGTCGATTGCACCACTATCGAAGTCTACTATTGCATCGCGTCCGCTCGTCGAATCTCCATATTTATTTCCGGAAATCTTATTACGCGCCCCGGTTCCTTGAAGCCGAATCGTTCCTGACGGTAATAACGAATGGCAGTAATATCGCAGCACGATAATGAATTCTGAGGAGGCGCGGTATGAAAGAGTGGTGCGTGTCGTTGCGAGCGCGAATAAATCGCGACGCAAACGGCGCGGCGCAGATACGCTCCGAAAGATGCGCGGAGGAGAGGAAATCGCGCGCTTCCTTCCACTCGATTAACTTTCCCAATGATCCTGATTGGATCTACCGCCAAGTCGGAAGGAATCAATTACCCCTGCGGATTCCCACCCCCTTATCCCTCCGAGCGACTCAACGAAGACGAATCGGGACGCATCCCGAGTGCACAAACCGGCAGAAAACGAGAGGTTTTCTCTCTCTCTCTCTCTCTCTCTAGCCGAGGAGATTCGAAGTAATTTTAATATATTACTCAAGAAAGAAAAAGATAGCAATCATTACGTCCATTTTTCTCGGCGCTCGATTCTTCAATGTTCGCGTAAGTTACGGTATGAGTTTTCCTCAGTGACACGGAACGTACGATATGAATCTCCATGCGAATATCTTGGCGGAAGGTTCCTGAACATTTCTTCATAAAGTTCCGTGACAGACATTTTATGCGGAATGGGACATACAGCAACTTCTCTGCGTACGCAGGAAACTTCATGATCCGCAAGTTCCACAACTGGCATATATCCAGCATCGCGGCAAACCGCGAAGTTTGAGCAAATGTTTGTACGTTTCTCCTGGAATTTCGCGAAATGGACTGGTTTATTATTATTCAAAAACGGTGCAACTTCAGAGTCGGGCGATCGGGGGGATCCCCCCCCGCTCAGCCATTCCGCTCCGGCGTGCAATTCGCCAGGGGATCGGCCTAGTGGAGCGGACGATTAAGATCTTGAGGAGCTCGTAAACCGACGCAGGTTTATTGTTTTCGCAACCTTTCTTCTCTCCCTCCCTCACTCCTTCCCTTCTTCTCTCCCTCTCACACATTTTTTCATGTCGCGGGATTTACGCGTCTGCCTTTTATTTATTCACGCTTTAATTACCACCCTGGTCTTCATCCTTGGGCGGAAGGGAGGGCAATGGGAGAGATAGGGGAGCGGGAGGGTTTGGACGGAGGTCCGGGCACCGCGTATTAAACGAGAAACTTCGGAGGAGGGGAGACGTTGAGATTAATGGGACCTGGTTAACGTCGCGCTGGTGTACGCCAGGTGAGAAATTTGCGTTATTCGTATATGACTGGGGAAAAATGAGGGGGAAGAGTAGGCCGGTAGTTTTATTTCAATGTTCCGCGGAGACCGAGATATGAACGACGGTTACGTTTGTTAGTTATCTAGTTAGTAGGAGGAGAGAGAGAAAGAGAGAGATAGAGAGAGAGTTAACGTGAAACATTAACAACGCAAAGAACATTTACCGGAGACGATGATTAATGTTCTCAAAAAAAAAGAGAGCTTGAAGTAAACGCGACGGCGAACATTAACACATTATTCGGTTCGTTCCTTATTTTCTTTTTTGTGTTTTTTTTTCCCTTAAAATGTCATTATTGTACACGACTTCTCTTTTATGGCGAAACTTTAATGGTGAAATACTTGACGCAGTTCCATTCCTCTTTACGATGTTCCTCCGTAAGTTGCTTTGAGAAATTCGAGCAACTCGCGCCGCCTTACTCGAAAATTTTATTGTTCGACGAGATTGCTCGTCCGCTAGCCGCGCTCGTAATTTCGAGGGGATTTCTCGCGCCTGTCTCAATAAATCTCGCGATTCGCTCTCCTTCGTTCTTATGCCGAGCAATTCGTTTGAATCCTGGAAGTTCTCCAATCGGGTATTCGGCGGAACGTCTTAATATCGCTAATGAACCTTCGCGGGACTCTCGCAAAAAAAAGTATCACTAAATGCTCCTTCAGCATTTGTTCTAAATACGAATTGCATCGTAAAAGTTTTATCGTTTGAAAATTCACCTTCCGTAAGAGCGCCGTCTAAAGAGATTCTAATATTCATTATAAATGCTACTTTAATTTTCCAGATGACTTTTTCACTTAAGTTCACGGGCTTTCTCGATACTTTGGAACTATACAAATCAGAGTAATTTAAACGTAAAAGTTTAATGCCAATTTCATTATTGTTCGAAATAAGTGAGAGCGAGATTGTGAAATTTGCAGAATTTAAGAACTTTTCGTGAAATTATCGTGTATAAAAATACAATTATTGTGGCTTCACTGACATGGCTTGACAGGTTTCGCCGATGGCCGACATAAAGATTATATATTAATCAACGATCGCAATCAACAGCTCCGAAAGCTACTAATATTTCAACAGTATACAAAATGATTATTGTCGACTTCTTAAAGATTCTTGAGGCAAGGCTCGACCGTTTCGTGAGATTCGTGACGAAGCAGGCAATGTGGCGCGATACGATCGGAGTGGAGCAGGGGATGGTGGTCGAAGGGGGCAAGGGGCGACCGGCATTCATCTGGCCAGATAACATCGCTTGTTAAACCCACCCTTGCCTCCGGTGTAGTTCTAGCACGCTTACCTGGAGGGACGCCATTGCTCCCAACATCGTACTGACATGAGATAGCAACCCCAGTCACTAGCTCATCCACCTCCTCGCACCTTCCCTCACCATCTGCGTTTACCACCCTTCTGACCAGCCACCACAGTATAGACTACTGGTATCACCGGATCGTCGTTACCGTCATCATCACGACCACTACTAGCGTCGGCCGCTATCACGGATTCACCAATCGAGCAAGCTGCTGCTAGATAACGCGGTTAACTGTCGCGTCTCAATTTCGACAGCGAGTCTTTCATTATGCCGTGGCGCCAGCGAGACGTGCGTACGTTGATTTTCCGTGCCGTCTACGCTGATTATTGTCGTGACACGACTGCAAAATCTGATTAGCTCCAACTCGCGGCTTTGCTCCAGAAATTCAAATTTCCGCGAATTCTCTATTTACAAGCAGACATCCTACGCAGAGGAACTGGAATTGAATGTCGCCTTGTGATAGGATCGTTCCGAGAATGTTGCGCGACGATAAAAGTTATTAATCGGGGGGATGAAATACGACACACCGAGGAGTGGGGGAAGGAACAGCGGTGTCACAGGTTGAGTATACTCTTGGTGCACTTGAAGATAACCGTGGCTTGAAAATTTATCGTGAAAATTTACGCGCGCGCAACCTCGCGAGAGTTAACCCTCTCATCGGCGGTGCAAAGTGAGTACGACAAAAATAAAGGAGGTAATAATAATAAATCATCTTTATTATGGCTGTATAATGGATGTAAAAAGGATGCTCGCGGTAATGGCTCGCAGGAAAAAGGCATAAGCTAGAGAGCTCTAGTCTCGTTCAACGCGGTTCCTAATTAATTATTGCCATAAATAGCTGAAGAAACACAATTAGCGAAGCAGCTCGTATAGGTGGGAAAAAATTTCATAAAGTGCCTTTTTGTGATAGAATCTTGCGAAAACTTCCTCTCCCTTTTTTGTGCTTACAGGTATTGTTATATCGCGCTTGTTCTTTTTTTTTTACTTACACTACTTAGCTATTTAACAGTTTGCGTGGTTGAAACAAATGTGATTACTGACATAAGAGATCCTTGTTGAAAGACGATGAAGACAGGCGATTTCTCTTACAACATTGTAGAATTTACTTCTGAATTATTGAAGAGTAATTCCAATCTGCATAACAAAGATATTTCCAGGTGCCTTATAAATTTTATCTAGCGCAGGTGTCAAAACTGTAGAGTCGAGTTTCGCCGGAGAGCAATTGTAGGTTTGGGAACGATATCCTTTTCCGCCGACCGTTGTGTTTGGCCAGCAAGAAAAATATAAAACGAAAGGCGACGTCTTTGGTAGCGAGCGGCAAAAAGGACACCAGAAAATGGGTATCGATAGGCGAGAAAGACCACCTTCGGTAACCCCGAGAAACAATTGTCACGCTCCTAACGGCGCAGATTTGTCGAACGACGGTTCGGCCTTCAAGTCCAGATCGAAGAACCGTAGGGTCCGGAGGAGCTCGGGGACATGAAATGTTGACAAAATAAATAAAGCGTGACTGTACTCCGTTGTGTCGAGTCTTCGGGGGTCTTTCTGAAAGGGTCTCCAACCCCCTACGTGGGAATCTGTACCTAAAGCGATGTTGAAATTAAATGAGCGGCACAATTCGTAAAAGTGCTTGGCTGAAAGAACCCGCGCGGCGGTAATCTGCTTTTCGCGAAGACTTTCGTTATATAATAGCCGCGCCCTTTTATCGCGGTCGCGTCCATTTAGCAGCGGTGCCAGTTCGACTGTAAATTCGCTTTAAACTTTTGGCCATTTGCGACTCGTTTTAAACAGTAATAGTTGTACGCTTGTAAGATAATCCAAAATAATAACGTTAATAAATAATAACTACGCAACGAAACGCGTAGGGGGGAGAGGATAAGGAAATAATAAATAACCGCGACGCAATAAAATACTAAATAACAGTTTTGTGGTGGTATAAATTCAGATTTATCAAGCGCGCGCGTATCGTTAATAAAAAGAAAGAAATATTCAGGTAGTATTTACAATTCATCGGCTTATCGCTCGCGCATTGATTGCGACTACGGTGATTCGCCGACTTGAGCCTCGCGGTATCCTCCGAAAGCATTCTACCGTAAACTAAATCCACATCCGAGGATACTGGAACCTAGCGCCTGGCCGGTAATTCCATCGCGCGAATCGGCGCGCGCCGATCGGCTGAATTCCACTTTTCGGAAAATACGACGGAATAACCGGCGCGGGCAGAATCGAGGAGAATCATTCTGACGTGGCGGAATCCCGCCACGGTACGGCGAGGGGGCATTAATGCGCGAACCGACGCGGTATTCCACATATTTACTCGAGCGGAATCGCGCGTTTCTTCTTTTTCCCCTTTTTTTTCTATTTGTCTTCGCCGGCACTGCGAAATTGTAGCTTAATGCCAGCTCGTGCACGGTGAAGGCGCGAGTACACGGATTGGAAGCTTCCTGTCTCTCCTTCCTCCTGGGCGTGTCCCGCGGGAGAGAAAAGAAAAGGAGAAAAAAAGATAACAAGGGGGAGGGAATTACGGGAGGAAAGAGAGGCGCGTTGCGGCGAGTCTCGCACATGTGTGCGTCTACGTGAAACCGGAAGCGGATACGGGCCGGAATGGACGGACGGACAAGGAGACGGGGTTAAAGGGACAGAGGATGGGGAACAAGAGGAGAGAGTGCAACGGGGGGGAGGGGTGACAAGGGTTTGGGCCGTTGCGACGGAACCACCGCGCATAAATCCTCCGCTTGACGAGCGCCGTTGTTTTTGCGATTTACGAAGCGCGACAATATTTGCACATTTGTTCTGCGCGATCGCTGTCACCGGTTGTCTCTCGCGCCATGAAGAGTAACGCGAAAGAAGAATGGAGGGTGGGTGATAATTATTCAAGAAATTCAGCGAATTGCCACTTTATGATGTATACGGAGAGGCAGAACATTTTGTGATTCATAGTCGGAATTCGCGCTATCCTCATATTTCTTAGAAATTCACCTGCTAGCGCGACACGAGCCACGAACAAAAGAGGACTTTTTAATGTAATTTGTATACATTCCTCGTGAACTAATTAAAGCTAAATTCTTAATGTACATCTTTCGAGATCACAAAATTGTCGTAGCGACATCCCGGTTTCCTCCATTGTAGAGACATCTTATACGCGAAGTGTGAGAGAACCAAGTCGTTTGTAGCAGCTTTTATCACTGGAAGTTAATAGCTCGAGAGCAAGCTCGAACCTTTCAGGTCCGTGCCGTCTAATTAGCCCAATTATGACTAATAATCGCTCCGCTCTGGCAAGATTGTGCCGGGAGTATATATGCACATCCAATAAAACGTCAGCAGCCCATAAAATTGACTGCCGCGAGATTTTGTGTATTTTTCACCATGCAGCACGTGTGGTTTTGCAGCTATAATCCGCGTTATCGTCAAAGTTTCATCGAACAACGAAAGCTCGTGATTGATAGCGAGTTCAAAGGATTAATAATACTTGTCGGAGAGAAAGAGGGAGAGAGAGAGAGAGATTCAAGAGCAAAGTAATCGATATTGAGCAACGTTGGAAGAATGCTTAAAATAATTAATCAACTTTCCCCCTTCACGCGAAATGATGCAACGAGACAACCTAAAGAATGCCGTAAATATACTAAAAGGATAGTCTATTTTCTGTATTTATTTTACATGTTTTTTTTTACAATGTTATCTCTTTCGTTTGGCCTGTGATCTCTTTACTCTAGTCCCGCATTAAATAGTTAATTTGGAAATGGATTTTTTATCCGGGGTTTTCGCATCGGTATAAAGCGAACCAGGACAAATGCGAATCCTGTTCGGCGTATCAAGATCGTCAGCAATTTCGCGTGGAATTGAACTGCGAAATACTCGATGTGAAGAACCACGTTGGCCACCGCTGTCAGAAACCACGCGTGTTATTGCGAGCTTCCACGGGGGGGTTTCATCCCCTTCCCGTTAAAGAGAAATTTGCCAATCGCTAGGCTTTGGCTTATATGCGTGTGGCAGATTAAAAAAAAAAAATATGTTTTCCAGTCGACAAACGAGCCGACGAACGAGATTGCAATATATCTCGCTGACGCGAGAGGCGATCGCGTTCACTCGTGGGATTGCAAATACGAGCACGTTCCGATGTTATCATTATTATTATCAATTTAAACAGATCCCGGGATCAGTATCGGCATAATTACGTCCGGTAATGACTTGTAGGTTAATTGAGTATCGGCCAGATCGATTTTCGATAATCCGTCAAAGAGAAACGTCTCCTCATTCCCTCCCGTCCTCCTCAGTTCAGCTCAATATCGTCGCCGGCGTGGCCACTCAAGAGAGCGCAATCAGTTCCCGTATTATCTCGCTTTATTTCGTAGCTTACGTTTGCATATATGTAGAATGTTTGTTCGCGCACGTGCGCAGAACGGTTATTCGTAAGCTGAACGTAAGCTGGTGAACGTGATTGCACCGAGGCAGTGAATTAAGCCTCGCACGAGGCTTATTCGCCGAACGTTGCCGTTTGATGCAGATTATCGAGCGTACCGCGTAATATTACATTGGCTTTACATTGGCTCTCGTCCGTTTCGCCTGTCGTTCTTTCGTCATCGCGCCGTTTAATTTTCTGAATCGCGTCACGTCGGCATCCGTCCCGGTTAACGTTTTTCTACGTGACAGTTAAACGGATTATTTCTCGTGACGTGCGTAAGCCACGGGAATAATCACGTTCAACTTGAAAAGTACTATTCACAACATAATTTGCGTACACGATATGTCTATCAACTTTGTTAATCTGCCATCGGTAATTGTAGCAGTCATAATTTCTGAGACACGCGAGCCCGAGCGCTCAGTGCGTTTCAGACTTGTTACGTTGCACACGCATGAATACGCCGCAATCGGAAAGTAATTCATTAATATCGGTTAGCGATCATGGCATTTCATTACGAAATGTTTCGCTCGATTCGACCCAATGTCCCGAGGAGAAAATCAAGATTGTCTTCGTATTCGCGGTTCATTTCACCGGCGATTTCGAATTGCGTTTTCGATTGCGTTTGCAATGAACGTACTTTCGAACGTGGAAAACGTAATAACCGGCGTCCTCGGCACTTTTAACCCTCTTTGCCCACTCTCGCGCGCCCCTTTCTCTCTGTATAATCCCTCGCCGGAGACTAATTGAAAAAAAATATGCAATATCATCGTCTCTCGGCGAAGAAAATGTAGTAGGACGCGGCGGTCCGATCGATTCATGCGATTGCACATGTCGCTCGTTTGCTGTGATTTATGCCTACGGGACATTTTTTTATTATGCTCACGAATGTTGATTTGGAGCTTTTAGTAATTTCGAGCGTTCTTATTATTATCGGAATATTGCGCGAGTGAAGAAAATTTATAACATTTTCGTCGAGTTGTCGTATGAATAACATCCGCGATACTTTCAACTGTGATTCTGTTTACGAAATATTCATCCCTAGCGGTGAATTAAAGCTTTAAACTTCACAGTCCAATTCCGGACCGTGTGGCGTTGAGAGAGAAACAGAGGCTGAGAATTGAGGACATTTCGAGTCGTGACTTTTTAAAATAAAAACACTTTGCCGTCGATCTGATCGATCGTTTGCTGTTCGCCGCTAGAGTTTGCAACGAAATGGTGTGTGAAAAAAAATGAGAACGTAGAGAACTTCGCGCACGAACTGGTCGACCAACTGGGGACCAACACGCGTGCTTGTGAAAATAGAAACGTGAAATAATAATATCTTGCTAAACGATTGCATCGTTTCTCGAATTTCAGTGATATGGCACGACGCTTGAAACACCGCGCGGACTGACGAGCATTGGTGACTCTCGTCACGTCATTTTCTCGTCGACCACGTCTTGCCACTGTGAGACTGTAGTTATCCTAAATATAACACGGCACTATCAAGCGCGAACGCTGTAATGAGAGAGAAAGCCGGCGACGGAAGCAAAGCCGCAAATCGGTGCAAATCGCGTCCCGCTTATCCTCCCGTTCGTACCGCGATTCCGTAGGAATTCTGGTAAAGCGGAAGCCTGTCGCGACTCTAACGTCATTATTAATTAGTAAATTATTGCGATTAATGCATTGCCATTTGTATGGACGCAATCACGAATCGCACGGGACGGAAATGAACGCCTGGTAAAAAGTACACGAGAGACGCGTGAAAAATTGGTGAAGAAGTAAAAAATAAAAGTAAAGAAGTAAAAGTTTGAAAGAGAAAGAGAAATAGAGAGGGAGGGAAGGGGAAGTTGTGGAGTACCAAGCTCGAGCTTTCCATTGGATTGGTTAACAGCACCCTCGTCCCCGTGCGTGCGCTCACTCGGGAGTGAAATAGGATCGGGCTGCTCGTATCGCTCGGAGAACACTGACTCCCTTCCGATAATAGGACGATACAATCATTATCCTGCATGTTCCGGCCGAATGTGAACGTTCCCCGAGTTACCCTCGGAAACTACCTATCCCTTTCGTGCGTCCTTGTACGAGCGCTCTTCAGCTGCTGCATCGGCAGCGCGTACCGGACATGACGTTACCGTCGAACCCCCCCCCCCCCCCCCCTACGAATTGCCCCTTCATCCGCTTTTCGATTCTTCATCCCTGCGGCACGGAATTGGAAAACGGGCAGCTCTGTGAAAAAATGTTGAACTTTTTACGGCACATGCGATTAACTTCGCGATGAATTTAACGCGCGCGAGATATTATTTTATATTTCGAGACAGTTTAAACGATGATGCGTGACATTTTGCGCGATTTTATATCACTCGAAGAATGCATGGTACGAGTAAATGAAATAAAGAATCATATTTCACAAATATTGAAAACGCTTTTGGCTGACGTTGCTGAGCTCTTTCTGTCTATAAAGTATTCCTGCTGCCAATTATTCCGTTTGTATTCGCATAACTCAATTACGAGGTGGTTATTAACGCGCTCTCGCAGCTCGCGCGTCATGTTTTCTATCCGCAAAATTTGACCGCGACATACCGCAGGTATCAGCGTTTCCAAATTCGGCAACATTAACTTCATCGTGATAACGCGATGCGGGCCCACTTGAAAATGACAATGTTACGACAGTGCCATGATGAATCGGCGGTAAGCGAGTATCGATCGATTAATCACAGAAAATTGGATCTCGTTCCGCAAAAGCTGCCGAAACCCAACCGCCGACGTGCACGTGATAAGCGATTGATATCGCCCGAGCGTTCATTCGAAATTAATAGTGTTATTCCCCGTTCGAGAAACCGAGTTGATTTTTGGTAATTTATTCGAGAGATAGACATAACTTCCAAGCGAGAGTGGCTATCAATGGAAATTTATTTTAAGCGTCACTCTAATTGGATCACCTTATACAAGCGACGACTTCGCAGAGAGCGTGTAACGAGGTCTGGAATATAACGAAGCCATCTTCTTGGTATGTACCGTTACGTAAGCGTGACTATTCCAAATTTAATAACACGCTTCCGCGGACGAGTGGCCGTTGAATTAATTGCGCTAATTGATCGTTGCGGTATACCACGTGCGCGTTCCGTTTCGCTCCACTTTCTTGCACCTCATTATCTCGAGGCCGAGGCGAGATCACAATATTGATCGCCCGAAAACTGTCCCTCGGAATAGCATCTTTCGGTCAAAATCAGCTCGAGTTATATAACATTGCACATTTCACCGAGGATATTAGAAATTATTAATAACAACCCCGCGGGGAAATATAGCTTAAATTCGTAGTTTAAATTGGCAAATGTCTAATTTGAACAGACTATCTTAAATAAATTTACGATATCTTTGAAATATTTATGACCTTCCGGTACGTTTCGCGAAAAAATAGAATCACTCGACGATTCTATCCGTTGCTTAAAATACACTTCAACTATAATAGATGTCCTCAGGAAGAATCGAACGCAACCGCCCTCTTTTTCCCCTTCTTCGTGTCTTATTTTCCGGCACTAGACAATTTGTACATTGTCCCTGACACGATCGCGGCTGCATGCCGTGCAAAAAGTAGGGCAAAACCGGCTTGGCTCCGACGACGAGCCAACTTGTGTAACGACATCCTCCCTTGCGAGCCAAGTCCGGGGGTGGGACATTTATTACGACTACTACCGACGACACCGACAACTTTCTCCGGCAGGATAAATAACGAGGCAACTGGCAAAATATTTTACCCGCCGCGGTACGTTGAGCTACGCGCTCTAAGCCTACGTGGCTTAGGAGATGCGATTGGTCCTCTTTCTCATCTCCCCCCTCCAACACGGTTACCCTGGATTTGTCAAGTAATCCGCGAGGTCAAATATTAACGATTCCACTCGTTTGTCTGCCAGCCACGTAACGGGGGGTTTGCAGATTGTCGAGGATCTTATACTTTGCTCGAACGATAGAGCGTTGTACAACGAATGTCGAAGATGAAAATCGAAAATATTAGCTTTGATTGAACGTTCTGATTCGTTACAGATTGCTTGTTAGAAGGTTATTAGGGAGCAATTGAAAGCCGAGTAATAAAGAGAGGGTAAAGTTGATAACCAACAGCTTTTGGAAATCTAAACTCGGAATCCTTACTCTTGTTACTTCCATTTCCAGTGGTGGATTTACGAGTAGCTTTTTAGATGTTAAACTATTCTTACGTTCTAATTATTAGTGCAGAAGTGCCGAGCACCGAAGTTAATGTAGTTATTTGTTTGTCACCTGGCTGTACCCGGGCTCTCGCGTAATTTTATCACTTCGCACTAATGTCACATTAACGGCGCGAGGAATTATAAATTCCAGCGTCAAAGCGAGCGGTGTTACTATCTAACGAGGCAACAGAGATTTCATTACGCTGGGCGCGAAGGGCTCACCCGGTATAATCGGATTCACCTCGTGGAGGAATTGGGGCATAATTTTCGGAAATACCCGTGACCGCACCTGCTTTATCAGTCCGATATTTCGCAATTTAATGGATTACATAATTCATAAAGGCTTTACCTCATAATGGGCTAGAGTTTCGCGCCCGTCCTCTTAAGTGTCTCCATAAATACGTTACGCAATTTCTATCTGTGGTTTCACGAATGGAATCTTTGAAACAGATATCGATTCATCGTGTTATTTAACGAAAAAGATAACAAAAACGTACTCGTCGACGATACATTTGTTTTTCTTTTTTTTTTGCGATCTTTTTACGTTCCGCAACGTATCGTGCGTATCGAAACTGCAGATGCCGTGACGTTCATGGAGATCCTGAAAAATCGCTCGTGACTTTGCGAGACCGCCATGAGTCATCGGCCTGAGGAATTATACTAAGCATAAAACGAGCGGCAGTTAGTATTACGAGAATTGCTTCCTCGACTTTTGTAAAACGCGTGGCTCTCGCGTTCGGGAGGTCACGGGAGGCGTTTGAAGTCGCCGAGCCTCCAACCGCCATCCGCCGCCATCCCACCATGAATTCATTCGCACCCTCATGAAATTCAAAGCAGTCGTTACGGTTCTGGCACAACGACAACGAGTGCGACGACGGCGAAGAGGACGAAGAGGGCGAGATGGCGCGGACGGTTACAGTTACGTGTGCGGATGTACAGCGGTGGCGCCTAGCTACCTACGTGTCTCTCTCTCTCTCTCTCTCTCTCTGCTCGCACGAGGGAGGATGTTTGATGTTTTATTTATAATTTGTTTATCTCATCATCTGCTCGCGGACTTGCCGACTTGTATATGTAACGGTGTCTACACGCTGCCGCCGCAGTCCGTCAGTGACTCTCAAGCGTCCGTCGAAAGCATGAATAGTCAAACGTCCCTTTCTCCTCCTCGCCGTACTTCTCGCAGGGGATTTTTCCCGCGAGGGTCGGTCGCCACGAATGAAGCAGATAAACTCCCTCGGTGAATTCCTCAAGCAAACTCCTCGTTCGTTTCACGTGGCGACGGAAGTTACAATTTAAGTCTGAAGAATGTTTTGAATTTCTGTGGTGCGTAAATGATGCGTACGTGACGCAGCTTGATCTTCCCATTTTCACATTTTCGTAACGACGAAGCTGACAACCATTGATAACAGGTGGAATATCGGGATCACAAATTCTGCACGATTTGGAACACCATACAGATATTCAAATCATCTCGGACTTTAAATGCTTCGATTTGGTCTTTGACTTAAGTTTTACATGTATCGTTACGTTATGTTGATTGATGGTTTGGTGAACGATTCGAACTTGGCAAATAGATCGATTTAACGATTGCCGCAATTATTCAATTTCCCAACGGATTTTACACACATTCGCTTTGAGCGAACGTAATGTCCTCGTCGAGACATTTAGACTCATAGATGCCTGAGAAAGGTGAGGATTTCATAAGAAAACAATGTATGGAAAGCATTAACCAGTGCATAACTAGTTGCGCTACATCAGATACGAGCATCTCGTGCCCTGTATCAGATACCAGCATGCTATTCCGGATGCGTTCGAGTGACCTGATCTGACATTCTCTCGCCGAAGGCGTGAACACGCTCTCTGCATCACGATATGACGAAATTCAAGGACACTCCTTACAATATCAATCCATAGCATGCAGAACTCATAAATAACCTGCACAATAGGTTCAACAGTTCGAAGAATATACAGAATACCAGATAAACAGCTACAAGTAGGTAACTCACATTATCAGAACAGAAAATCGGCTAAAACGTTATCTTATAATTAGTTTCAGTGAGCTCATAATACGTTTTTGAAAAAGTGTAGACGTTTTTAACTGCTCTCACGGTCTACGCTCGAGATGAGCTATTTAAATTTTATTTTGCGATGCTCAGGGATAATTGCATTAATTTAGCAGCGAGGTATTCTCGATATTCGAATTAGTCAATTAACTGTTCGGAACAACATATTCGATTATATAAATCTTTTTCCGAGCGGTTCATCGAACGCTCGGATTTAATGCACTTTGGAGGCAAGCGCGTTCTCGGAAGGTTCAGATGAATAGCTACTTAGGTCAAGCAAGGGGAGTCACGAAATCGCTATTTAAATTTTATTTTGGGATACTCAAGGATAATTGCATTAATTCAGTAGCGAGGTATTCTCGATATTCGAATTGGTCAATTATCTGTTCGGAACAGCAGATCCAATCATATAAATCTTTCCGAGCGGTTCATCGGACGCTTGGATTTAATGCACTCTGGAGGCAAGCGCGTTCGATCTCGGAAGGTTCAGATGAATGAATAGCTACTGAGGTCAAGCAAGGGGTCACGAAATCGCTCTTGTGTAAGCACGCAAGTCTAAGGAGGTCGAGTGCCCAGTTCTCTCCAAGCTTCTAGCTTCTGTGAATCCTCACGGGCTCCTCCCGTCCGTACCACTCTATTTCGCTGCCGTGACCTCCTCCAAGATGCATTCTCTCGTTTTATCTTCCTTCCATCTTAATAATTGAGACGTAAGATATCGTAAGTAAGGATTCTTTGAGATGGCTGGCGTATTCCTTCGCGGCGTCATAGAAGCCGTTCGCGAGCAGAATGACTTCAATTTCGTCGACGGTTAAATTAAGTAATAACTTTCGATCGGTTTTACTAGCTTGGTTAGCATGCAACTTGGTCAAATAGATTGATGATTTAACTTAACTAGATAATAGTTTATGTCTGAGCAATTTAGGTAAACTCGAATTTCATATTCTGTTCAGAACAGAAATAACTGTCATGAATTTGAATTTAAGCTCTACAAATTACATAATGTAATTGATATGTACTATTTTGCGAGGTTTTTTAAATCGAATCTTGTTATAACGCTTTCAACTTATCTTTATTATTATGACAGCGAAAATAAAAAATAAAATGTGTAAAAGCATAATGTGTTTATAAACTAATCTTATTTTTTATATCCTATTTTTTCTCGCTGCAACAATTATCCAGAATTTTAATGTAAACGACCAACAGGGTATAGGAAAAAACAGAGCTTTGTGTAAACATGAATATCTTTATTAAATTTCTCACTATATCTAATAAATTATGTCATGCCTACAGATAAAATTTATTAATGCGGTGAAATTTACTAATTCTTTGACATTTTACTTCTATTCTTTGGTATTACAATCAATCCAATCTTCTTTATTTTTAAATTTTCTCAACTATAAAATTGTTGATCACTTTATACTCGTCCTTGATGAAATCAGCGACCCTTTCACCGATCATGTTGATCGTGGCAACGGGATTACCAGAAACCACCTAAGAAAAAAATTAATTACAAGAGTTAGAAATACATTAATCATAATTTTTTTCTGGACTATATCGCATATTGGAAAGTTTCGTAAAAATTATCTGTACATTTATCGTTACGTTTCTAAATATGAACTAATAAGAGAATGTGAGACATTAATTAGTCGTGATATGTTTATCGAAATCTCGAAAACTGCTATTTACCTTCGGCATAATGGAGGCATCAGCCACTCTCAAACCACTTACACCATGAACCTTGAGGTTTGGACTAACGACAGCCATGGGATCGAAGGAGGGGCCCATTTTGCAAGTGCCGGCTTGATGATTTTCGGGTCTGGTATCGTATTGGAATTTGCAATCCCAATACGCATAATTTGTGATTGTATTTGGTCCATGTTGTTTGCACTCTTCGAGAGGTTCATTTATCATATTCAAGCCGTACTTACTCAACGCTTTCGCCTTTGATAGTTTTATGATATACTGAAGACCTTGGTAAATAATCGATCGATCTTGCGGATGCCCCAGATCGTTACTCCAGATAATTGGAGGTTTTAAAGGGTCTTTCGAGGCAAGTGTTATTCGACCTGGAATTTTTAATGAAATACATTTAACCATTGCCGCGGTGGCGAGTAGAATTTTTTTACAAAGAATTATACAATTTTTAAAATTTTTTTTTGTTTGTTGATACTTTTTGTTTTGGTTATAATTGGTTAAAATTATAATTAGCTAAAATTGGAATTTTTCTTTTAACATTATTGTGGATATCGTAAAATAAATCAGTCAAGTGAATGAAATTGAATGAAGAGAGATTTAATTAATCAAAGTAAACAAAAGAATATATCGAAATAATCTCGATGAAGAATACCGAAAGAAAAAGTTGAAAGAGTTGTTTTAAAATCTCGTTGAACGTGTTGCGGTATGTATGTAGCTGTTTATACTATCAGTACGTATGCTAATGTTGCGGTATTTAGGACGAAACGCGGGTATATAATCATTCACTTACCTCTACTTAATGTTTGAATATTTACGGAGGTAAACCTAACAGTGCGTTTGTCATTGTATTCGTCCAAATCCGCAATTCTGCCGTTTGTGTTGCAAATAGCTTGATAACCGGCGAAGAAGATCTGAATGTCCGGATCATCCGCGGTAGTATAGTTGGACTTTAAAATCCCGGTGAGCTGGGCCAAACCCGTGGACGACATCGGGCCGGTTTGATTGTAGATATACTCATCGGCACTATCCATATTTAAATCATCTTTGCTCGGTTGATTGAGAGTGAAGTCCACGCCGTACGATGCATGATTGTGGAGATTTTCGCCGACTCCCGGCAGATCCACAATTGTGCGAATCCCCACGGATTTCAAGTGATCCTTCGGTCCGATGCCCGATAGGAGTAGAAGCTGAGGCGAATTTATGGAACCGGCCGAAAGGATTACTTCCTTATTCGCTCTTACATTGTATGTCCGGCCGTTCTACAAATAACAAGTCGTCACCGTGTGATGCGAATAATCGTTTACGACAAATCGCGAAGTCGCACCCGTAGAAACTCGATGAGTGTGACAAGTGAACTCACCATAATGAAAGTGATTCCTTCGGTTTTCACTTTTTTCGACGAAATTTTTCTCACATTGATCTTTGTCACAGTCGCGTTCAGAGCCACATGCAGATTTTTGCGGTTCCTGTGCGGCCACAAGAAAGCCCTGGCAGCGCTAAGTCTAACGCCCTTTTGGCTGATCGTCTGCGCCAGGGTAAAACCTGTAATATTTGGGCCCACCAAGTCCTCAGTGACTCCTAAGCCCGTCTCCTTTGCCGCGTTTAATATATCCGAAGCGAATTGCGGTTTCCAGGGAAATCTATTAAAAAAGTAATCAGCGAGTTTAATTCATACGTGTAAATCAATTAATAAATCAATAAGGAAATTATGAAGATTAGGTTAGAGATACGCTGTACTTTTAAATATAGTTCTAAACATACATATTGGCATTTTATCTATTTATTGATCACATAGATTTCTGTTTGATGAATGCCGGATCAATTACGCTAATCATGACAGGGATAGATGCGACGCTGGAGTACTTTACGAGAATAAAATTAATTTTCAAAGAATAATTGATCATATGACAGAGAGATAATTATAAATTGATCAATCACGTATTTACTTCAAAGTACAATTATTCTGAAAATGACACGGATGATTTCAAATCATTTTTTATTTCATAAACGATTGCGATAGTGTAAAGAAGTGTGAGAATTAGAGCAGAGTAATTCAGGGAATGCAATATTTATACCTTTCGACTGTCATTGGACCTCCAGTGGCGTGATCCTCTTTCCTGACTCTTCCAATTTCTTGATTATCTTCTGATTTGAAAAAGTACGGCAACACCTATATAAAACGTACAAAAATTAATAATTTCTCACATCACGAAGAAGAGTTTTAACAATGATCTTTTCTTGTCTCATACTTCGTTCCACGACCAACCCGCGTTTCCCATTTGCACCCATCTAGCATAGTCTTTCTCGTGGCCTCGGTGGTACGCCATACCATGATGGGAAGTGCACCCCCCGAGATTTTTACCTCTAGGGTAGCTGCATTTGCCATTAGTTTTCAAGCACGCGTGCAATTCATTCGTAGTCTTATAGTTCCAATCCATTTCGGTATCTGTAATAATTGCACGATTGAAATTACCGCACAGTCTCTAATTTCCTAGATATAAAGATATATTACTCAAATAAAGTTGAAGGTTGCTCGGTATTTGCATGCCAGCTGTCTCATCCGGTCCGGCTTCTACAAGAAGCACCTTCCATTTCGCAATTTCACTCAATCTAGCGGCCACGACCGATCCAGCCGCACCACCTAAATCAAAAACATAAGATGCAGTTGTCACTAACATTCGAGCCCACGAATTGTTTACAAAGTAAAACCTTAATTCGTTGATTTTAATTGATACGATTTGGGGATGAATTTTAGGCCTGCATGATTGATTCTGTGTTCGAAACATAATTTTGCAAAATTTTTTGTTAAATTACTAGACATGAATCTTAACAACTAATTACGTGTACATTGATTAGCTTACCTCCAACGACAATGAAGTCGTAAGCAGGCGACGGTCTCTTGATAGGCGTGATACGCTCGCACACACCGTTAATTATTGGACTATAGGCCGCTAACACGTTCACCATAGTCAGAAACAAAGTAGCGGTATCGCCGGTGCAGACATCGGTCAATGAGAGCCCGCTTAGGAAGGGCGACGAACATGGTGCTTCTGGCACCTCGTAGTCTGATATGTTCTATAATACCGCATAACATATAGTTTGCACGACTAAATATATTGCGGCACTTAAGAATGTTGATCTCGAGTTTATGCATCGTATAAACCGTAGAACGATGCTCCATTATTTTGTGAATATCACGGCCATTACTGTTGTAAAATTACTTTACTCTCGTAATTAAATTACGAATAACGTAATAATCTACTGGGATTTAATACATTAAATCTCGCATAATTCTCTTAATTAACTTTTATAGAATTCTATAAAATTCTAATTAGAGAAATTAATTACGATGGAATATAGGTTGTTTTTTTTATTCAAATGTAGTCATTTTCAAGTATACCTGTTTTAATTTCTATCTCGAAATATCGGAAAAACTTATAGCGAAAGAGATTATTTTTCTTATTAATGATTATATATATATATATATATTACATATATATATATATATATATATATAAAGTCGCTTAAACGGTCAGAACTGAATAGTAGCCAATCAACGAGCTGCGTGCTAACTTGGTTTGTCGGTCTATAAAATGCAATAAACAACCAACTTAAAATCAACATTGGTTTTAATATTTGATGCTAATAAGTCCTATTCCCTCTAAATTAGATATAGAATTTATTGTGAAAAATATTATCTCAGCTAAAATTCGAACTTGGAACTCCCTCATTTCGTGCGTCATACTAACTTGACCACCGATAATATACTACTATTAAGAGCCAGCTCTGACGGTTTAGGCGACTATATACATACATACACACACATATATACAGGGTGTCCCATCGCACTTGTGTATATATTATTTGCATCATTATATTATTATATTATTTGCGGTAGAAAAAATGAAACAAGTAGCATTTCAAGTTTATTACACGTACTTAGAGACCTTCGTAGGTTATTGCGATAATATAATAATATAAATTATATAATATAATTTAAATAATATAATATAAATATTATCGCGATAATATAAATATTATCATATATCTGGGTGATAGAGTTAGTGTGACACATGAAATGAGGGAGTTTCAAGTTCGAATTTTAGCTGAGGTAATATTTTTCGCAATAAATTCTATATCTAATTTAGGAAGGATGGGATTATTAGTACCAAAAATTAAAATCGATGATTGATTTTAAGTTGGTGATTTTAAAGACTGCCAAACCGAGTCGGCACGCAGCTCGTTGATTGGTTACTAAGATCCAGCTCTGATTATTTAGACGACTTTATATATATATATATATATATATATATATATATATGTTATTATTGTTTAATTTGCGGTCGAAAAAATGAAACAAGTAGTATTTATTCTTACTGATGTGTCGAAACTTTGAGTTACGTTTAAAGATTTTAAAACTGATTTCGCACTTTTCTATCCAACTGTGGTAGCACAACTTTCATGAGTATTCATTTTTTTAAAATACTTTTTCTGTTGTACTTGATGCACTTGACAAGCGATTACAACTGCAGAATATCAACGTACCATTTTCTGTGAATGCGATCGTCGTAAGGAATCTTGTCCGTTGCGCTCGGCTCCTACTACCTGATTGCGACGTCTGTTTTCTTGTCGCCTTGTTATATACCGTTTCGTGTATATGCATATGCACGTTCCGCGAAATGTCTAGCTGTGATTAAGTGCTCAACACATATGTATAACATAAAAATGATAATAGCGTGGCGCTTGTTATAACCCCTGCTTGTCACACTTGTAAATCACCGCACGTGCTATCATTTCAGAAAAATGACGGATAGTCTGTCGTTAAAATGATGCAATTAGATACGCGGTTTCAGACGTATTTCCGCTGAATTCATTTGCATTTCGGAAGTACAAAAAAACTTCAAAAACTTGTATATCACACATAAAACTTTTCCCAGGTTTGAATTAGGTTATTGATAATTGTTTGAAATTTTTATCAAATCGCTTTGTACAAGCGGATTAATTTCGATTTAATTGCTATGACAAGCAACTGTTTTATTTTTAAGATTTTGATTATTGCATTTATTTATAATTATTGTACTTATTTATAACATGTAAAAAACGCAATTCATAATAACATCGATTGTCGGAAGCAGGTGCGAGCAGCTATGTTTGATCTTGTCTATGCAATCTTATTTATTTACAGTATTTTGATTTACACTCGGACACTCTGAGAGCGGTCGAGCTATCCATATTTATAATCCATTTCATTTTTTTACACATTTTTTTTGTTAAAAATTAATTACTATATTTTTGGTGATTGGTGTACCAGGTACCAGAATCTGTCTTTGGTCATCATTTCAATAGGACATCCATGGGTGGTATTATATGCTACAGCTATTGAAAAGTATTATGAACGCGAAAGAAATTATTAGCGATATGTACATCTAAACTTTTTAAACTCTAAACTCGTGATGTATACAGTAACTAAAAAACAATAGGAAATTGTAACTTTTTAAAGGAATTAACAATAATAGTAACAATACTCGTAAGTTGTACGGGGATTTGCACTCGTTGCGTCATGACTGATAATTGATAATGGATTAATTAATTATTATTAATTAATTGATATTGATATTGATATCTCTTGACAGTCACGACGTTACGAGATGCACTTAGGAAATTCTTAACTGGAAAGACATGGCGGTACAGCGAGACGACGACTGTCTTCAGTCGCACGACTTTCTGCATTAGTAACAATTATTGCACGTTACGACATAATTTCGACCGTAACGTAACGCTCGAGCGATCGAACGAGATGCAAGTCTGGCTCGATCGCTCGACCATACCGGAGAGAAAGGAATTTGCAGCCTACGGGGATCTTCCAGAGAGTCCTCGCTTTTGGTCGCGTTCTCGCCGACTTTCTTAGGCTGTGGAAAACGCATTGATGGATGCAATAAGAGACTAGATAGATCGTGGAGCCCGGCTACCATATAGCCTGATCCCAGTCGATGTACTTGATCCCCCAAAGTAATAGGTCCAGCGTACTGTCGATCGTCTTGTGTGAACTAGGAAACATGGTAAATTGCTGGTGACTAATGGTGCCTCCAATGATGGTTGGGTTTCCCATGTATGGGGCAATCTTTCCTGTTTACACACCATTGTGTACCAGCAACGCCCCAGTCGGACTTGATGTACGCGGCCGCCTTTTCGCCGATCATCATGGCCGGGGCTGCTGTGTTGCTGGAGGTTACCTTGAAAAGCAATCACATATTCGTGTATTACTTCTGACGAATTGGGATTAGAAGAATCCTAAGAAGATAGCGAGCTTTTATAGATTTTTATGGACTCATGAAATAAGATTTTATCGTAAATTGAAATATGTTGAGTTAAAACGAAATGACTGTAGATAAAAATATATTATATTATCAAATTGGCATCGTCGTGTGAAAGCTTGTAAATTCGTTAATCTTGTTTTAGACGATTTGCATTAGATTTTAAAATCTGGCATTTTTATAATTTTTATGCTGTGTATTTTAATGTACGTATATTAATACATTTTGTATTTATACGTACTCGGATTCTTTAATTGTCCTCCATATTACATAAAATTATAAAGTAAAATACTATCTTGAATTTTGATTAACACGAATTATACATCTAAAATATGCTTTACATAACGAAGAATTTCTAACTAAAAACTTAATGATAAATGTACACCTGAACGATGACTGTGTGTTAATCGTAAAGAAGAATCTTCGCAAAAAAATCCGAGTGTCTCGCGATTCTCGCTAATGATCGTTTATTTTCGTCGGAAAGTTCTGCTCACAGTAGAAAACAAAAAGAGGAAGGAGAAAACACTCGCGATATTCCCGCGATTACAGAAGATACCTACCTGCGGCATAATGGACGTGTCAGCCACGCGGAGATTCCTGACGCCGTATACCCTTAATCGATTGTCGACCACGGCCATGGGATCATTAGACGGACCCATCTTACAGGAGCCTGCCTGATGATTTTCCGGGCCGGTATTTTGGCGCACGGCGCAGGCCCAATATTCCTTGCTCAGATAGGTATACTGAGAACACGCGGGCAAGGGGTTGTTGTTCAGAGTCATATTGTACTTGGCCATGGCACTAGTGCTGGCGAGAGACAACGCGATCTCGATGCCTTCGACGAGGATCGTGGCGTCCATAGGATCGCTCAAGTAGTTGCCCCAGATGTTCGGCTTCGCGAGGGGGTCGTTACTGGCAAGAGTCAGTTTTCCTGTGGTCAAATTCGTTTATTGGCAGCGGTTAGGAATCGGTGACGGTGCGCTGACGTATATTGACTGTCGAAATTCGTCGGAATTTCATGGAAATATAACACGCGAGAGCGTTGATTAATCAATAGAAATTTTTCTGATGACAATCACGGTCGCAAGCGAACCGATACTGTCGTTAAATTACGGATAGAATTTTGGTACACGTGATCGATGAGGAATTTATCGAAATTATCGTCTAATTAGCAAATTTTTACGGGTGGGAGGAGTCCGATAGAGCCAATTATATTCGTTCACCTTTGCTACGCGGGTGCGTCATCGTCGGCGAGATGCTGATTCTGCGACCGTTATTGTCCATTGTGGCACCCACTTCGCCAGTGGTTGCGCAGGCCGCTTGATAACCACCGAAGAACAGCTGGATATCAGGATGATCTGGCGTCGTGTAGATCGACGGTAGCATTCCGGTCAATTGCGATAAACCAGTCGATGACATTGGTCCTTTCTGGAAGGCGATATATTCCGTGGCAGACGCCCAGTTCAAGTCGTACAGGTTCGGTTGATTGATGGTCCACGATAAAGTGTACGACACGTGATTATGCAAATTTTCTCCGACACCTGGGACAAAATGGTGTTCGACCGATTAAAAATTATCGACTTTGGCATAATTCCTGTCGGTGATCCGTCGACTCGACGCTCGTTTCCGCCAATTACGTTCAATAAGAACGAAAAACTTTCCCCGCTTTTCGTAATTAACACAGATGTTCGCACCTGTATCCGCGAGAATTAATCTTGATCGTACCTTAAATAAGATACCCCGAAGAATCTAAAAACTAATTTTCTCTTCTGCCTCTTGTGCCTAATTAATTATCTTTCAATATAACACGAAATTCCCGTTTGACTCTTTGTTAAATTTATTTTTGGGAAAAGATTTGACACTGTCATTGTCGATGACAGAGCTATGGCTGGAATAATAGACTTTCGTGCGTTCATCGGTGAATTATGCTAAATTCTGTCGGTGGAACTATTATCTTCTCTAAGAAGATACATCGCCGTATAATGACTTACGTACAATGAATGGATCGCTTACCTGGAAGATCCTTGACGACTGTGACATTCACCGCCCGCAGATGTTCCTTCGGTCCGATTCCGGAGAGTAGCAACAGTTGAGGCGAATTTACGGCACCACCGGAGGCGATTACCTCCTTTGTGGCGTGGGCAACTCGAAGTTCACCATCCTGAAGATGCGTTCATTGAAACTCACATCACCAAGCTCACCGGACGCGCTTTAGAGCGCGAACTTGATTTCGTGTTTAAGTGCCGATAACCGCTCCGCAAAAAGTTTCTCGATATTGCGCGATATCATCATATTATGTTTTGTTTACTTTCAGCAACGCGTATATTGTATTTTGCGGTATTCAATTTACGTCGTATTACGATCAATTAATGAAAACACTTAATCAAGGTCTAAGCAAAGTATGACCTTTATATGTATATCTCTCTCGGATATCTAAAGGCGTCAAATTATTAAACTGAGACAAATTGATTATTAATTTGCATATGAAAAACTTATAAATGCAGCAAACAAGATAAAAATCATGATAAAAATTATCTTTTAATACCCATGAAAGTGATTCTATTATGTGATACATATCTGCATGTGAGCTATCAGCCATTATGTAATTATTGGCTTGTACATGAAAAACTTATAAGTTCAGCGAGCGAGATAAAAATTTTTTTTTTAATACTCATGTAAATGAGTAAGTCCATTATGTGATATCTGCGCATGAGCTATCAGCTATTATATAATTATTGGCACACGAAAAACTGAAAAACTTTAGTAAAAGAGATAAAAACTAATGTTTTTAATATCCATGAAAATGACTTTGCATCGTGCGACTTCTGCGCTTGATTACTAGAGCGTTATATCTTAATATAGCTAAAACAATCGGGTAAGACCCTCGGCAAATTTCCACTCGTGCATAATACAGATTTTTCAAGCGTAACGTATTCAGTGTATTAATAAAAGTTGTAGCGGATTTCTCTGTAACTCTCCTAAAAACCTCTTGCTCACGATATCGTGACAAGCAAAGAGAAAGAGAGAGAGAGAGAATTTCCGATATCTCCATAAAAATTATATCTGTCAATCGTGTAACACTTGAATATTTAAAAATAAGTTTACAAATATCACTGCCTGCAGTTATATAACAATTTAGGTTATTAAAATCTAAAGTAAGTGACGTTTTTGACTTCTTTGGAAATCAAAGACGTCACTATTTTAGATTAATCATCTAATGGACACAAATTAAAATTTCATCTGTCTTTACTTACTTAAAAATTTAAAATAGAATAAATCCCTAATTAAATTAGATTTTAAATTAGACTAATAACAAAAGTCTAATAATAAAATTATGTAATATTTAACGGGTTATAATGAGGTAATTATCTATTAAACGAAGTTTTTAATATTTTCGGCAGAGTGAAATATATTGGCACAGTTGCGATATTATATCATATTTAGAATAATTAATAGAATAATAATTGTTAAACACGTTAATTGTTAATTGTTAAACACGTATTCTCATATTAATGAACTTTTAATAAATGATGATAAAAAAACATACGTTTCCCATGTCATTGCTGCCGAGAACATTCCACCTCGCTAAAAAAACATAAATATACTAACTTGGAAAAATTGGACTCCAACAGCTTTGTTATTTTCGATGATAATCTTCGTAGCGGTGGCGTTTAGAGAAACGTGCAAATTGTGCCGATGCCGTATCGGTCGGAGGTACGCTGAAGCACTACTCACTCGGACACCATTCTTGCTATTGGTTTGAGCTACAGTGAATCCTGTAAATTGGTCGCCATTCAGGTCCTGGCTAATCGGGTATCCTTTTTCGGCTGCCGCCGCGAGAATGTCGTCCGCGATTTCAGGCTTCCACGGAAACCGTTCAACGGTTAGCATACCACCGGTCGAATGATGCTTGCGACCGACTCGATGGATCTCCTTGTTGTCCTCGGAGCACATAAAATATGGCAAGACCTAAACAAAATCAGCCATCATATCTCTTACAATGTTTCTTTCATTCGCTTCAATTCAAATGTCCCGGAGTTGGAAACTTTTAGCGATATTTGAAAAAATATACTGACAGAACTCTCTCTTCTTAGATATCATCTTACGAGATCGCGAGACTTGCAATACTAGGACATATGCTAATGACACTATAATTTATACTTTATAACATACTTTTTACAAGTTCGACAAGTTATAACTGAATGATCGCATTGACTCGAAACTATAGTTTGTATTCCGCATACCTCACTTGAGATTACAAGTCTTGCAATCTAAAGAGATGGATTCTCAAAAAATTTAAATTGGTTTCGTTTTTTGGGGTTAAAATTAATTTGCCTGTATTATTCAAAACACTTGAAACAGTCCGGGAGGTTTATAGGATCTTACATCGCGCCAACTCCATCCAGTATTGCCCATGGCCGCCCAGTTGTCAAAATCTTTCGCGTGTCCCCGGATATACATCATACCATTGTGGACGGACGTCCCGCCTAGGTTTTTACCGCGCGGCCAACTGCAGGATCCGCCGGATGACAGACAAGCGTTCATCTCGTTCGTGGTTTGATACTGCCAGTCAATGTCAGTTCCTATCGGCAAAATTGTCAGATCGTTTAACATGCGTAAAACCCGCAACGGATCGTAACAGCACTCGCAATAATATAGATTCTAGATGAGCGTTGCAACAATTTCCTCTTGGATGTGTTCGAAACACTGACTTTTCAAGTAAAAGACCTAATTATTCGCATTATTCCGGACCCGCGGATATCTTAGATACGCTCCGAGTTCTTTCACCTCACAGATTTTATCGTAACTAATTTGATCTTTTAATAAAATTATCATTGAATTCAACGCGTGGCGTTCTGATTAAAATTAAGCTTCAGAAATGCTAATAAATGATAATAATATTATCTTTATTGAATTTTAAGTAGACACGTTTAAAGCTTTATTTTACAGCATAATTAACGAACATTAAGAATGGATAAAAAGATTATTCTACGGGAATATTTCATAAGTACTGATCGAATTAAAGTGAATCAAGGAAAAGGGCTCGCCCATTTTGTCTTGTGACAGTTTGACATTCATTTTTATGCTGAACGACAAAATAAAAATCAAAACTGATCCTAGACTGTAAACACCCTTTATACTCATTATTGTGAGGTATTTGAACGTGGTAGATAATAGAACAACAGTACTATGTATACGGGGAGGGTTCAATTGAAACTTACCCAGAAACATTGCCACCATACTGGGAACCTCGGCAGCCGGTGGTTCGTCCGGGCCGGCTTCTAGCAACAAAACTTTCCATTGGGGTATGTCGCTCAGTCGAGACGCCACCACGGCACCGGCTGATCCTCCTAATTCCGAAGCGACAAAAGTCATTAAAGTCCTATCGTATTCAGCGCGAAACGATTCGAGAAAAATTTATCTGCGACCAGCGGCGATACGGAAGAAGCAGATTTCGGGTGAAACGTTGCTATAATTGCATTCGCCGGAAGGAAAGCATTTGCGCGACCCTAATTAACTTTTTTTTTCGCGATTAGATCCATCATCGGTCGGTAAATCGCGGCTTCATTGTCGCCGGATTGTTCCTCCGGCACATCAATGTTCCGTTAATGATAGGCGTGAAGAAAGTCAGGAAAAGTCACCATTCGACAGTGATTACCGTGCTGACGTAAGGACGTGATACATAATCTCAGATTGTTAATCGACTGTACGTGGATACACGTAATTTGACGCAGCGGTTGTTATTATTATGATTTTATCAGTTGTTACGAAAAGGCGCATTGGAAAACTGGTGATTAAGGCCTTGACAGTGATTTGTCAAGAGCTATGTGATTACAGCTGTAGCTGTGCCGTATCTTTAGCTCACGTAAAAATGCACAGCCGTGTTTTTTTGCATTTTTGCGCGAGCTGAAGACTGATGAAATCGTGCTTGTCTCTTTGGCGATTTAAATGTTTATCTGCTCTTTTAAAACGGATCATCCGTCATCTCTCCGAAATTGTCAAGTTACCTGATACGCTATCTGTGCATGCATGTACCTACATGTCAAATCTTGACTAATATTTCATATTAGTAAAAATTGTATCTGACATTCTAATTTTAGTAATTTTGAGTTTTTGCATTAGATATACGTCAGTTTATATACATGTCCTAAATTACGCGGCGTTTTTTTAACTGGAACACTACGAACAGTGAAAGTTGTAAAAATATGCTTTGAAACCATTTAAATAAAGCATGCTATTGCAATACTCTCGCATCTCCGTGCCGGACAAATGAATTGTTAATTTAGGTTTCCACGAGTATACGATGGAAACAGGCGTTCCCATAAGCGGAGGTCTCTTGCATTTGCGTGGTCAGTCGAGATTTGCGAATGTCACCGCATTATCGGCGACGTTCGTTTGAAACGGTCACGCGACTGGCATAATTTGTACGCCCGTGTAGCGCAGGTACAATAATGCAGGAACTTCAATAATGTTGTTTCATCATACATGAAAATGTATTATTTTGCTGCAGCGTATTGACGATAAACATAACAACTGGGGGAATTCGTCGTTTATTTTTCTTTCATTTTTAATGTCCGATTAATTGAACAGATTAACTCAACGGGACCGTGAGATGCGTTTCATGCGACATAAATACGTTCCGCAGATCCATCGCTTACAACGGAATCGCGTTAATCGAATTCTATTTTCCCGCAGATATTACAGATTATAACCGGGATATTCTAATCAAGAAATTCAATTAGCATTTCCGCATGTGTATCAAATCGCGTTACGGCGACTGCCACTTGCGTAATACGATTTGTCCGCCCTATTTTGTCGATTGCGCATAATTACATTCATGTAAATCGGGCTCGCGTACAACGGCCAAATACAAATGGTTTCTTTCCTGACTTAATGCCTTCCGTATGAATATGCTTATGCACTCGGCGTTTTTACAGATTAATTTTGCGGTGAACGCGAGCACGGATTTTATTGCGTCTCATATTAAGTCACTTTCTATTAGCGAGGCTGATAAATGTCCCGGCGTAACGGGGCTCCGTCGACGAGAAGCCAACGAGAGAGAATTTTTCGAATGAGAAATTTTCATTCCTGCTATTTGAAGAGCAACATATTTTTGTGACCAGATGAATCATGGTGATTTCCTAATAGGAAAACGCATCCGTAAAAGTCAATCTATATGTCATAAATGAAATTTACATCGGCGCATAACCACATTATTTGCATGACACCAAAATTGCAACAATGTAAACGAACCTTTCCGGTCATGGTAATGGTATGCTTGATAAGAGTTATCAAACGAACAAAAATAACTTTTCTGAAAAGTAAATGTGTTTTTACGTGCAACTCAAACTTGAAAACAATGTATTTCGTGTTAAAATATATGTACAAATAATTTTTATAAATTTTCTTCTTTTTTTCCCTAATTTGATACTCGTGCATAAACAGTAAACGATCTTTTAATTAAAGATGTTAAATTAAAATTAAGCTCGTAATCGAGATTTTGAAGATATTAATCTTTTCAATATCATCATGCTGCTTGTGTAACTTTTATTTTTTTTTCTTTTCTATTAAACTCTGCCATATTTATTTATGCGCCAGATTTCTCGTGAATTATGAAACGAATGATCACGTATATAAGATATATAGAAGAGGAAACGAGATAGTTGATGCATATTCAACAAGATTACTTCCGCAAGTCAATTCCCATCTCTTCCTCACATCCATGAATTTTATATTTATAACACAAGATGGATAAATATTTATTTAACCACAGCCGCGGTAATGTGCTGTCTGGGAAATTGCACGTGTGTTTTAACTGTATTAAATATAAAATTTATGAATGTCTTTTTTGCATATACGTATTCAACTACAGTCCTCGTGAAATATTTCCGATCTCGCAGTTTTTCCTCTTTCGTTCGGTGAAATACTCGTGATGTTTCAATCGATGGTTATTAAACGTGTTTGCAGCCTACTCGAAAGGGCACGGCGCACCGTTTGCAGAAAAACTAGTTACGCGATGAAACCGCCGGTTCTTTTCCTTCCTCTGTTCACAAATAGAAGTGAAAAGAAAGTCTTCCCGGAAGGAAGAAAAATACACCGGGGACTCGCGTGAGCGAGTACGAGCCACGCGTCAAAATCGTCTCTCGATAATTAGTCGTTCGGTTGAACTTGACGCTACGATCTTTAAGCACCATTCCATGCGTTTCTAAAGAATTTCCATATTGACGCCAAGCCGGAACAAACCAGGAGGAATTTTATCCGCGCTAAATCAGCTTAACGATGTCTATAATTAGCTCCTTTATGAGAACCACTTTGAATTCAGTAATTAATAAAGGAAATTACTTCCTACTCCGGACAAACTTTCCGTATATGTATGTACTTTAAGTAAGCAAACGTGAATACGAATTGAATTTATGTTAATTACATTGTTTCAAGAATACATTAATGGTCGAAAAGAATATTTGCGTAAGCTTGGAAATAACTTGCAGAACAGAAAGATATTATCACACAGTATCTTTGTCGTGACACGATTCTATTTATATTAATATAAGACATCAAATAAGACATATTGTACGTGTGTGTATTTTATCTATATATATATGTATATAAAACATACTTCTTCTCTACAAAGTTGTACAGTAAAAATAAACTACACAAATCTTCTTTGTTATAAATACTCAAATAGAATAGAATTGAATACGATATTAATAAAGTAAAGTTTTAAAATAAATTTTTAAATAAGTATCTAAAATCTCTCTAATCCACATAGAAAATAAAAAATATTTGCATGAATTTTTTATCTCCATCAAAGTATGCATGTCCATTAGTGTATTATTTTTGAATAATACAATGGTTTTTTCCTGCTAAATTTTCGTACTTTAGTAAAATATCGTACGTTAAATATCGTATTTTAATAAAAGAATGTATCTCTTTTGACACCAAATTTCATTTCTTTATAGAAATAATCAAATATTCGATAAATATTCCACGGACGACGGTTGATTTAGCGGTTAATATATGTATATATATATTAATTAATTAATTAGGTTAATATATGTTAATATATGTACCTCCTCGAAACATCAGTTTTTCTTCCAGAAAGTCTAATTGTTTCTTGCATTTACCGCTCATGATTAAGATTGAGAAAAATATGTTGTCTAATGAGTATGTAAGAATGTCATTCAAATGTTTGTCTCAGATCGAATGGTAAATATTCTCCCCATTGCACACCGGAACTGTTCTTCATTTTCTTATGTTTTCGCACCGCTTTCGGCGCAACGGCGCGGAAAATAGACTGCGTCCGATCGCGATCGTTCTTGCCATTCTTTTGGTATTCCCGATCCGCTCAGTCTCTATATATATATATATCTCTCTCTCTCTCTCTTGCAGGAAGAACCAGTAAAGTGGTAACACTGCAAGTAGTGGCACGATAGTTACTTCTTTCCGCACGATTTTCCATGCGACATTTTGCTCCAGAGCATTGAAAAAATATTCTTTCAATGCCTGCTCATAAGACTGACATAATATCTTACTGCTAGCTCTTTTAGTTGCATACACAAACAATTTTTTTCTGCGTATGTGAAATGTGTGTGTTTATGCAATTAATGCATAAACACACACATGCACAAAATTTTAATTTATTGAATGTTTACATGAGCGGTTGTTAATAAGATCGATTATCGAATGTTAGAACCAGGAATGTAATTAAAAATAAATGAGCTTGTGATTAAAATGAATAATAAATAAAGTTGAGATTTTTGTTAAAAGAAATATTAAATTATTGACTTTAAGAAATTAAAATTATAATATAATATAAAACTTACACACACACACACACACACACGCACACACACACACACACACACACACACACACACACACACACACACACACACACACACACACACACAAAATTGTTCTTATCTTGTTATATACATATATTTATATATAATAAAATAATAATATACAGCTAAACACTTTTACTACGGTATAATTAGCATCATATTTGTTGTAATAAAAAACATTCTTTTTAATTTAGATATAAGTTATTATATATTAGTACCTTGAATAAGTTCTCGCTGTTTTTTCGTGAAAATTAATGCTTTATTTAAAAAAAAAAAACAGGAAAAAACACTCCTAATGATTCTGCAAGTTCAATTAGCGTCTGTTAATATATATAATACTTGTTGGCAGCTCTTTGTAAGCTCTTCGTAATTCATGAGAGATGTTGAAGACATAAGTATAAATATTACGTTTGTGGGAGATAACGTTCTAGCTTTGTGTAACGTTAACCAAAGTCCTCTTTAATATTGTTGGGAATTTTAATAAAGTCAACTGACAACGACATTTGTCGGTAATAAAGATCGCGAGAATTGCTATTACGAGAAGTGGAATTCTTGGATACTTGGTTTTTTTTATTAATCTCTGAAGGCCAAGATATATGAAATACTATTCAAGAAAGTTGTAGGGGAACGAATGATTGGTGCTACTGCCATAAATAGTCTCTTTACTACAGTATAATTGACATCATATTTGTTGTAATAAAACATTCTTTCATTAATTCAAGTAAGTTATCATATATGCATGTAATACTTTTAATAATAACATAAGTAATTCTTTGTTTCTTGAAGAATTCAAAATTAATAACCTATTTCATTTTAAAAAAAAGGTCGCGAGATTATTTATTATTTATTTTTTACTCTAAAGTAATTTTACTTACTTTTATTTATTGAAGTAAGTAAAATAGATGACCCAAATTTGATAAACGATCATTAATGAATATTCTCTTTAATGAATAAGTAACATACTATATATTATATCTGCATATTTATTACATAATCGTTCAATTATTACCATTTTACGTGAAATACTGTTAGTCTAGGAAAAGAAAATAAAAGATCGCGTTGCCACACGGTAATAATACTTCTCTAGATCTCTAGACCCGTGTAATATTAGATCTCGTGCGTAATGACTGGAGCGATAAGTGGAACGTTCATCGAATAATCCCAATATCAATTGCCGCGAGCAAGAAACGTGCAAGCCGCGAGTCGTGGTCGAAAAAATGCCAGGAAAACAGAGAGCACGCCTAATTTACGTGTCGCAACACGAATGTATCTCGGCTTATTACTTCCACGACCACAGAGAGAAAGAGAGAGAGGACGATATACTGGCGAGTCTCTCTAAATATCCGCGATAATCTGCCTGCAACGATAATCCCAGTCCATGTGCCGGCTGGTTTCCTCCTTTTGTGCGTCACGGGAGTTCCTCTTCCTCGGTCTCCTCTTTCCCATCCTTCCTACGGCTGTAATGCGACTGCATTCGAACAAGACCGGATACACGGAGGAAGGAGAAAAAGAGAGAGGGAGGGAGAGAAACACCAGCAGGTGAAATCGTGATTCTGTCCCGACAGAAACGACCCGCTCTTACTTAAGCGGCGTACAACGTGCATACACATATGCGTGCGTTGAGTATAGGAGTCCGATGCACTCGTGCATCGCTGAATGAGTGCCTGAGTGAACGAACAAACGAATGATTTTCCTGGTTCCTCATAATTTCAACATGTTATCACCACAAACGCACGATGCATCCCCCGAAGAAATCTCGAGCTTACAGAGCGAAACTGTGCAAAGCGCGAAAGTTGCAGTCCCGACGGGTACGAGCCACCGAGAACACATTGTGTCTTTCGCCTTGTTTCGTCGCCACGCAAAACAGTTCGCGCTTCCGTGTTCGTCGATTCGTATCTTTACGACCGCGGCCTGTATCCGACAGTTTGCATATCGTTAGACAGCATCTATGTATGTCGCGACGGCGTATCGTCGCGACTTCTCGGTCAAGGGTCCGTGATTTATCGCCGCGTGAAGAAAGTATACCCTCTTCGTTCCCCTTGTCAGCCCCTGATCTCGCTCGCTTTCTGATTTTTACGTATGCGCCATGCTGCACTTGCTTCCTTACGTGCTATTTCCCGCGTGTACGAGCTTCCTCGGCGAGTGTTACGTGGGATGTAGCGATAGCGGTCGAGCGGTTAGTATCGAGCGAGGTAGTATCTCTGCACTTCCGCTTCCAAAATCAACTCAATTTATTCAGGCCATCATGTGCCGGTACGTCCTCCTGGTGTACTCGTGTCCGTACTTCTGCGGCCCGTCAATCGCCGGCGTTGACATTAATACGTGACTCACTGATCGCTATGCGCGACTAGAAATAACTCATAACACAGATCGCAATTTGTACTAGTCTAGAAAACAAAAGCCTCGGTGATCGTGACCGCTTTGGTGCGCCTATACGTGTGAGAATGTATCTTAAGTATTTATTAATAAGGCATGAGTAAATGACGCAAACTTGTTAAAACCGACCGTGTGTTTATAAGGCTGTCACATCCGCCGAGATATTCGCGCGCATGGAATATGTATTTAACGTATAATTATTGATTTAATTTAAGTCTATAACGTTTGTCTATTACATAATTCTTTGAATGATTAAAACCATTAATTAAAATATTTAAAATTCGATAGCAAAGTCCTGATATTCGGAATAATTTCGAAATTCGAAAAACACATATGTTAATGAAGAAATACAACTATTTTAAACACAAAAAAAAGAAAAACACTCAAAGAGATGTCAGTGGTAACATCATTTACAGTTGCGCTCAGATATTCGTATAAATTACTGTACGTGATATCGCGAATGTCGGGGATGCATGCAACGTGGCGGATATTAAAATCGTGAAAATTTTATTCAAGATCCGATATTTAATTATTAAAATGAAGCGGAGGGGACCGGGGAGAATCTTCTTTATCTCCGCCGGCAGCGTATCGATTTCGACGCGTCTAGCTTTTCCGACAATATTTAGCGCGTCGCGTGTTTTGACGCGTTGCAGATGCAGAATGATGCGCGTTTATTCCGCTCGGCCGCCGTTTTATTTTCTGGCCGCGCAGGCAGTTGCGTTTGATCGGCGAAAAATGCGGGGCGGAGGGAAAATCGCCCCCTCCGCCCCTCCGGTCGAGAAAAAACACGGGCGATCTCGCTGCCTGTTATTGCCGTGAAAAATTGCGAACTTGAAGTCTGCAGATATACAGGACATTTCCAGAGATACAGCTCATACTTATTAATCTATTAAATATATATTTAGTTGTGTACATCCATTATGAAAATGTGAGTAGAGCAATTTACTAGTATAATCTTCATTTATTAAATAAAAAAAGCAGAATAGATGAACAATTTTTTTGCTGTATCTGCTGTAATTTTTTTATCCAAATTAATTTTTTATTGCCGTTTTTTCGAAGAGGCTGCGTCCCGAATTACGGATGTGTGCCTCTTTCGTTTCTCTTTCTTAAAAATTACCGATTGCATTCGGCCGTTTCGAATCGACTCCCATGAATAATTCGCCAAAATGTATAAACAAAATGCAGAACGGCCAGGCGCGTTCGCGCATGGGCGATCGCGTCGCCGGTACGAATTATCCCGAAATGCAAAGAGCGTATAAAATTCGTTGAGCCGTTTAAATCACATTATGCACCGTCCTCTTCGCATCGTTCGCGCTGGCGATCTGCATCCCCTCCCCCCTCTCTCCCTCCCCCTCCCTCTCTCCCCCTTCTCTCTCTCTTTCTCTCTCTCTTTCCCAACGAATTTTGCCACCTTCGAGGATTTATATGTCCCGACAGGCCGGGACAGGGACGTATGGAATAATGGAACGTAGCTTCGTCGGTGTAATGACGCGACAATCCGCGTCGGACGAGGCGGTTTCGACAGGGGGACGGGGAATCCGGACAGAGAGAGAGACAGGGTTGGCGCGGCACAGGGACGGTAATTAAATTAATGATGCAATAATCACGCACCTCGCGATCGAATAAATAACGGTCTGTATTAATATCACATCCGGGTGGGATACGCGGTGCGTAGAAACGATCATGCGCGTCGAATTGCATTTTCACCGGCGAGATCGCGTCGTGCTCCTGTAAACGACAAATAACAATTACCACCCGTGGGCCATGGGCGACAACTCGTGATAACTGTGTTTGGCCATAGTAAACATGTAAACGCCACCGGAAGGTTTGTAGTATTTTTTTTTTTTTTTCAGTCTCGTTTGACGGAGGCAGAATTCGAGACGAAGCACGAGGTATGGGCATGGGGTATCTTCCTCTTTCCTCTCAGTGAAACTGTCGATCTTGCCGAGCGCTTCGTTTGAACCGAACTATTTCCAATTACTCTTTAATTAGCTTTATAGCTCGTTAAATTTTCGCAAGCAATTTGTGAAAATTGTGTATTTATTGTTCCTGCGGATGCTAGGTATGAAAATATTTCCTCCTCTTTCATTATTCCGGTTAGAGACGGGGGGAGGGTTTATAGCATAAAATGTTATAAAACGTTTTATAGTGATTATTTCATTTGCTAATGCGTTGAATATATTTATTCATACGTATTTCTTCATTTCTCTCTCATCGGAGAATGCACGCACACGTTTTTTTCCTTTCGCTTTACAACGGGAATGTGAAATAAACGTTGCGCGAAAAATATTTGTTATTCCGATGGATTTTCTGGGTTTGGATCTTGTGTTATACACGGAACTATGTTTACGGATCACATAAACAGCCCGGCGCGTGTACCGGCGGTATTCATTTTACTTTGCACTTTTTTCCGCAAGAACCGGTGTTTTATCTTGATTTTCTAATCCATCTTCTGCACATTCAAGCGATCCTAGGACGATAAAGGGCGCTTATTTTCCGGATTGTTACAAGTGCACCTTCATCATTCTTTACGTCGACTGTTGGTGGAATAATAAGCTTTTGCCTCGGTTCTCTCGACGCGAAATTTTTCGCGTCTCGCGTCTCCCTTCCTCTCCTCCTCTCCCCCCTCCGTCGATTTGCTTTAAACATAATTTATATTTTTAAGTGAGATGTTACGACATCTTTGCAATTATTTCAATTGCATCGCATCACCGCCGCCCTATTCATATCGGGATTTTATTCAGCGAAGCTTTATCGCGACAGCGTACCGCTCAGCTCTAATGATAATGACAAAACCCATTTTCTTTCCTTTCCAGTCGAGTCGACCCTTTTACCGCCCTCCAACTTCTGCTTCGAGCATTGCGCCATTATAATTATTCCGCGAGCTTCTTTCTTCCGACCGGGCATTGACGGAATAATTAATAAGCATCACGCTAATTACTCAGCGACGATATTATTAATATTTTCTCCTCACCTCCGTGGTAATACACCCGCGGTCACCGACGCGACGTAACGATTAATCATTTCACACAGGTACATTTCCGCTCGTTTATTTCTGCATCCTCGCGTTTCTTAGACGACACACGTTTATTCGGGAAAACCTACCGCGCGTACACACATCCTTATATAATATATTAGAACTTCAGAATATTTCTAATTAGGAACAATCGTGGTAATGTCCGAGAGAACGAAGAGACTTTTTACGTTCATTATATCTTTATGCATTTCTTTTTCCGCGACACGGCGTGGTATTCTTACTTATAGGGTGAGCGGAAATTCTCACGGGGTGGAAAATTCGGGCCGGCAAGAGGGTCGGTCGATACCACGAGCGAAGCGCGGTCATCCATGCGGCGACCGGATAACCGGTCGAGTCACTGAAAAATTCCATCTTCCCGGTTCGGATATCCCGGGAGTCCTATCGGGAATAATCACCGAAAGGGAAGCAAAGAAAATTAGTTTCGATCGCTCGATCCCAAGTTTGGTATCGTCCCCTCCCTCGACCGGCGAATTTCCGGGATGGAATTTAGGCGACGGGTTTTATCAACCGCATACTAAAATATTCAATTATGTGCTGCTTCTCCTTTCTCCATTTTTTCTTTGTGGCCAAACTCCACGGCTAGACTCGTCAGCCGAATGTAAATGTCGAAAGTCGCGACGAATATCACTGTGTGTCGAGAGACTTACTATTAATCCTTTGTTCTCCCCAGCGGGGAAAACACTCGCGAGTTCTCGAGTTTACACATTATTGCCGTTACAACGAGAAAGGGCGACAGTGAGAAGTATTAATTGTATAGAAAATTAGTCCCCGAGCTGAGAAACTCGAAGATTATAATTTTCTATAAATCTATACAATTCGTTTGTAACATTCGAGGTACCATTATAGTAAGTTCACATTAAAAAGTCTGCTAATATATATATATATATATAATATATATATATGTAAAAACACGAAATATATTTAGCTATTTTTACGGAAAATGTATACAAAAAAATATCTTGTCTCAGAATTATAAGTAATTTAGTTTTAACAATGATAACATAAACAATTAGTATTAATACATTCATCTTGACCGTGAGTTACTTAATAGTAAGAAGTGAATTTTAACTCGCCTTTTTTCGGTCGAGCCTGGATCTTTTAGTGGCCAATCAATGATCTGCACAATCGCAGTACACAATTAAATACAAGGTGCGCGTCGACACTGTCGAACTTTAAACGCAATCACAATCACCAACTTAAAATCAAATTCGATTTCAAATGTTGGTGTTAATAAGACCCCCCATCCCCTACAAATAAATAATTTATTGCGAAAAATATTACCTCAGCCAGGATTCGAACCTGGAACTCCCCCATTCCGTGCGGGTGTCATACCAATTTTATAAATTTTATCATTCTCAAATACTCGAAAAGGCGAAATTCTCAACATTCGGAGCAAGTTGGAGAAGTTATATATGAAATATAAAATATATATATATATATATATTATATTATACATATTTGTATTTTATATATATATATATACATATATATATATATATACATATACATACATACATACATACATACATATATATATGCGCTAGGAATTGTCTTCCTATGTCAGTGTCGCTAAATTTACGTTAAATTATTGCTAAATTTACAAGCGAGACATCAGTTATTTTTCAATTTGGGTGAATTATGTATCCCCGGTAAATATTTCATTAATACAGTCATGCTATATTGGTGCGGATATCGTGTGTCGATTGAACCATTGGCATGATAGCGCGATTATATCCGTTTATATTGTATTATTGTATTATATTATCAAAGTACTATTTGCTAGATATATAGGGCAACAGTAATGTGTGCAAGTACTACGAATAATCAGCGTATACATTTGCTTGGGTTATTAATGCCCCATCATTTATAATACGCATTTTGTTTCACTTTTGTTTTTAGAATTAGTTTTCCATTGTCTAAAAAAAAAAAGGAAAAAGGAAAATGCGTTAATAATAGCATTTCGACACGTCGTATGCCATTTCTATTTGTTTGAAGGTTATGTGTTATTTTATTATTTCCAATCTGCAGTTCGCTGACTTTCACACATAATGAATAGTATTTACCGTGCTATCATCTAACTCCCTAACTTCCGTTGCGCCGTGAACCGAATCGTTTTGGTCTATTTATCGAAATCGGCAACCTTTCGCAAAGTCATGTCTAAATAACGGTCGGTCATTGATCGGCGAAACAATTTGTTATTTGCACATTTTCACGATTTATCGGTTCATTACTCTAATAAGGTCGACTTGATTATTATCACGCGCTCGAATAGATACTCGACCGGTTATCCGATCACACTCATACGCAAGGAGCATACAAGGATATATTTCAATTACGTCGATCAATTTCACTTGTCCACTAGAAAATCACCGGTCGTTACTTTCCTCGACTCTTCCGTTCAACGTAGTAGATAGTTATTACACTCTTATCTTTAACTAAGATAATTAGTTTTTGCCATCATTTTGTGGAACAACAATTTTTTATATAGCTTCACCAGAATGATTTCACAAAATGATTAGAAAAGTTGTTTGAGAGCTGACTGTATGATGTAGATGAACCTTCAACATCGTTTTAAAAGACTATTTAAAAAATCTCGTTTTTCAAGTTTTACGTAAATTATTATTTAATTTAAAGTTATTAATCCTGAAATATCAAATATATATATATATATATATATATATATATAATATTCTAAAATGATAGCATCAAGAATTGGCGCAAATTTATATTTTATATTTTGTTATTTTTTATATTTTATATCATAATTTTATCATATTTTATTTTTTACTTCAAAACATTTTAGACAGTTTAAAAGAATGAAAAATGGTTTCTTGTCCAATTTTTCCACGGCACAGTTTTACAGCAATTTTATCATAATAGCGTAAAAAGTGTCTGAATTACTGGGAAAATTTTCAGTCATTAGCTTCTAACTCGGTAACATTTTAATGATGTATGCTTTGGAGTTAATCGGCATCCGTTTACTCACCGCCGATGACGATGAAATCGTAGTAGTAATCAGGTGGATTTTTTGGCTTTACACGCTCGCACGATTGAGATATCTTGTCCTGGGATCGCAAGAGCAATTCCAACATCGTCATAAACATCACATACTGCGATCCCGAACAGCTTTGGGCGAGACTCGGTCCGAAATAGGATATCGGGCATGTTGGGCCGACGGATAGATTATACGACATTCTGTAAACAACGATTATTATAAAGAATATTTATGCAGTTGAATTATAATCCTATTATTACATTACGATAGACTTCTGTAAAGTTACTTCATGCATTTGTTTGTGTTTTCATAATGTGACCGTTCTGCAATAAAAAATAAATTTTCTATTGTTTTTATTATTTGATAATTCTTGCGTGCGGCAGAATGCGGGATGTCTCTATCATGATTGCTGCTCCAAATGTTATTGTCATGTTTATCCTGTCATGCGTATCGATTGTAAAAAGAGACGACGGCGAAAGTGCGATCGTAAATTGATTGCGATATTTGGTACACTTAACAGATCAATGGAAGTGCAATAACGCGAAACCACGTAAAGCCACGATATACGCGTCGCATGACGGCACGTGAGCCCGCAATCCCACTATCGTGCAAAATCATATTTAATTGCCTGGCCGCCTGTCACTATGATTCTCGTGTTTCGCGCGATCTCTTGTTTTTTCAGAGGCGATTAACGTTCATATCCGTTGCCGGCTAATCGAAGTCAGGGACGCTAAACTATCCATAACCAAACCGTCGCTTAAACTCACTTTCCCGCTCAAGGAATTCGATGCGAAAAAACATTGTCTAACTGGAAGTGACTGTATACTCGCGTTTAATTCTATTAAGCGAGGAGTCTGTCGTTTTAACATCCTCAATATTTCGCACATTCGACTTTAAGGCACATCAATTATTCATTCTTCGTTTTTTTAGACAGCAGTCTATATCGGCATTACCATAAGCCTTCGTTCGTGGCGACACGCACGCAGCGGAGGATCGCGGCGTTTAACATAAATAAATATTCCCTTTAATTACCGGGAGGAGTTAATAGAATTGGAATTAACCGAGCATGTTAATTAATTCATCCTTAATTAACGTGACTGCTTTTCTGTGCCATTACGCGTGTGCATTAGCGCCCGGAGGAGTGAAATACGGGGCCACAAAGAGTCGTCGCGGACTAAGCATGGACTAAGCGCAATGATTATCGCGATCAATTTACATAATTCGTCGTTCGTGCGCCGTACGAAAATCGCGTATTACTTCTTCTGCCGGTGCATGAGGGGGAAAAGGGAGGGGCCTCGAAAATCGTGCCGACGTTAATTAACGTACACTAATTTTGTAACGTCGAAACCCCCCTCGGGTCACGTGAATCACGAATGACACGAACGGGATCGCGTTTTATGTCCACCATTTATTAATGTACACACATCAAACTGTTGAACATATATGGCGAACGCGCGTATGATTTATTGCAACCGAGCTACAACACGAGATTGTGTAGAAAAAAAAAGAGAACAAAAAGCCGAAAAACACCATAGGGTCTGTGGTGCAAAATCGATAAGCTCCCGTATTCCGAAACCCTTTCTGTGCTCTCAAGTGTTAATTGTTCGAGTGTTAACAGTTTAGTTTCGACAATTTCGTGATAACGCATGTTGTCGAGAGGGATCAAAACAATGACTTGGAGGTGAGGAGAGGTCAGAACACAGAAATGACGCGGACTGATATAAAACATAAATGATACTGAACGTTACACTGGATGGAGAGTACAGCTTCCTTCTTGATGAATTTCTTGTTGATGCACTCCGGTACACACGTGACTGAGCAAGGCTCGCACGTGCGACTCGCGGCTTTGGTGGAGCAAACGGGCAAAGTGTAACTGTAAGACCTCTCACCGTAGAACGCCACTTTATAATTCATCTCCCACTCTGGTTCGATTCCCCGCCAAAGACACCCACCATAGATCACGTCAATGAATCGTACGATTGTAGAGGAAAGGAAAGTCCCGTGTAATTTTTGTTTTACTAGAATAAAGATACGTGTCGGCAATAAATGATGGACGATCACAACAGCGCCTTCGAAGTTCTTTCACGAAGAAATACGATGCATAATGCGATTCAAAGTCTAAGCGCAACGGTGATGCTATTTTAGAAATTCCGGTGACGTAGCCTGGGAATTTTAGAATTTTAGAAAATTAATTATCAGTATCAGTTTAAATTTAAAATTCTTTCCATTTCCGTGTATTAAAGACGTAGAGATTGAGAAAAGGTTGAGTTTTTACAAATGTTGGAAATAAAACTGAAATAAAGTCTTTATGATAAATTTTTATCTATCAGGTATTTTCGTATCAAAGTTTATATGTCTACAGGAACATTAAATATAACCGATGAGCAAGAGTGAGATAATGAGTGAGTAAATGAAAATTTACGTAACATAAAGACGAAGAATGATTATCTACTGATGAGTAAATCGTTTCTCGTTGTTCAACAAATGTATTTGATCTATGTGATTTTATCTCGTATGGATGAAATTTACGCAGTGCGTTTAGTCGTTTCAATACGATACATAGCGAACGCAATGGAATAATTCGATCTTCGTGTCAGAATGCATTGGTCACGATATTCGTCATCAATGATATGCAAAACTTCGAAGTCTATCATAAAATATAATGTGCTCGCGTCGTTAAAACGATAATCTCAATAATGTAGACGGCACTAAGTTTTTAATATGTATTCATGAATTTCAATCAATTTAGATATTGTTCCATTGAATCAAGTAACAGAAGTCACGAACGTATTTGACGTAATTGTAAAAAGTAATTCAATTAATTATATGTGAGACCAAATACATAATAAATAATATTAAAAATATAAATGTAATTAGATCTTATGAAATATAAATATTGTAAATTGGATCTTTAAATTAAAATTTCAAAACTGTAAGAATCACATAATTTGTCATTTTTCTTTCATGATTTTTCTTTCATGATAAAAGGCGATAGAGAAGGGAAATCATTAAACATAATATACAAATAATAATGATAAATTTTTGAAAAAATTTTTTGTGACGTTAATTAATTATTATTTAAATTATTTAATTAATTAATTATTTAAATATAGCGGCGGTCGTGATGTGCGTTGTCTTAACGAGCCGAAGACCCGAATTCAAATCCAAGAATCGTCGGTTTTATCGCCACTTCTTGAAAAAGACAATGGTAAAAACACTGAGAATATATGTAACCACCTGGCCCTCCAAGGTTTTGGGGGTTAAAGCGTCAGGCCGGTCTTCTGGCACTTGTAAAAATTTAAATTTACCAAAAAAATGGAAAGCCTAGAGAGGCATGAAAGCTGGGCATCGGACAACGTCGTCAGATGTTATAAACCGATATATATATTATTTAAATATTAAAAGAAATTTCATATAAATAAATATTAGCAGAGACATTATTGTCACATGCATTTTATTTCATTATTAAAGAGATAATTTACAATGACAGTGATTTTTCTAATATCTCTAAACTGCAAAAATTATACTTTAATTAAATGGAATGACAGGAAGAATTTAGTTCACAATGATAAAATGATAGATAAAAATGCAAAAAGCATTATATATATGTGAGAATTATAAAAATAGAATTATGAAAAACAGAAGAAGAATACGTTAGCAGAATAATTTTCCTTTATTTTCTTTTTTTTAATAACACACACAATAACATAATATTACATATAAAATATTATTTAAAAAAGTACAATAAAATAAATATATGTTAATTTTTTTATTTATTCATTAATGTTGCATAATTAATGTGTCTCTTCTTTCTTGATTACAATATGATACTGTCATGTTTCACTTATATACTGATTGCACTTATATACTGATTTCTACAGTGCAGAAAGTTTCGGCTATACTTACGATGTTAAAGATTACTGATAAGATTTAAACATACTGCAGCTGTTATTAGTATGCTTACAAGGTATTTTTAATTTTACGTCTTATAATAACAATTTACGTGGAACGCGAAGGTGTGCGCTTTTCAGCCGTAACATTATTAGCGTAACGTTAAATCAACGTTACGTCCGCACAGACGTACTCACGCGCGCGATCGTAAATCATAATTCTATAATTTAAGTCAGCAGTGCAGTAAACAAGGAACATGTTATTTACGTACGTCACGTTCATTTATTCACGCAGTCATGGAGCGTGAAGTGCCCGGTGTCAGCGAAATGCGGAACATCTACTTCGTACACGCAATTGAGGTATGACGCGTGTTACACATGTCCGAATAATGATTTTTAAACACGCATACGTGCGTAAACATTTTCGACCCGTGAAATTATCAACGATCGTGCATAATCAACAATCAATTCTTGATGTTACCGATGATGGAAGGAGAGGGTTGATCAATGTTTTCCACTATCTACGGAATGAGAAAGTTCTTTTATGTCTTGGAAGTTACGCAAAGAAGATGACATTACATGTTACATATGACATATTAAATATGCAGAGCGCGATTGTGACTGAATAAATCACAGGCATCTATTTTCTGCTCTGAATGTTAATATATGCGCGTGTATACGCTACTATACCGATTTGGAAAACTCTCGAAGCTCATTATATCTACATCTGTATGTCATTTATTTTTAAATTGCTTAAAAAAGTGATTGTTGTATACACGTATGAATAATTATTCTATATTATATGAAGGTATTATACGAAGGTATCTTAATAGTAGTGTAGCTCCATTTTTATTAATTTCAAGATAACTTCCTTTTGTTCTATGCTAACCGTGGAAGAAAGTTGAAGTTGTACTAATGTCAAAATAAAAAAGAAACTCTCATATGATCTCGAAAATGTGATTAACTTTAATTACACAAAAAGTGGAGTTGTGCCACTATTAAGATAACCTTCATATACATATATGCAATCAAACAAAAAAATATTAGACCGTTATTTATGTTGTTAATGTCGTTCGAGTTAAATTTACTTCGAGCGAGCTATGATTCACGTCAGATTTCAGGATATAATATTATTTATACTTTTGCATGCTGTGTATCTTGACATGTTTTAATATAATACGTTTTATAAACATGCGCATTTTTAAGTCTTTGAATATTTTTTGTATTACACACAGCACGTGAAAAGTATAAATAGAATTCCTAAGTTAGAATTTATTCAAAAGAAACTTTATTTATCCTATGAACGTAGAACACAAGATTGTAACAATTACGATAGCGAACATGTTAAGACTATATAATAATAATAATTAATTTCGTGTTGCACTTGTACTCGGAATATACATACAAGCACAACACAATGTATGTATATTGTATACATATAGCTAACACGTCTATATGTTGCGCGATCTATTTTCTCTGCAATTTTGTAATCATTATTACAGTGTTTTTCACAGAGTTCCTACAATGTTAGAACATGTTTATGTACATAGATGCACGTGATATCTCGTAAATGGAGCCAACTTGATTAGACAAGAGCTCTTGTTAGCAATTAAATTAGCAATTAAGTTAACAAATTAACATTATTGAAATATCAAGTAAATGCTAACGAGACATTTGAGGAATTTTACATTAAACAAGATATTATTCGAGATAAAAGTCCAGAGTTTTTATTAACGGTGTCGTGCGTGTGAAATAATTATATACAAAATTGCAAATGCATGATATTTCTTGATCTCATAATATCTGTAACATTGAACTGTAAAAATACTTGTCACGGCTTTGCCTCCCATTATCTCAATGCCTTGTAACACATATTTCGATTAGATGTTAAAATGGAAATTATTAATTTATTACGCACATCGAATTACATTCGGTACAAGATTATTTTCGCCAAAATGCAATACGCGCGTTAATTTCGTGTGCTCGCCATCGCGTAGTTTCGCAAAATAACATCAGGTCGGAGCGTTCGACGTACGTATATTAATGGAATAGCGGTAATCCGTAGTTTGTTGAAATGGCGATCGCCCCGTGGGCATCCGGCTGCTTTAGTATACAGTGTCAATTTAGCGCGAAACAATTGAATCTTCGTGGACGAATTATTAACATGGTGCGCGAAAAGTCGCGCCGATAAAACGCGAAAACGGCATTCTCTCGTGTCTCCCACTCCTTTTGCGAGAGGCAATCATGATATAACAATATAATTGTATACATGCGTGTGTATAAAAGATAACGACGCCGTGCACTTAATTACAATTCACGCGCGCGTGCGCGAGCGTGTGAACACTGGCCAACGCTCTTTCGTTCGTTTGCGTGGCGGAATATGGCCATTACCGAAATTAGCGTTGCCGATTCGATTACACGCGGTTATTATTACGTCGTTGGGTGAATATGTACGCGTGCCGTGTGCGCTCGATTGTATGCGTTTGATGCATTTGTCGAGATCAAAGGCAAATCGGCCGATGCCGATATTTCGCGATGCCTCTAATGGGAGATCAGCTGGAATTTTATGATGCCGACTCGAAAAAAACACGCATCACGCAAACGCGAGTGATAGCGTTATCGAATTTCTCGCAAAAAATAGATATCCGAGATGGATTGCAGATTGCAAAATTAATAATTGTCCGAATGTTAGAGCGCGGAAATTTATGTCCCGGCGAAAACATCGAAGCTCCGAAAAGCTTTCATTGCCGTTTTTGAGCAACGTATAACTGATTCCACGAAACTATCATAATTAACCTAATGGAATTTTTGTGTTAATTTCGCAAGATTAGAGACACATTACAAATTACGAACTGCAACGTGATCAATATGTATCGCGGAATATAATAAGATTCAGCATTTGAAAGTGACAAAAAGAAGATAAGTTTGTGTGAGCAATTTATTACATGTTGCGTCATTAAGGAATATCTTAACTTTGCGAGAAAGTAATGATAGCAGTTTGCTTTAAGAACCGCAGCTAGCACGTAATCGTCCGCGTACTCGCGCGATCGTTACCTGCACAAAATCGCTTTCGGAAATTGTACGCCTGCGACGAAGTCGGTCTCGGATTTATGCAGCTCGGACAATCGGCGAGTCGCGAGAGAAAAATCGTCGCGCCTGCCCGAGACAATTCAACGAGTTCCGCCGAGCAGAGATTTTTTAATGCGTTCCGTGTCATTGAGCGTGTTGATCGATTATCTTTGCGATCTGCCGCGCTCGACGACGGAAGCGATGCTAAATCGACTAGATCGGTTGACTTCCGCCACCGTGACGTCCCGGACGAACCTTGAGGAGCGTTTATTCCGCGCGTTTCTTGCGGCAAGAGAGTTCGCGTCGTTTCAGCGCGCGCGAGAATCATATTTCGCGGATAACTCCGCCACGCTGACGACGAACAATGGGACTTCCGGCTTTTTTTGCGGTTTCTCGCGGCATCGCCGTACCGATGCAACGGAGGCCTCCGATAAATTTCAACACGCGCACTTTCAACCGACGCGACGGCGAAGGGTGCGGCGACGCTCGCGCATTTAATAACGCATCCACGTGCACGTTCGCAGGTGTGAGAAGAGTAAACAGACCCGCTTTCATTAACGTCGCCATAATGCGTTAAGTGGAACGGAGTTCCTGATGTCGCTTTTGACAGGCAGTGTTTGAATAAGTCACACGTGGAGAACGATAACACGCGAGATTCCCGAGAGGCCTCGAGAAAATTTCCGTTGCCTCCTAAAATATTTATAGTCGCTCTCGCTCTTTATCTGCTTAAGTTTGTTTGGATCCATGTAATTAGAAACTTATTGGTCATCTGGGAAACGTTTCTCTCCTCATCGCACAAAGTAATTTCTGAAAAGAAACATACTTTATTATCCTTGGATTTTTTTTACAAAATGAAATATAGAATAATGGTTTATATTAATTACTAACGTCTAGAGTCCGACCGAAGGTCAATTTTTTGGCCAAAGCCAAAGCCGAAGAAATTGCTTAATGCCTGATAAATACTGATAAATGATAATGCTAAAAAAATAAGGGAAAATACTTCTTTTTAATTAGTTTTTTTAAATTAATTTTTTTTGTTTAAATTGTAAAGTAATAAAAAATAGTAAATAATTAACTTAATTAAATTATTTTTGCTTTTGGCTCTAGAAACAATAAATTTGTAACTAGGTAAAAAAACAATCTTCTATATCTTTTCTACTTACAAAATAATAATATAAGTATTTTTTAACGTGAAATTAATAATCAAAATTAAATAATTGAATATTATAGGCCAGAAACAGAAGTTTATCCGTGTTTTCACCAAGCAAATTAGCCTTCCTATCAGCATAAATTTGTCCAACAGCGCTGAACAATTGCTCACTCGGTACACTGGTAGGAGGAGCCGATAAGTACTTTATAGCTACTTTTTTCAAGTAGATATAAGGACTTGAATCCCAATAATGAAAGATATCGGCGTTCCTTTTAAGTAAAGGTTCTTTTAAATAGGATTTCAAGTCTTCATCAAAAGGTGGAAAATCTTCTGAATTGAATGATTCAAGTGTTGACATATTATCATGCATATCCCACAAATTTTCCATTTTTTGTGCTTGAGAAGTTGAAGCTACAATTTTATCCATTATGTTGGTAGCATTTTTTAGTAGTGTTTTCGAAAACTCTTGATGTAAAAAAGTTAAAATTTTAGCCTTACAGTTTGTTATTTCGTCATCGGTTAAATATTTGGTTTTGAAACGTGGATCGATAATTGTTGCAATGGTTAAGTGTGAACAATTTTTTACGTATGAAAATCTTTTGTTGACTGATTCACACAAGCGTTGTTTTAATCTATATATCTCTCCTGAATCTTCAGCTTTTATTTCAAGTTTTGTGTTCAGCATGGCTATTAATGGTATGATGAGAGATACGCATGCAGAATCGGCAGAAATATCCAATATAGCTTGATAGAAACATTTTAATACAGTTATCAGATGGTTCATCAGACTCCACTCTTCTACAGTCGGGACATTGATTCCACCACATTTTGCCATGTAAAGGTTGATAGCATTTTTTTGCTCAAACATTCTCTCCATCATTAAGTAGGTGCTATTCCATCTAGGTGCTATTCCATCTGTCTCTATATCTTGGATTAAAGCATGCTTTGGTAAACCATGCGTTTCTTGAAATTGATTGAGATATCGATTTGCTTGTTCGCTTTTTTTGAAGTGGTCTACAATCTTGCGACACTTTTTTATTAAAATCAAAATTTTTTCATTTTTAAAGATTGAGTCAATAATCACAAGTTTCAATGTATGAGCTATGCATTCTAAAGATGTAAAATTTCCACATAAAGCCGCACTCATTTTAGAGGTCATTAGCCATGTAATCATATGGATTTTATTTTTTATTTGATACTCATTAAATACTTCGATAAGTTTCTTGGCTATAACTGATCCGGTGTGATCCTCATTAAGAACCATAGCTTCTAAAATTACTTTAAGTCTGGTTGACCCTTTAATAAAATGAGCCGTAAAACTCAAAAGAGAACATGTTTTTGTAGGATTTCTCCAAATATTTACAGTAAAGCTTATCCATTCAGTTTTGGAAACAAGAGTAAATATTTTTTTTTTAACTTTATCGTAAGTAGCTGGCATTAAAGATGTCCTAAAGAATTTTTCTGATTTTTTTCGGTATCGTGATGGGCTATTTGGATCAGTAATATTCAGCCTTCGAAATGCATTGCTTTCAACAATATTATATGGTAACATGTCGACAATTATAAGATCCATTATACTTTTATCAATACGTAATGAAATAGGGTGATCATCGGCCCATACTGCTGTTATCTCTCGTTTCATTATCGGTGACAAAGTTGGCTGCATCATAACATCTTCACTTTTGACACTTTTGTAAGGCGATTTCATATTTTTGATTTTTCTGATCTTTGCATTATAAAATTTGCTTTGCATTATAAAATTTGCTTTAATATATTTTTGCCATTCTTTTTTATGAATTTTTTCTAAATGATTTTTTATATTAGCCACTGTTTGGTTTTTACCAAGTGATAATGTTTTGAAACATGTTTTGCAAGTTGCTTTAGTCTCATTTTTATCAAAAAAGTCCCAAATAGGATTTTTAGTTGCCATCGTCTTATGAAATTTTTATTTACCTGAAAGCAATATGAACCTATCAAATAATAAATTTTTATAATAAAAAGAATATGTGAACATAAACACTCTAAAAAATGCAAATTTATTCTGACCGCTCTATACTTTAAAATTCTAGCGCGATGTTTTGTACAGTTAAACAATACTTTGGTTCTATAAAATGAAAACTGCATTCAAATCGATCATTTTGTGTTTAATTAATGGAAAAATTTGGATGGACCGTTTGAACATGTGAAATGTGTTAAACTTAACACAGGATTTTTTACCGTGTACATATCAAACTAATATACAACAAACAAAACACTGTTTAAATCATACCACTCATTTACATTTTTTATCTAATAAGGAAGGAAAGGAGTAATTAAAAATTGTTTTACTTACGTAAATAAACAGCCAAACTTGTTACTTGTTCCACAATAAAATAAGATCGTAAACTAATGTCGACTGTCGGGTGGCTGTGGTAACGAAAACAAACAAGCAGCGACTTGTTACTTGTTACTCACCCGCGCTTCCTTGCCGCGTCTGCGCGTCTATGTAGATTCTGTTTCGGCTTCGATAAATTTTCCGACCGATTTTGACCGAAGCCGAAGCTGAAGGTTCGGTCGGACTTTACTAGCGTCCCTCTCCGTCTTGGCTTCGCCCGAGATAATAATGTGACGGAATCATATGTATTGGAAGTGATGTTTTTCGAACACGGGCAGTAGATCGCGATAAATTTGATTACACTCGAGGCATGGTGGCAACCGAGTAGAACCGATGAATAAATCTGCGAATACAGAAACCCGGAGCCCGGATCGTGAAGCGATTGCATATCTGTCATCCGTCTTCGCGTTTCCGCCAGCTATAAATACGGCGATGATAATTATTACTGATTTTTTTATCTGCTCCTTTGCTTCTGAGTGAATAAAGTCGCTTAGCAATAACTGTATTACTGTATTACACTGTATTACACGAATTAATAACAGCCGTGAAATGATAAAAAATGAAAACATCAATTTCTGGATAATGAAAATATTTTTAGACATGCTATATAGCCTATGTCCATCCTAATGTATATAAGAATATGGTGTCAAAATTTGGAGGAAATCGGTTCAGTAGTTTTTGAGTTATGCGGTAACAAAAAACAGGCTTTCTTTTTATATATTAATATAGATAGATATTAACACATTAGTAGATTTGTTTTCAATATAAACTCTGAATAGTTGCACGTGAAAAATCGAGAACATAAAATGCTTCAAGCGTCTACGAACATTAGTTCTTTAAGTGAAACGATGATAGAAGGACATGCATAAAAATACTGGCGCGTGAGTCAGCTTTGTCGTAATTTTCAATTTGCCTCGCTGTAGGTTTCATGGGCAAATGCTACAGAGTCCCGCTTTCTATTTTTATTACCGACTTCGCGAAGCGCGTTACAAGTTCGGCTCGACCGCTCTCGTTAATTCCCTTAGGCACCGGCACATGACCTCCTACGGTCTGTGACGGTAATTTCCGCAGCGTCTTGCACCCTCGAGTTTTCTTCTCCGTACCCACAAGCCACGGATCTAATCGGGCTGGACGGCCTCTCTTTAAGACGCTGTCCAAAGCAGCAGACGCCACCGAGTATCCGGACGAAAAAGCGGCTCGCGCTTCTTGCGAGCAATTTAAGAGTTTCCCGTGGATTGGTGTGTGCCAGTGTACGTTCGTTTATCTTAATTCCAAGACAGGAAGGAATGACGCTCTTTTGTTCTCGCGCTCATTTGTTCGGCGACACGAGAACGCCGTCTCGTCTTCCTCGTTAACTCCAGGTGTCTTTTGAATGCGTTTCTTCCAATGACGCATCGCGTTGTTTGCGCAAATGCGTCTTTTATTTTCATTTTATATACAGGGTCGGTATTTTTTTTTCTTGTCATTGTCTTTTCCCCGTACACGTGCAGGTTGTTACACGTGCAGACGTTACACGCGAATCGAACGCTTGAAGAAACCCACGCGTGATCGAGTAATTCCAACTGGATCGATAATCATCTTTGATCTGACCTGGAACAAGCCGATGACGTCGAAGCTCGCTGCAAAATTTCTCGTCGTAAAAGCGGCGAAGAATGAGCCGTGATTTTATAAAACGCGTGTTACGTAGGCAATGCCATCGTCACGATGACAAAACACATATTACGGCGGCAAGATAAAGCCCGAACCGCGAACGCGTATGCGTTCGTTAAGTGGACGATTGTTCGTCGTTAACAAGATAAAAAAGAAAATGGGATTCCGGTTCGTTGAACTCTGTTAAATAAAGTTGAAAATAAGGGCAGGTATTTACATCCCTATTCTTGCCCTCCGCCGTTATTGCACGGTTTTGTTACACTGTAAAAAAATCGTTATCTGTAAAATAAAACGAGTGTAAATGCGAGACCGGTTGTCGAAACGGGTTCTTTACGCTTGCCACTTTTTTTCTCTTTTCGTACATCGTGAACGAAGCGATTGCAAATCTATCATCCGTCTTCGCGTTTCTGCCAGCTATAAATACGGCGATGATAATTATTACTGGTTTTTTCATTCGCTTAGGATTTTTACTATTTATTCACGCACGATTTGTAATCCATATGTCAGCATGGAGGTGCAAGAAGAAACAAAGAAAGTGAAGAAGAATCAGGCGCTAAGTAAGATTATGAGATATTAGCGCGTACAAGTAACGTACATATTAACGAAGTTTATATCCTTTCTCAGCATTTGTGTGTTTGTTTCTCTCCACCCTCTGAAGTCTAAACTTCTCTACGAAGATGTGAGTAAATACTCCAGGGAACTTACGAGAAAAGGAAAAGAGGGGAGAGTGGGAGGGAAGAAGGGAGAGAGAACATGAGAATTACTATTCGTAACTGCAAAGAGAATCATCAGCAAGACCGTAATCAACGACATAAAAGGCCGTACAGCTTTTTCAAAGAAAAAGAGCAACGGGATATGCTATTTCTACGTGCGTAATTCTTGCCCATTAATAGGATAAGCTAAAAAAATTCTAATCAGATTTGAAAAATCTTTCTTTCTATTACTAACAGTTGCGCTCAATTAAATTTATTCAACGTTAAAATGTTGACCTAATAATATCAAATTCAAAAAAGGTAATTTAACTTAGTTTGTTTCAGAAAAGCAGATTTTATTTTTTGATCTCGTCTGTAGGTCTTTAATGTGAATCAAATTCAAATTTAGAATCACGTAGAAGTCGGAGACTAAAGTTGGATCAGTAACGGAATGTTTTGATCTTCCGATATTCGATAGAGAATTTATATATAGAAAATGTGTAGCTGAACATTTACTGCATCATTTTTAAAACAACAGAACATTCAATAACAACAAAACATTTAACAACAACAGAAATACAATAGCTGATACGCATTTAGGAATCTAAATTCGGATAAAAATTTCAAGTCTCTTGAGATTTTAAATTCAAATAAGATACTAATTGACAACACAAAATAAAACACTGAAATGATTGGTATTTTAAAATATAATATATTGTTTGACAAACATTTGAGTTATATTTTTAAAGAAAATAAAATTAAATAAGACAGTAAATATGTTGTAACAAAATAACGTGAGACTGCCATGAAATAAAGTTCTAATTAAGTTTCTGTAAAAGTAGAATGCAATATATGTTTAATTAAAAATAAAAATAAGGCAGCACGTACGTCTAAAAGATGTATTAAAAGACAAAGTTATACTGTTCTTTGAGTAATTTTTATTTTCAACAAATTCTTTACAACATTAAATAAGATAATTGGAAGTTGCAGTATTGAAGAAGAATAAGCACTTTCGATGTGCACAAAAACATGTAAGAAGAAAAAATATTAAAAAAAAAAATTTATTTTTAACAAAAAATTAAAAATGCATAATAAAATTAATTATATTGTTAAAAATAGTGGCATTTGTTGAAATATTTCTTAACTTGCAGAAAAACAATATATTTATTGAAGATAAAAACGTCGATTTACAACAAATAGTCGGGAGTTTATGGCGTTAGCAAATGTAAAATTTCAACATTACCCATTTTTTCCTAATTACAATTAAAACATATGAAAATTCGAAAGTTTATATCAAAGTTTATACATTTTGCAACTTTCTGCAAAATTTCATAAAAATATTTGTAATGAATCGAAAGCAAAGAATGAAATTGCTTATGTATGTTTGAAAAACTTTTCGAACACATTTACAATTATTATATGCTTTATTTTCTTCCCTAGTTGAGTAAAAACTAGGTTGATATATTTTATAATAGCGATAATACAGAATAAGGTTATTAATGAGAGAGAACATTTTAACGAATAATTTTAAAATATCACTTATTAACGACTCATTAAATTTTTGATCCAAATTTGGTCGCCCTACCTTATTATTACATCCACGTAACATTATTCTTAATCAGCGCCTAAAAATATTTACATTGTCGGATACTTTTCTAAACATATCGGACCAATGGACGAGTAACGTTTCGTAAACATTTCATCAGAAAAAATCAACCTGATATTGATTTTATAAGTGGCTGTAGAAAAATAAAGATATAGAAAGAAATATACGTAGATATAGAAAGTACAGATTTTTAGTGTTATATCTATAATTATATATATAACTAGTTATAATTATTTATAATTAAATAATTATGATTGAATATTTTTAATAATACAGAAGATAACGAAAATGACGGTAGAAGCGTTATTAATTTGAGAAACTAAGCCATGCGCTATTTTTTGAATATGCAAATAGAATATGAAAATGGGTTGCCGAACTAATTATCCTAATTGAACTAATTGAATGCGCACGTAATGACGGCAACGATAAGAATGTGAACTAGGTTCTTCCAAGAAACTTATTGCATATTTAATGACTGTTGCTGATAAAGTTTGTCGCGATTGATTTTGTTGCAGAAATGATTTTGCTAGTTACGATGGAATGGATTGTCTCGGATTTACAGACAGAATACAATTAAAAACCTGATCTGTTATGACAAAAAAATGTGATCGCAAAAAATGACACGATCTTATTTTACTAAAATGCTGTATCGGATTTTTCTTCTCAGTTTGTTATTCTGCCGTAAATACAGTTTACATATGTTACACATGTCAAGCGAGACGCAGTAGCGTATTCTGTATATCATTTGTGTCTCTCATTTGTGTATCTCATTGCGTATCGTTGTTTCGCCATAATTTTGTCACGATTTCTGCTGCATATCTGAACATATCTGAAAAACATTGTTGCGAGCTGGTGCATCGCTCGCGAAGTGATTATTAGCTATGCTTTTTGCATACTTTTCGTCCTCTCTCGCGTGATACACTCGTTAATTAACTTATGTACACAATTTCATGGTAGTTAGATACCGGAGAATACTGCCAGAATTTCTCCGGGCAGTCTCGGTCTCTCATGGTTAAAATATTCGCGCGGATCGACTTTGCCATTAACGGATAAAATAATGACCAGCGAAACGCAAACTGGATTGATCGTTATCCCGGCAGTTAACGATGCAATTATTGGCTTTGTCGCCTTGACGTAGCGTTCAGATGTTACGTAAGCACGCACGCCGAAGCGTACGAAATTATCGCACGTCGGCGCGCAAACATCGCTTTGTCATTCCGAGCTTCCTGCGTTCAGGAATAATCCTTATTATTGTTTCACGCTTAATCGTTGTCTTATCGGCACTTGTATATCGTAACTGGATTATATTTTACGAATTATTAAACGGAGACAACGTGTTGCTCGTATAATGAGCGCACGAATACATGAATGTATGAATGCATGAATTTATTATAGTTGTTCTCTTAATGTAGTTCACTTAGATGAATCAAATTTCGAGGATTTCTCTCTCTCTCTCTTCTCCTTCTTCTCCTTCTCTCTGTTCCACGCAAGGCATCACACCCAGCTCGTATTTTCCAGAACAGTCGTTCTCCATGCACCTGCACGTTATGAGCGTTAAGGCGAGCCCGTCGTTATGGAGCAGCCTACAAATAGCTCTCCCTACCCTCCCCTTCTTTTCATTTTTTTTTACACCCCGCCTTCTTTTATTTTTTACTAGGGACGCATAACTCAGCGCGTGTGACGCGTCGCTAATATCGGTTTTATATACGCGTCGCTCGCCTTTAATGCTCGGTTAGGAAAAATGGGGGTGTCGCGTAAAAAAAGCGTATCGCCGCTGTTAAATCCGAGACCTTGTTTATTGGTTAATATACACTGGCGGTGTGCCATGCGGGAAAACACCTTCCACCGATGTTCCCTCATCGTGGGATAACTCTGCCACATTCATTTCGACTGCGGCGATTTCGTTTTACGTATTTATATGTGCCGCAACCGTCGTGTAAGCACGATTTTAAACAGTTAATAGGGATCAGAGTGTTATTAACGTCCAACGTTAATGAGTGACTACACGTCGCCGCTCTTATCGATTTTGCAGTTTTTCGTCAACAACGTGAAAGAGGCCTAATGAAAGGGGAAATTACGAGTTTATGCGACGGGCGTAAAAAGCGCGGGATGAAAAACATGTGGTAATTCCCTCGCGCAAACGTCGCAGTCGGCGAAGGAAAAAAGGAAAAGAAAGAGAGAGAAAAAGGAAAAAAGAAAAGATCTGAAAGGCCACCCATTTCGCCGCTTGAATACAGCAAATCCTATCTTATGTCAAGAAGAAATAGCGAGGTGCTATGAGCGCGCGGTTATGCCGATGCGGAAATACACGAGTGTCAAAGGCTCGCGAAGGAAAGGCTAAAGACGCGTCGGTACTGGAGGGTGCGCGGAAAACCGACACCGTGCATGGCCCTTTTTCAGTACGTTGCAGGAGAATGTCGCGCGGCGGCTTCTCTGAATTCACCCCGGGCAGATTACAGTCGACGCTGAAAGCGCGAGCCGATAAAAAGAGGGGAAAATTTTCTAAGATCGCAGCTCTACCTCCCCCTCTTTCAACCCCTTCGCGTTTCCTTCTTTTATCCGCTGTAACTGTCGCGATGGCTGCTCGTAAGAAAAACCGTGGACGCCACGTCAATATCAAGTCATTTCCGCGTCAACGTGACAACGGAAATTTGATCGCGTACCTTTCGTTCCACGGCCTTCGCCCATACTTCAGTAGCTAAATTTAGAGCAGGCAGGTGAATTAAAACTAATAAAAAAATTGACTTTGTAAATTTTTATTAGACAAACAGATTAAAATATAAATATTTCTAAAATATTAGTTTTAAGTTTATATTTAATATCTTCGAGAATTAACATGATAAATATTACTCGCAACGTTTTCCAATAAAATTAGAAATTATTTTAGTTTAAACATTTGACTTCGAAATTAATCAATCTTTTAACGTAGTTCCTTAGTTTTGTGCAAAGTAATAATATTTCTGAAATTTTAACTAATGGCAGAAATTGGTCTCAAGAATTTGTTATTTAAATAATAAAGACGCAATATTACAAAGAGTGATTAAAATAGATTATAGAAAAAGATTATAGAACGAAAAAGAGAGAAAGAAAGGAGCCAGTTGTTGTTTGCCGAAAGTATAGATTTCATAAATCTCTTCAATATTATTATCGTTTAATTGAAGATTGCGCAAATCTTTTTTGATTATCTGGTAAAAAAATTTTGACATCAGATTGTGTCTGTGTGTTTACTTACTATTCTTGACTATGCTTAAGCACACTAGTAAGATTACGGTTATTGGCGAATCGGAAGTTCGTTTCGTATCGTAATACGCGCTCGTCAAATTATCTCTCTTTCTTCTTCTCTCCCTTTCCCTCTCTCTTTCCAAGTTTCCTCCTTCGCTCATTCCGCGGTAACTCGGGAGCTTTGCTTAAGCTAAGCTTAAATAAGCAAACTGTCGCATAGGTAGCTTCGGCCAACATTCCCCCGCCCTCTTCATCAACTCCGTCTGGGTTCCGCAACTTTTTGGCGGGTCTGCGCTAACTGCTGAGTTAACTCACGAGGAATATTGCCGTAAGTCGTCAGCAAAGAAGCTACGAATTCCCTAATAATGCCTTGACTGCCCGTTAAAACCGAAGGTAAATAACTTTCATGACTACCGGAAACTTGAGATTGGTGGTTGAGTATCCAGCTTGAAAAAAATCCTCGATTGTTTTCCCAAACGGAAAAATTTCGCGCGTCGTACTTTTTATTTTCATAATAATTTATTTGAATGAAAAATTATGCATTCGATAGCTTGATTAAAATTTGATTTACATCGGCGCAAAATCACATTAAATTAACATTGCTTCTCTGAAATAATATCCAATTCTTGTTAGTTTAAGCTTTAAATTGCGTTACATTATTAAGGATTTACATTTTTAATTATGTTCTGGGTAAAGTAATGTGATTACGTTAATCATTAAATCGATCTGTTCTCTTAACCATGCTGGAAAGTTTTTATTAAGATAAATTGATATACTATGTATATATAAAGTGGCACCGATTAACGCTTCTCCGCAGTCTTCATTAGCTCCATTCGCAATTAAGAACTCTGCGGAAAGTCGGCGCCAAGTATTGGATTATATTAGCGCGTGCTGTGGCGAGATAGTGAATAAAGGAGAGATTTGAGTCGCGATATTACCTATGGAAAAGTCTATTAAAATGAAGAAACAATATTATTCCATAATCAACAACTGTAACATCCAATTTTTACTTATATTCCAGTCGATAATACTTTCATTCATTTAAATTCAAAATATCTTGTATACAAATTATTTGAAGGCTAAGAAAAATTGATTGAGAAGATCATAAGAAGCAAAGAAGGTACAAGAAAAACGACGGATTAATAGTGCAATGTTTGCTTCATTAATTCATTTTCTTCATTGATTGTATGAAGATCAAAGAGAATTACAAATTCATTATATGACAATAAAAATGTAACGTTTTGTCGATCTGCGCGTTCGCATACGAAACTACCCCTAAAATATTTCGTTTATTTAACGAGATACAATGACGCTCACCGTTTCGTTATTCCGCGGGAATTCTCTGCGCTATCGCTCGACAGCAAAATCGAGAAAGGCGCGGAATAATCACGGAAACGTCGATAGAATCGCCGAACAAGCACCGATCCAATAATACTGCGATGCCCGGGGGAATGTGGAAAAGCTCTTGGACGACACTGTTCGGCCATCGTTGCAAGCGTGTATCCGCAAAACCGGAAGCTAAGCCCTCGCGGTAAGATTTGTAGAATGCTCCAAGCTCTCCGGTCCTCGGTTCCAAGTGCCCTTTCTCGTACAGTCGGAATTCTAATGGCACCGTGGCGCGCGGTCCCTTATATATCAATATCAATATGTATACATGATATACAAGAGACGCATATAATATCCCGAAAGAATAAATTTCCTCCTTTGAATCTCCAGAACGTTCTCCTGAAATAAAGAAGGCGCGCTCACGGATTTAATTAAATATCGACGCGATTTTCACAAAGCACCGTTATGAAAAGATTCCGGAGGGATAATCATCCGCGCCATTAGCAAAAGGGCGTGTTATTGCATTTATTTCTGGAATTCGCGACGCGTGATTGCGAAAGGGATGTAAAAAAAATGATCGCGTATATTACATGTATATTACATGTTGGTTTCCTCTTCCTTTCTCTATGTCAGTATTGAATGGAAAGCGCGATATGATCGCGGCGTGTGTAAGTAATGAGCGCATTACTGTACTCTCCACTAAGCTCCGCGCGAGGTGAGGATTATAAACGCCTGGTGTATTGCATGTGCCGTACATAAATGATGCACGCGGCAAGCACGCCACTCAAGCTATGCCCGCGGTCAGAATAGCCTGAAATATTTAATGGCCGCGTGATTATTTCGCAGCAGATTTTACCACGCCAGCGCCACGCGAAAGTATAAATCGGTTTACAGCTTATTAAATCTGGTTTTTTACATCCGACGTTTATCTCAAACGTCGTTTCGCTGTCCCTTCTCCTCGGTTCCAGTTGCCGACGTGAATAAAATATCTATGTACATGCAATTTTTATGATATCGATAGCATGTCATGGATTTTTCCGTGAACGCTTACCTATTGCGCTTCGTTTGGTTTAACGTCTGCCATCGTGTGCGTGGATAAGTATCTCCAGTTTCGTCAGCGAATCACACGAATTTAACAAATTCAGTGATTTGTTAGATTAGAAATATGACCGGGAACATGAACTGAAGCTTTGCAAAACATCCTTTAATATATTTCCTTTGGTCTACGAATTTTCTCGAAATTGCAATCGACTGAATTTTCATTGAACTTGCGATATCTTTTCAATTCCAACTAATTAAGAATAAATTTAGTAAAATCACAAATCTCGGTTGACTTTCTATTGTGCGATTACCTCTGCATATATATATTTTGTAGATTTTAGATGTTAGACAAAAATGTATGCTGGATACAAATATTGTTTTTATTGTTGTTAGAAGATGAGAAACATCTTATCTTATATTTGTTTAAGTAAATCACACTCGAGAAGGAAAAAGAGAACCTTAATGCCGATCGTGTTTTTTTTTCGACGACTCGTATTGACAATAACATCTTGAGGAAGCTGCACACTTAATAACACACTCCTGTATGTTTAATAAATCGGTCCATCGCGCATTAATAGGCTGCGGAGCACGTAAACGCGGTTGACAAACGCGTGACGTGGCAACTAACTAGGTGGCAATTGGGAAAAAATCGAAAACAGTGTTTCTCCATTAACGGAAGAACACATCCTCCAGCAGTTTTGCGAAAAATCAAGAAGAGCGTACGTATATCGAAATAGCTCGAGGGCTAAGCGGGACAACATTGCAAGGACTTTCCCAAGATAATATTGTCTTTGCGGTCCTTGCCGAGCTTAGTGACTTCGATGCCGGGTTTAAGAACCGAGCACACAACCGAAGAACCTCATGCTCCGGGTGTTTTCACCCGTAATATTTGGACTGCTTCGAGATCCCTGCAGCGAGCGCGCGCGGATTGCCTTGTACTTAGGAGACCAATAAAAATACCGACTACATTCTCGCGCACGCAACGGTTACGATCGGTTACGTGAGCACATGGACATTTGAACAAAAGCTTGTAATTGGATGCCGTTTAACGCGCTATTGGTACCGTATTATCGTATCGTATCATATTGTTCACATACAATTTCGTTTCTTGATTTCTATGCGGAATTGCACTATCAATCACGTACTAAAATAACAGATTATTAATTATATATTAATATATTATAATATATAAATAATATATTAATTATCTCTCTCTCCTCCCCTCTCTCTCCTTTTTAATCTTTAGTAACATTGATTTCGCAACGATTTCGATTAAAATAGAAGTTTGATTTAAATGTAGTTTCATCGCCTGATTGTTCTCTTGTTGTTTAAAACATCTATTTATATGTAACAATTAGCGCGCGGTCACGTGATCCCGTTAATTGCAAGCGCATACCTATCCCATGAATAGACCAAGCCTATTAATCGATCGGGATTGCAATGACCGAACGGAAGTTTTGTCTAGCCGCAACCCAACCCGGTTAGATTCGATTAGTACGTGATTAAGTCTAATCGCGAAACTCGAATCGCTGTTCGGCCGCTTGTTGCGACTTAAAGCCCCGTTAATGACGGAAGAAGAGAAATTACGCACTCCAACATTGGCGTTTGATCTGATGTGGGTTAACGAGCGCGAAGTGCAAGGAGGTATCGCGTTTCGGATCTGAAAACTACGAAGGTGCAATTTGAGGGGGGTAAAAGTTATGGGCTCCGTAGGGATCTCCTTCCGTGGATTTCGCGGGATCAACGATGTCGTGCGTCGAGCTCGCTTGGGAGCTCCCGTGGCGAAGATCACGCGGCTCGCTCGAACAAGAAGAAGTCCTCTAACCGCTATCTCTCTTCAGCGAGATCGTGGCGTCGTGATAGTCTTACACCACCATCTAGCCGCGGTGACAATTCGCGGCTAAATCCCGAGGATTTTGCTCCAGTATGAAAAAAAAGAAAGCGCGTGAATCGTGGAAACAGTTGTCTCAAGCCACATTTTCGCCGCCGTTAACGTAACGCGGAACGCTTTGTCTTTCACGTATCAAGATCTCAACTCTTGAAGAGCTTCAACAATTCTTACGACTGTCCTCAATAAAAAAAAAATGACAATAAAAATGGAGAAATGGAAAAAATAAAAATGGAAGTTCCACGGGTTTTTCCGCAATTTTTCTGCTACACATTCCTTGTTAACGATAAGCTTGATCTAGTTACAAGAATTTTTTATGGCGAACGTCAATTTTGCTTTAAAGTACGATTTTAAAATATTATATCGCTCGCAAGTGACTCTGCGTTTTATTTCCGTCCGTGCTTACAACGGCCGCCTCGCGCGGCAAATCCCCGATCGACTGTTCGAATCACGTCCCTCGTAATTTTGCTAATTACTCGGGGGTTATCTCGTTCGCTCGCAAGAAGGTGCCAGCGCACGGCGCGCGTCATCCGGCCGATCGATCAATAACGCAAAACGCATGTCGAAAGCGGGGATCCTCGAACCGGACCCTCTATCGGGCACGGCGGTAGCAGTAGATTCGCGATAACTCCGAACATGCAATTACCGTCGAAGTGGATTTCGACTCATCCCCCTCGTCCCTTTCTCCTCACCTCTGCCCCTCGCACTCTTCCTACGTTATCCATACATTCGAGGGTGGAATGTACCGAGCACTTCACTCGTCGAGCTCTTTGGCTCGTAGATTCGAATTCAAATTTGCGAAAGCCTTCCTATCCCCACTTCGGCTGGTGTTCTCCTAGGACCCCCTGCAATATCAATGATGCCAATCGCATCCGTTCGGTTCAACCGACCGGAAATAATTGTCGACCTTCCGTGCGCTTTCCGCTGCTTTGGTGGAGAGTTTTACGCGCATCTACATGTTCGATGTCTACATGTTCAATTAAAGGGCGATGTTAATTAAAATATATTGACACGGCTGGCGAAACGTGGCGTCGCTGGAGCGATCAATTAATTAAATTTTATCAATGGCGCGTATTTGCGATTATAATGCGGCTCTTTACTACGCGCGCGATCGAGTGAGGATCGGAAATAACGTTGATCCATGCAGTACGATGCATCGAGAACATGCGTAATTATTTTTGCTTCGTTCATTTCGATGTTGTTATTTGCAACTGTGATTTTGATTTTTTTTTTTAACTGACGCGAAATAACTATTTAAAATGATATTCTGTAAAAGATCACCGCGGTACGTTCATATTCGGAGTATCAATCGGGAAAGTACTGCAGTGCAACTAAATAACGATTATTTTCTAATGAGTGAATGAGTGTAATGAATTAAACTATTTTTATTATTTGGTACAAAAAGAATATATATTGAGTTGGAAGGAAAATAATGCCGTATTTACAATGTCGCCCGAGTTGCACGCACGAGGAATTATGCAGCCCGAAAAATAACAGAAGATTATAGAAAACAACGTTACATTACTGATTGAAATTGTTTTCAAACATGAATAAATGTGCTCCAATTTAAAGCTATAATAAAATACGACATTACTTTCCTTTCAACACAATATTCGTAAACTAGCAAAAAAAAAACAAATATCTCTCGTTGGAGAATTAAAACTTATAACCGAACAATATTTGACATGTTGTCGGAAATTCTGTTTCATAATAATTTAATTCGATACGATTTCCTATCGACATATCGCGAGCCGCGGTTATGAAATTCGGGAACTTTACGGCTGACGAGCTGCCGCACTCGAGACCACCCTGCCCTAACCTTTAGTCTCTTTCCATAAAGCAAGAATGCTCTTTCATACGACGGTGTTATGGAGAGAACTTCGAACTGCGACGGGTCAAAGTACGTCGTTTCCTCTCTCTTTCTCCGGCACGGCTTCTACGGTGCACGGAGGGCGTTGACGACCGAAGCGGGAGAGGGTATGCGCTCACCTGGCCACGTCTGCTCTTAGCCACATTTGCCTTTAAAACTGTCGAAAATTTACGGTCCCTTTGCCTTGCACCTCGTGCGCTACTGGCGCATGTTTATTGCAAAACTTCCCCCAACCAGGGGCCGAGTAATACTCGTTAGGGTGGCGAAAACATTTACGGAATAGAAAGTGAGATACGCGTTAATGAAAGACACGGTAGGACTCATTAAACCGGAACTTCGCCGGTGAAGAATTTTAATGATGAACGCTGGAAAAGGGAGGAGGGCAAAGAGTACGAGATTAGATGGATTATTTTTGCGGAAAGCGCAGCCGCGGTGCGATATAATTTCGAGAAATTAAAATTTCACTTGTACTCTTCTCCACTCCAGCGTTTCATAGTTCTACTTTACGTCTATTTTACGCAAGCGAAAGTATATTCTCGAGAAAAGGGGTTCAATTTTTTTAATCAACCTCCACATCTAACTTTTATTATTTGCCCACGGATTTATCTATGTCAAGGAACGTCGAAGTAAATGAGGTTAGTCAAAATTACAAAAACGCTAGTATTTTTATCTCAAGCTAGTTCCTAAATTTCACCCGGAAATCGTAAGCGACGCGAAGCGAATGGAGCCCACTTTTCCGCAGTCCTGATTGTTTACGTTCTCCAGCGTTTCTCAACGAGACCATTCGCGACGTTGGTCTCCAAGCAGCGACACGATACGAACAATTTTCCTCCCGCCAGTCCTTCCCGTTATCTCCCTCTCATAATTTTCCATTTCGAATTTCCGATGCGACGGTGCGTCCCGCACCGAGCGTACCGACGAAACAGTTACTGAAATCGTACTTGTTGAGTTCACTTAATGGGCCCGAAGAAGGCACATCGCACGAGAAAGTTGTCTCCAGCAATTTTTCACTCGGCTAAGTCCCCGAAACTCCATTCGATTCCAGATTGCTCGACTTGTTCGAAGTTCTCCGCCGCAGCGGTCGACGCCTTGAGGACCGACATCCCCAACGACAACCTCCTCTTCTTCGCCGGCGTATGAATATACGTAAGGCACTAAAATGCGACATCGCAGCGCGAGTATGCGCTGTTTCTTGATGAAAACTTTCATCGCAGCTCGTTCTCAACGATTCTTCTAAATTTGTTTCTTTTCTCGGAAGACGTTTCTGTACGAACTTTGGTTCATGAGGCGAGGGTAGAGGAGAAGGGGTTGCCGCAGAGCGATTATGCCACGAGGTCATGTTCTTTTCGCTCACTTCGGGTTATTTCGGTTTATTATTATTTGTGGGAATTTCGGAGATTTATTTGAGATTCCATGCGACAATTAGGAAAGCGAATACCATTAGTCGGGCACACATACATCAATATGGGGAGAATTAATTTAATGTTAAGCAGCAGCGGTTGATGCAACGCAAAATGCACGATTAATCAAATTCGAGATATGTGATGCATACCTATTTCAATTACACTTGATGCAAACTGCCAATAAACCGTAATATCACGACTATATCAAATCAAAGTCAAATCGAATTATACATGTTGAAGACGTTAATTTGATGCCATCGATGGAATGTCACATGTGCCATCGTAACGCTTCGGTAGCCAAAGTTTGGGACACGATACGTACTCGCTGAACTTGTCGTAAGGATCATATCAGATCCGGTTTGTGCGCATTTAAGTTTCAAATCCCATTGCGGTAATTGACGTGGAAAACTCACGTTCCACAGAGCGACACGATGAAATATTTATTCGAGCGGCCGGGCCAACAAGCTGAAAACGCGTTACTACATACGGGCAAAGCTGGGCCCGTATGTAGTAACGAACGCGTAATTGCGTGCACCGACCCTCGTAATTAAGCTCACCGAAGTACTCTTGATTATCACGAGGATTAGTCTGATGAGTCTGACCGTTTCATTTCGCGTTTCCCAAGTCAAACGCGGCTGCGTTGACAGGCTGATGTCGCTTCTTGGATCTGGATGCGGCTGATCCAGGCGTATTGTGGGCACAACGCGTCCCTGCTAATTGATCGCAAAGATTTGCAGAACAGTATTAATACACCGAATAATCGACTGTTTTGTTGCGCGGCTAAAATCGGATTATTATTAAATGATATTATCCAAGTAAATAGCTGCAAGTATTATTTCCGAGAATTGTTTGTATTATATAAACCGGTATAGAATGAGAGGAACGAGAACAATGATGGTTTCGAGAAAACATAGTATTTATTGATTACAACTGATAACGTATTGCAATAATACATCGAGATCGTTTAATTTTATATCTTGGTTGCATCATTGTTTTCAAAATGACCATCCATTATATTTATGGGAGTATAACTGACTATAATTAACTCTCTTATATATAATCTCTCCTACGCAATGTGTTAACGGTGAAAGGATGATGTGGATTACTGTGGCCGAGATGATCTCGCAATCCCTATCGCTTTTACTACCTCATTTTACCTCCTTATTATAGTACTATGTATGTAATTACACGTATGTGAGATAAATTTAATTTATAGAAGCGTTATAATTCAGCGACATGATAAAATTCTATCGCACGATAATCAGACATTTTAGTTTGAAATAGTTGTAGCACTGAAACGAATTAAGTATATATGTAGTTATGCCATAAGACATAAATTTAGCTTCGAAATGTTCTTCCAGTTTCGCCTTCGCTCGGTGGAAATTCGAAATTAGTAAATTAGTTATAAATCACCGTTAATTCCGGAAGAAACGTGGCTCTTATCGCGTTTCTCGATCACGTCGGCAATATTCCCGTTTATCGCGCGAATTAGTCGGATGAAACTGACCGTTTCGCGTCGAATGCAGTCACGTAGATCGCGCGCCTTCGTATATCCGGTCGCAAAAAGCCGGGGGTGGATGTCTGGGTGCTAGCTGATACCAGCTAGCAGGGAGCATGTTGAAAGCATTAGGAAGTTTCTTGCAGCTCTCCCCAGTAGAAATTAGAGGCAATCATTCTCGGCTTAACCGATGCACGGTTCGAACGGTTTTGCAGCCCACCCCTCTCGAAGAAGGACGAGGATCGTCCTTCTAATAACGGACAAGACCCTTGCACCGTCGGTTGCGAAACACCGTGATTGTTTTGTGAATGCCGCGCGATAACATTCCGTGAAATATAAGGCATTACTATCGATTTCCTGAAGCCGCCGATACACTCAAGCGGAGTTCGTAGGATATCTGTGTTATGTAGTTGTTATAAAGCTATTGACAATTTTATGAATTATGTTAATAATTTTATAATGCCGTCAGTTAAACTTAGGAATTTCCTTGAATACATTTTTAATAGATACACGATTGTTATGAATGAAATGTAAGTAGGAGATACAGTTTTGATGATTTGAATGACTTAAGTGATTAGCTACGGATAGAAGTGCATGCACGTGGAATTATTAGTTAGTAAAAGCGAAAAGGTCCTTTGACAAAAATTGCCATTCTTTAGCGATTTATTCTTTCTTTACACGGTCTTGTAATGTATTCGGAAATGTTCTATTTGAATATTTTCTGCTAGTTACGTATGCCAAGTTCATCCAACTAAAGACCCCGATTTCTCCTTAATTGAATACAATTCCACTCGCAGAAATCTGTGCACGCCTTTTCTAAACTTCCTTGTATTAAATTACGCTCGTTTCAAGTCGTCGAAATAGTTTTATCTTGAGACGTTTACATTACGCACGTTCTCATGTTCATCGCAATTATTTTTTTACGCAACATTTAAACATTGAATTTATGCATACATATTTTAAAAATATTAATGAGAATAATTTATTTTAAACACGTTTATTAATGTAGCTTTGTAATATATTTAATACTACAATTAGGGATTGATTAACGATAACAAGAACTCATGACGAGAAAATCAAATTTTCCAAATATTCATTATATAACTTTACAATGACTTTCACGCTATTTTCCTGATACATTTTAAATTAATAAATTATTTATTGGATAATAATAGGAACATACGTTTTTCGAGAGCATATTAATTTGAATTTCCATAACTTCGTAAGTTCTATAATGTGTTCTATTAATAACTTTTATATGACACTACGTAATATGTATATTATGGTTCCATTTTTTAATATTATGATTCACGATACATTATAATTCGCAACTTGACATTTATATCACACATACATTTTTACTGCAATGATTTATTCTCGCTACTGAACGACGAATTAATTACGGGCTAATTAATTATCGGTTGACTATATCTCCTTCCCGATTTGACTTCTATATGGATGTGTGATTTTAACTTTTATAATTGATTAATTTTTTCACAATGCTCTCGAATTTGTATTTAGTCTCTTATTATTTTTATGGATTCGCGTATTCACCATTTATACATCCTTACCTTTTATTATTTTGACTGAATAATTTTCTATTGCAGATTTTTTCCTGAATTTCTTTTTAAATTATTGATTTTTATTTTTTGTACTTTATAATGATCATGGTATATTTGTTTAATTGATTCAGTATATTGTTCTTCCTTAATTATACACATGGATGAGCAGTACTTCTGTACGAGTTGAAACGTTCCAAAGAATTCTATATATAATATAAATATATAATATAAACTAATAAATTATTTTTTATATTCAAAATCGTTCATTTGGTCACCTTTACATTGTTTGACACACATGAATTTATATTTATAATTGTATTTACTTATTAATAAGTTATAATTACAAAATTTACAGTAACATAACTTTTTTACTTCATTTTTTTTTACATCGGTATGCTCGAAGCGTACATTTCGAAAAGGGAACACTTTTTTTTTTGGGAACAGTTTTGGTCGACAGTACCTTTGAATAATGATACGCGTTACAGCTCTCGAAGTGTCCGGCGCGGCAGACGCGTCTCACAGCAACGGCGACGCAATGTCGTAACATCACGGTGACGCTGAGGTAACGCGAGAACGACCAGAACGGACGAGCCGGAAATAAATGCCCGACGCGGTGCACCTCGTCACTGAGGCAGATTACTAAGGTAGACCAGTCGGAGGTGGAGCGAGCTGAATGTGTGCGGCCATGCTCGTCTCTTACTCGCTCCGGAAACGTGGAAAGCGTGAAAGATCGCTTCCCCGCGCGAAAGTACTTTCCATTTAATCACGCGGCGGACTATCCGCTAGGTACGTAGGTAGGTACGTCTGGCACGGGGGCGCGGCGTTAATTGAATTAGAGAATGGAATTAAGTTAACAATTTCGCGTCCGAATGGCCTGACTTTTACGACCACGACGATTATCTGTAACCGACTCTGCCGTCGCCATCGTGCGCCTGAGATAACCCCGTACTCGTACTACTTGCCGCCATATCTCCTTTGTCCGCCCAAACGGTGGACTGATACTACATATTTTTAACGTGCCGGTCATCAAGAATAGCGACACGTCGAAGACGTGCGTACCGCTACAGAGCACTTACGTTGATGAAATTACATTTGGAATTTGGATGAAACTTCTCAGCGCGACGCAATTGTACGCGACGATCTCATATGTACATGCGCGTGTGTAAATTATTCTCGTATGCTGAATCACCCGCTCTCCTTCTCTACCTGCCCGACGACGACTTTATTCACCTTTAATTATGTCGCCCGGCGTAAAATATCGTCCGAATCGAGTTAAGCGGCGTGTCAAGGCTCCGCGATACGCTTAATGAGCGCCTATCGTTCACGATCTGAAAGATATCGCGGCGGGAAATAAATGTGTGGCCACGGGGAGCTTTCTACGTGACTCAATTAGAGCCGTATGAATAAATGATCGTGGGCAATGCGAGCGCGATCGCGTTATGACCATCGCCTATTAATAGATAATTTTCGATATCGCATACGTTGTAAATTCTTGCAACGCGCGCGTATTATCTTGTCATAGAATTACAACTGTGCTACACGGGAGGACGTACGGTAAGCGCATGATGACGACAAAAGCTCATTTTGTTCAACCCGGCATTTGCGGTTTGCCATAATGGAAAATTGCAGGGACACATTTCACATAATGCGTCATCCATTTTATTCACGTGCAGTTAAATCCAACTTGTAGGTTGTGCGCCGAGATTGTGCGCTCATTGAAAATTAAGAGCAAATACTTTCTCGAGCGTATTTATTTATTTCGTTTCCTCTGTTGAATGAAAAGTTAAAAATTCGGATTAAAGTTTACGGATTCCGTAAACTTTGCAAACTTTCTACAATATCAATATATTGACGTATATGATACGTGATAAGCAAATCGAGTATTTTATTCGTTGATATTCATTTTATTTCTCTCTTTAAGCTACGATGTATCTAATTGCCTTTTACGATAGATATAACTATAAATTTAACTTTAATTATATATCAAATCGATATTAAGCAAGCAAATTACATCGCATTACTCCACGTTAATTTATAATAAATGTACCTTAAGAGGGTGATTTTCCACGATGGCCTTGATACAAAATTGATTTATTCCAAAGAACTGGATGGGCAGTCCCATTGAATGTCGGAAATAATTTATTGAAACGTCCATCAAGTTGATTCGATACGTATGTATGAAAATCGAGCGGGCGCAACGCGATGTCACAGCGCGGTTTCGCGGATATCAACGCACGGATAAAATGCATATGTTAGTCGACGCGTCGGACGTGAGCGCGGCGCGGAAGGGTCGCTGACGTTATGCCTATGCGAAACGAATCGTGACGTTATCTCCGACGATGGAATTAATTATTGGAAAGCGCCGAGCGGTCAATTATTCGCGGTTTTAATTAGCACCGAAATGTTTCTGCCGCGCCCGAGTGTTGTGCCAAATACAATCTGACGCGCCATCGGCGCGTATAACAACGCGATCATTTGTACATCTATTGCCGCGTCCTACATTGTTCTCCGTTTATCGCGCACGTCACACGAGGTACGTTGTCTCAAAACTATAATCTGTCGCGATCCGGGGGGATTTAAAAGCGCGCGCGTCCGAATTAATCGGCGCGCCGGAAACGGCGCGTTATTTTCGGCAGGAAGCGTACGACCGCGCTTGAAAACGAGATATTCTGTCAAAAGGTAGGCAACATTGGGCAGCAAGTTACGCTGACGCGAATCGACTGTTATCGCGTGACCGTAATAGCGGAACAAAACTTTTTAACGGTTCGGCCGCTCTCACTGAATCCGGGCGATCACTGAATTCGCGCGGAATCTATATTTGACATGTTTTACTCGCAAAAAGCGGAAATATCAACGGAATTTCACGCGTCCACGAGTCAGAAGGAAAAAGAGACGACGGTGTTCAGCGATTCGATTGGTTCCAACTCGCGGCATTGGGTGCAAAAAAAATACCAGGCTTTCTGGTTTTCGGATAAATCGAACATGAATAGATCCCCTTCGAAAATAATTAGCGCTTGTCGTTCCGGCTCACTTTGCTGTTTAACCTTCGACTGGCTTAATCGTTGATTTTTTTTTACTCGTACGGATCGTGCTAAAGACTATATAATCGCGCGTAACGAGATGCAATTACACGGAAAGAAATAAATGAAAGCGACGCGTAGAGCGTGATTTGAAACAAGCGGAGTCGCTTATTGCAGCTACTATTCTGGCGTGCTGCAGCGGTGCGCATATGGAGAATAAAATTGCACTGGCATCTTTGAATACGGGTCGAAATGACCGTGTTTTGCCGAGGAAAAATAGAATAATAAAGGCAACCCGACGAAAGCAAACAGCCTGGCTCATGGAATTGCCAATAACTCGTTTTGTGCCAAATTTGTATCGGCCAAACTGCGAGTCCGTGGGTTCATTTATCGAAACTTCCACTTAATCGCTCGAACGCATAACTTTTCCTTGAGTGAAAGAGTTTTGCAAAGAATTCTTCAAGGAATTTGAAAACTAGCGAAGAAAGAAGAAGATTAAACGATCTATCTTGTAATACATTACAGAAAAAAGATCGTTTAATTAAAGATGTTAGTTTGCGGGGTGATTTGTAACTTGTAGATAAAAGGTAACTTGTCTATAATTTTGAAAATAAAGATATAAAGGAAATTATGTTTTTTTACGCTAAAATTTAGATTAAATTAATTCATTATGTAGCTGTCGTTGTAACGAAAACAATAAATGTATTTTTAATACTATAGAAACTTTAATAACACGGAAATAAATTTGATGTCAGATATGAAAAATATATTTTTTACGTACTATTATTTAAAATAATTGTATTGAATATAATAGAGATTTTAATAATGTAGTGGCTTTTACAAACCGCGTTCCTCACATCTCATTAATTGTTTCAGCAACCTGATGGCAAGGCTAAAATTCATTGTAACCGAATCTCCGATGTTTGTAGCGCGTAGTCTGTGCCAGAACAGTCACAATAGGCGACATTATCAAGCACAGGATTTGTAGGTGGGAGTGCTCGGTCCGGGAGTTTGGCCGCCTATCTACCTCGCTTCAGGTCGGATATTTGCTAGTTAAGTGACGGTATTGACGCGTGCGACAAGCAAATACCAATATGCCGCCGTCGGGCATCGTACATATCTACCAACTAGACGACGATCAAACAATTACATTCGTTCGAGCTTCGAAAGCTGTATTGTCAGGAAAATTCGGTGACTGCGTGCACACATTTTTGATTCTGTTGCACACATATTTTACTTTATCCCGACTATAGAAATAAACAAAAAAGAAACGTTAACGGTGTATGGCGATCACGTTTTTCGAAAAATTCTCTCACTCACTGTGCGCAACAGCATTTTCCCCACAGATCTTTAAAAGGGAGAATGAAGGATATATATGTTCTGGGGCACCCCTTCGAGGAGGAGTCGCCGTATTGCGAGGAGAAACAAAAGTTGTTAATAAGCGAGCGATAAAGCACGCTTCTCTCCAAAATCGCGTGGCGTGCTCTACTGGCTTCCCGCGCGTAAAAACTTCCGAACGACGTCGGTTACAGACTTTATGAATCTCGTAAGGAAGTTCGTTAAGCCACTTTCGAGACACGTAATCCGACCTGACGAAAATATACTCGGAGATATTAATAAATAAGGGCAAACGGTTATTCGTTTCGTTTACTTAAATTATTATAAATCATTCCGAACGTATTTATTGCATGTTTTGATGTTTTAATAATTAATCCATCAAAATCAATCCGCACGCAGCATTTTAAGTTGAACCCCTATTCACCACTGATAATAATCGAGTCGAAATAACAAACATAAAAATAATTTACCGATTAAATGTTTGTTGGATCCATAATTAATTCTCGTCCTCGTCGGACGAGCTCATCTGCCGTATCTGCAATCTGCGGGGGTCTCCTCCGCTTATCCGTCAACCGCTCGCGCGTCGAAGTATAATCGACCGCAAGATCATGGCATTATTTCTAAAGTTGTCGTAAACTCGATCCCTCCGTTCGCCGTGGATCCGGAATTCTCTTTTCTTACGCGAATTACTTCGGGCGAAGTTTACAAACATTATTTAAAGTTTTCGAAGAATGTTCGCGAGAAGTCTACCTTGCACCGGCCTTCTCCCTTCCGTCTCACTCCTTTTATCCCACTGTGCCCTAACGATCTCTCAAGCGGTTCGCCGACGCCAATTCTTTATCCGGAATTAATTCAATCTGGCGCTGTCGACTCACTGTAATGCCCGTGATTTATTTCGTAATTCTTATTAAGAAATGTATGCCAGTGAATATTTTGCGAAACAAAGCTTATCAGATTTCTTTCTAATTTGCTCGTCGAAAAAAATCGAAGACATGTGTTGCGTTAATTGCGATTGTCCTTTGAGAACCGTTCGTGTGCGACGTATCAACAAACATCATGTTCATGATATCGACAAATCGTTGCTATTCAATCGCGCTGAGAAGCAACGTCTCAATTATTAGTTACTTCTTTCTGAGTCTATATCTTTTTTCCGGTGTGATAAACTGGCGAACGTCTTGGCTGACTTTTCTTCAGCAAGCCGACAACGGACGTCGCTCATTTGCCGCCAATTCTATAACCCTCCATCTCCGTGAGATAGCGAGGATAATAAAGGAAACGGCTGGAACGAAGAAACCATCTTCAACAGCTTTCATTAACGCTCGTCGATTAGATTTGCAACGAAAGTACGTTAATTAAAGATATCTTAAATACATTCACCGCGCCTGGTTCTCTTTCGTCCCGGCCTCTTTCTGAAACCCGACCAGCAGTTGAAAATCTGTTAAATGATCGCGCCCTTTGCGCTGCAATCGCAAGCTATCGGACTTTTTAATGAGCTCGATAGATTTTATTTTCTGCTCATTTTTTCGCGAGCGCTACTTATACATACACATACATATACATATATATTTTTAAAATGTTTTTACTCCAAAAATTGCTACTAGATTATTTCGAGAAAATGTCACCTCTTGTTTCGTGTCACGTACCAAATAAAGCTCTCTGTACAGAATTGATTAAGGGTAATTGCATCTCGATACACCCTAAGGAATAAGCCGGAGTCACTAGCCATGAATTCGCCACGAAGATCAGGCCCATCTCGCAAAGGGTTTCGTGCGAATTACACCAAGTCAGGGACATGAGGGGAGCGCTTTGATCCTCGGTCAAAGGCCAACGTCTCCGAAGGGAGCGCAATGTTACGTAGTCCCTTCGCCCATTGTGGCTCCTATTGTTGCGCAAACTGTATTACAACCGGAAGTGGCCGCGACCTCCCTTCCGTGGCTCGTAACTCAGTGTCTCGCGGGCTGGTGCCGGGCACTGTACAATGCAACAGCAACGGTACCACCAGCAACACCGACGTCAGACGCGTTCTACGGTCGCCGTAACGTTCATCGCATTACGGGACGTTATACGTCGCATCAATGCTGAGGAGTCGTACGTCCGCGACCCTGTTACGTGTCGCCCGTTCGAATGTGCCTTTCCGCATACGTGTCGGCGAGAGGAAATTAATCGCGCGAATTGCGACAGTCCGCGCGTCGTTAGAAAATACCGGCGGGAATTTACCGTTTGCAATACGCGTTCATGGTGTCTGGTTTTAATTACCGCTTCAAATAGCAATGAGCGCAATAAACCTTATAATCGCGTCCGCTATTCTGTTCTGTTTTCATCAATTGACCCGATTCGCCTTTTTTTATTCAAACAAAATCACTTGGCGTTGAATTTTTAAATTTCATTAGTCGGTAAATTCTCTATTTTTAAGTAGGTTTTTGCTTCACATAAAAAGCGAACATATTTAAATAAATGTTAAAACATGCGATTGTTTGAATATAAACCAAATACCTATCAAAAGTATGGACCGGGCACGTACGTACACATTGCACACATTCAGGGTCAAAAATATTACGCGATTTTCACGTTGTGATACATAAATCATTGTATCGATGAGGAACTGAATAACATCGATATAATATACGGGATAAAATATTTGTAGAAGCTGGGTTACAATGGTTTATCGCATGCTACTACGCATTTCGCAAAATGGAGATTTGCATTTTACCAGAATGTGAATATCAAAATGAACAAGAAACTAAGCTGAGATTTTAAATTTAAATTGTTCTCGTATGCAAATAATTCAAAAGCTTCTTCTCTAAAATCGTCGGTGTATCAAGATTAATATAAGCTAGTGTAGAATCTATTCAAAGATGTATCTCTCTTGTCCGGACGTATGTATAATATATTAATGCGAATCTTGCGAATCCGGCAATTAACCGTTTATTCAGATTTTTGTCAAGTTTGGATGTGTCACATATTCTTATTACGAAAGTGTGTAAAACTTTTAATTTTAATACAGAACGTTTATTTCATTATTTTGCACACATCTTTGGAACAGAAAATAATATTTCAATTATTCCATAAAATCCGTGCATAACGATAGATTAAATCAAACATTGTTGCATAAATTTGAAATTTGAAACATTAAAATTAATTCGCGGATGACACGAAAATAAAGTTTTTAAGCAATTTCTTTTGCTATTTAAAAGTTAAGTGAGACGAGATGCTTTCGGATATCGCGCCTCTTAAAGAGAGCTACGTAAAATACTTATATAATTCACTCGAAAGTTAAAACTTTATTTCTTCCTCTTCATCGGTAGAAGAATTTTGAAATATTTCAACTATCTTTAATTTTTTCAATCGTTTTTAATTCTTTTCGTGTGAAAGACTGAATGCAGTTTTATCCTTGTGGTTATTTTGACTCTAAAACTTCCTTGCATCTCCGACACCCTTCGTAGCGGCAGTTATCACCCACGAAAGAAGCCTGAGGGGAACCAGTCCTCGAGCAACAATGGGGATCTCGTGGGGTAAGGATCTATTAATAATTCCAAAGCGACGTCGTTACACTGTAAGCGTACCTCTGTAGCTCAAGGGGAAAGGAAAGATAGCGAGAGGGAGAAGGAGACAGAAAGAGCGGAGAGGGAGGATGGCAAAGGGATGGAAGGGCGGAAGCTAAGCGATTCGTTCTACTCTCCGGAGGCCGACCTCTCAATTAGCCTGCTTTCCTGCAAACTACGACTCCCCTGCGATGTAGCGATGTGCCGGCAGGCCGCCCTGGAACGCCTGGCAACGTGTTTTCAGGATATCCTGATTCTCTTGATTCAACTAGTAAATCGGCACGAGAGAAGCTCAAAGCGTGTCCATAATACGCCGGACCCCTGCGGAAATCCGCGATTGTGGATTACAGAATAAACTAAAGATTTTTGGCGAATTCGATAATAGTGTGCGGTCGTGTGTAATTTCCGGGAGGAGTTGTATAATATTAACTTACAAAGCTCCGCTTATATACGGAGTTGAGTCGTTTAACATTTGATATAATCCTTTTATAATCATATTCGTGTAACTTAGGTTGCATATTATAAACAAAAAACAACTCGGGGGCGGGGGGGGGGAGCTTTACGAGATGTGGGAAAACGACTTTGACTTTTCACAATTTTTAAATCCAGCGTATTTTATGTGGTGCAGAAAAGAAATATAGAAATGCAAAAATTCTTTCGACTTAGCCTGCACGTAAATGGATTTGCGGGAATAAAACAACTCGCGTAGATAGCGAAATCGTATGTAACGAAACAAGTGACGGAGAACCGCGTGAGGGATATAACACGCTCGTAATCTAAATCGCCCTATACGATTTCTACACGCTCGGTCGTTCGAGTGCGCTCGTAGATGGTCCATGAGACCGACCTCGAGGTCGGAGCGGAACGTGTTGCCGTACCTCATCGCAACTAACTGTCCGATCCGGGTAATCCGGGTATCATCCACTCGAATCCTCGCGACGTTGGCTCCCTATTATTTTTCATCCCGCAAAATCGAGGCTCTCCGAGCGGTTCCACACGCAATGGAGAGGGATTGGGAGTGCGGGGGCCAGGTTAATCCACTCTTTCGTCGAATTTTACGAGAACCGCGGCATCGGAGGCAGCCTACCGAAATCGGGTCGCTCGTAAACGTCGTTAATTAATTTTACGCGTTCAGCTTTAACGGAGCGCTTAACGTTGCGACTCGATGGCTGCGATGAAGAGAAGGGGCGAGTTCGGTCCGGGGGCCAGCTTTTCCGCGATATATCCCGGCTGCCCTACCAATCCTACCCTACCCTCGAAGGATCTACCTCCGAAGAACCGTACCAAGTTTAATCCCTGCGGTATGGAGCCGACGAGAACTTTCACGAGGCGGCTTCGTTGCAGGCGAGTTTAGCTAAGACAAAGCGCGGCCCGGTCCAATGAATTCCCTTTCGCTCTCCACAGCCAGCGTTTTGTCCAGCGAGAAAATTATTTGCCAACAGGTCGGTCGGTGCAGCTGACAAGAAAAATCGTGGACACTTGCTCGATACGGCGCAACACGGGATTAAATTCCCCGAGGGATATAAAGTATCTTGCCATGGGGAATTGCTTGTGTAGGGAAAATTGTTAGACGAGGATATAACGGAATGTAATGCAATTTGTTTTCTTTTACGAGTCCTCGTATAGCATTGTAGGAGAAGAATTATTAATATTTTATCTTACATATATTACATTATTATATATAAAATTATATATCTTACGACAACATGAGAGAGACTTTGTAGAATTTGGTAAAAGTATCGTTACGCGCAGCAAATAAAAACATCGAGTGATGATATAGATATAGATACGCTATAAGAAATCTAAACATTGTCGTGCCAACATCGCGCATGTACAGTCTTTTCCGTTATCAATTCTACGTCAACTTACGTCCATATTAAATCAAAACTGTATTTTCAAAGATATCTAAGGAGAATGTACACACTCCAGAAAAAGATGTACAAATCTACATATTGCATGCACAATATGCTTCTCATATCAATTCGGACGAAAGTTCTATATTGAGAAACCGTTGCTGCTGTGGTGGAATCTGTGGCACCGTTTCCCATGGCGCTTCGCAGTCGCACACTGGCGAAACGTCAAATGTAGAACGCGCAGACGGGAGGGCGACAAGCAGGTCACCGAACCTTCACGATCGCAGGGAAATTCCTTTTAAAACGATCTCCGTTCTAGATGCTCGGAGAAATAAAAGCAATGGCGACCCGCCGGCGGAACGGAAGCCCGACCGCCGTCACCGTCAAATCTTTGTCGCAAAAATTCAAAGGTATAAAGTGTCGACGATGCGTCTCGACTCTTGTAAAGACGCTGAATTTTATGAAACGTCACGGGGACTCGATGGAAATATGTAAATACGCAATAAAGCGTAAGCTCGCCCGCTGTCGCTACCACTTTCGCCGCAGTCGTGCCCACCCCTTGTGTCGCCTTCGCTTAACCGCGGGGTGGGATGTAAAACCCTGGCACGCAGACCGCGCGCTGGGACACCTGGTTTCGCCGATTTCACCACGAATTCGAAGACAAAGATAGCCGCGCAGCAGGTTTTATGGGCTTGCCGACGCTATTCTCCAACACTCCGCAAAATTGTCTGCGTAGCGTATTCGAAAAGCAAAATTCATCCTTGCGAAGTCGGCCAGCAGGAAATTTGCGGTAGAACGAATATACGGAAATGTCAATGGCGATGTGCTAGTTTCACAAATATAACTATAAATTTTAATTTTTTTTCTTTCAAAATACGAGATTCGTAGATGGTCGTTGACGTCACAGATTGTTCGAGCTGATTTAAGGAGTCTCGAAATCACTTCGGTAATTTCTTACGACTTATGAACGATGAGCTTTTACCACGAGTATTGCGAATGACTCTTCGCCATTAAAACTTCGCGCAGAGGGAACGTTCCTCGCAAACAATAGATCCTCTGTGCCGTGATTCACAGAGAGCAAAAACTCGCGGAACTGCATTTCCTCTATTTTCCACCTCGGTGAGACCACCGCGGAAAATTAAGGAACTGATTAACGCGGCTGCTAATTTGTCGTAGCTGGTGCTGCCTTTAACTTAATACGACACGAAGTAGACGTGAAGAGGAGGTGGACAGGGAGGGACAATGAGCGTAGACAATGGTGAGGCTGATACGCTTAGTGGAAGCAAACGGGTTTGCCAAGTTGAGGAGACCAACCCGAGAGAGGAGTGTTCCGAGAGTAGTAAGAGGATGCTCAGGACACTTAACTACCCCTAAATAACGGACGTACCGTCGTGTTTCGGCTGCTATCCTTGAATCAGTCTAACTAACTGCGCTCGTAATGCGACGAAACTCTTCCTATTGCGGACTAATTTGCAGCAGATACATTCGCAAGTATCTTGAATCGCGTGTCGAACGTTAAATCAAGCGATCGATTTGTCACTGTGGAATTATTTTAATTCACAAGATATATAATACATACGTAATCAAATAAAAGATACTCGGATAACATTGTTCGAATATAAAACATAATATAGACACATAATATAGACAATGTGTAAATCCAATGCACATAGTACGTATACACGGAAAAGAAGATTAGCTACTATAACAAATTTATTCGTAAAATATGAACAGCTATTATTTGCAGCGAGAGCTATAATTTTTTTGCAATAGCAGCAAAATTTTGTCAATACTTTAGCAAAATCTTTTTGTTAAAGTTGACAAAGGTTTTGCTACTATTGCAAAATTATAGCTCTCACTGCAAATAATAGTTAGCTGTCCATATTTCACGAATAGTTTTGCTGTAATAGCTAATCTTTTTTTTCCGTGTACATGTGTACCCAAAACGGACATTCCGATGTTCATCTCTTTAAAAAATCCGTAGCTTTGAGACGACCGTGCGTGCCTAAGTTGCATAGCGACATCGTCCATTAACGTATATCCGGGGCCGAGCGATTACGGTGTAATGGCGACGTCGATACAGCGACATGATCAATCTATGTCGCTCTCGGAGATTTATGAAAATACTTGCTTTCACTGTCATGTCGCGGCTTCGGCGAAGAACGCCGGGGTATAAGTTCAGAAAAGTTCACGCGAAAATCCCCCCGGGGAGAACACAACGGACTTCGACGTCCACCTACGGAAGTAGTCTTGCCTTCTCTCTTTCCCCTCTCCTTTTTTTTCTTCTTCTTTTCGAACGGAAACTTTGGCTCAATCTTCCCTGCACCACATGCTGCGCGATATTAACGGATGGAAAAGGAAAACGAGGGGCGACATTCTCAAAATGTGTTTGCTGGGACGGGTCGTATTAAGATCATGAGTTTGATCTTTCCTCATTAGCAATTAATGCTTCCCGCGGCGAAGTTTTTGTCGGGAAGTTTTCATTATTCACGCGGTTCTCTCTGGCAGATGTAATGGCTCGGTATTATTAATAGAATTATGTAACTTTTCTCGAGCGCTTACACCGCCCTCCCACTCGCTGTAATTACGCTCTCGCGAAGCTGCCGAGCCGGCGCTGTTAATTATTAACGAAGACATCATTTTGAAACGCGCGAGTGACAACGTCACAGCAATGTAACCGAACATCTGTCGTCGTTACTGCTGCAAGTATATAATTGAATGCGTTAAAAATGCGTCGCCTGTCCGACACACGTCCGTTACGTTTCCGAACGCGACATATCCGTTTTCCGTATACTTCCCCGCAGATATTGGCTAAACTTTTTCAAACCCTTCCTCGCGCAGGGTTGAAACTTCATCCTCTTTTTCCATTAGACATCATTCGAGGACCGTATTTTTGCACGCTGGCGCTTCGCAGCGGATGGACTCTTCAGAACTCTCCTTTTATTTTATTTTAAAAGGAACGCCCACGTTACATTGCGAGTTTCTAAACTCGCAGTATTATTCCTGCTACATTTCCTCTCGGGCGACGGAATACGACGGGTCGCGTTAACGAAAAACGATCGTCGCCAATCGGCGCAAAGTGAAATTTTTCTCAACGCGCGACACGAATTGATCGGAAAACTTGCCCAATCAACGTTACGACGCGCCGGGCCGTTCCGATTTCACGAATCGACAAACTCGAAACTGCTCTCTCCTTCCTCTCGATTTTGTCTCTAATTTTTAGAATTAGATCAGGGATCAACAGTTTTGACGTAACGATGTCACATCGATTTCGGAATCGCATGGCTCCGTCATCGCTGTTTCGCATGGTTCTGAGCGAAACGTGGGACCGAATGCCGATTTGAATCGATAATGAATTCATTAAATGCGTTTCGAATGCTACACGACCATCGCCCACCATTAGCGCGTTGGACATTTCGACCAGCGCCTCGGGTCTTTGAGGGTTAATTGCGGACGTGTTGCGGAATTTCATTAATCGAAACGGCTTTCGAGGCTTTTTTTGGCATTTAAAATACACGCGTCGATTGATGGTTCCCATCGACAGTTGCTCTCGTGCTCGCTGGGGTAGAAATATAAACGTGTGATCGCCGCGAATAAACGTAGATTTCCAGAAGGCAGATATCCAATGTCTCGAGATCAATAGGCGTAAGAGTTGCGATAATTAAATTGCGTGAATTAATAAGAAAGGTAGGAAAAAGGTAAAAAAAGTGTACTTATAGCCCGTCTTTTCGAAGATATATTGAATTTTATCAATAATTCAATTTTAATTTTATACTTTAATCAAATATGTTCGAACAATGACAATGTATGAAACCTGAGATATGGATTTTAAGTAGCGATATGAAATTGTCTGAAATTGAATTTTGAAACCGATATAATTAATAGATGAAAAGAAGACTAACTTTATTTCTTTTGGATAAATTTTTAATGGCGATTATATAAAAACATTTTAGAACAAAATATATTATATAAAAACATTTTAGAACAAAATGAAGAGTATGTGTTTATAAAATACAATAAGAAATATAAAGGGTAAAGGGGGAAATCACCACTTTTAAGCAGCTTCATTAATAATATATAATTATTGGACAAGATTACAAAATCTTATTGTATTCTAAGCTTGTAATTCTAACAACTTGCAAATTGAAACGAATGTGATGATAGAAAACAATTGTACAAATTAAATTTATCATCATAAGCAGCATAATTAGCATCGTAATTCTAAACTGCAATTTTATTTATTATTTTCTTTACGTCGTGTAAGACATGCGTCGATGTGCAAATTTATACTCTAATTATTATTATAACTTAATCTTAATTAACGATAACAAGTACAATAATTATAAGTAATCATTATACAGCCTACAACTACCAGCTTAACGATACTAGTTATATTCTTAAAAAAGGATAAGAGTGAAGAGAGGAAACTTGATTTTCAGCTTCATTTTTTTACGAAAGATAAACGTTACCTTCTTTCTTTGATATTTTTCTTTGGACTTATTATCTATAAAACATACATATTATTTTGTATATAAATCCTGGAAAACATTTTTATAAAAAAGACTGCGTTATGTCCTTAAATATTTTTATAGTTTTAGATTATTATTTTTAGTAACATCACTGCTTTATTCATCAATATGCAACAAGGATATTGTCGATTGTTATTATTACTACGTTGCAAAAATAGAACAATATTTTATAGCTTTAATTGTTTTGGTTATTTTGGAATGAAAGTTTCATGTGAATAATTGTTTCGTTTTCCTTCTAATTGCAAACAATTTATTTCTATTCAAGAGGTACAGTCTTTATAAGTCTTTTTCCAAAATCTAAGCATGCTATATTGATCGGTGCTGTTATATCGATTAAATAACATCGAACATCGAAAAACAAGACGCCAAACCGACTATGAATTGTAGTTAAGATACGTATGTAAAATTATAACGAATCTACGAAGGTCTTCTTGCATTTCTTATGTACAATGGCGAAGGTTTGTGGCTTTCCTGCTGCTATTGCTGCACCGTCGTAGCAACGGCACCAGCAACTACTCCAGTAACCGGAGGGGAAGTAAACGGCTTGTTGCGCGTCGGCGAAGCCCATTTTATGCCCTGGAAAAAGCGGGAATTCAAATGAGCACCGTTACGCCGGGGCGTTTATATGATAAAGAGTCGCCCTTAAACAATATTTATGCCCGTCGTTGGAGCCGGAGGCATGCAATAAATACTAAGCCTATGCTAATCTTTATACTTGTCCCTTGCCCGTGCTGATAAGGTCTTTTAAAATTCCACCCAAAGTCGGGATAGTGTGGGTTGTTGGTTATAATAAACATCGTGTCGATTATTGACAAGAAACTAAAACTGGTGTGGAAAGAAGGGTTCTACAGTTCAATAGGACTTACGACTCTGACAAAACCTTTTGGTGAATCAATATCATCTTCTCGACACTTTTAACACAGACACGCACGCACGCACGCACGCAACATTGTTAGTTAGGATTAACAGTAATAATTTCAAACATTTTTTCAAATATCAAATATGATTGTACGAAAAAAGAGAATAATAATACGAAAACTATACTTTATTGAACATCGAAATAAATACCAAGGAAGAAAGTTATATTTTTCAAAAAATTATCGTTATTAGATTAAAATATATTTTACAGACAGATGAGACAATTAAATTACAAAATAATTTATCCATAAGTCTATACGAAAAGATCGATTCAAAGTAATACCACTCTATTGTAGAGCAAAAATGTTTGAAAGGTAAAAAGGCAGATTTGTTATTGCTTTTATTTTAAGTAGGGAGCTTCATCCCTGTTGCATTTCGACAGTAGAAACTAGTGTCCAATGTCCCGGCGCGCGACAAAATCAAGAGCGACGAGGCGAAACCCCTCCCTTCTTTCTCACATTGGTCAAACGACAAAAAAGTTTGGAAGCTCCTTGCGTCACGAACGAAACGGCTTCGTATGCCATGGTTTCCCTCCCTGTGTAGTGACTATATCGAAATCCGCCTCGTCACGCGGGAGGAGAACGGAGGCAGCCGACCGAATCGAATGGAAACTCGTTTCTTGGAAATAGCCTACCGGAAATTTACGGAAGGAATTGGCCTTCCCGTGTGAGATCTGACCAACGAGCTATCCACTTACTCGAATTGGTCCAGCCGGATTGAGCCTCCGGTCACTATGAGAGAAAAAGAGAAGAGAGAGACAGAGAAAGAGAGAGAGCGAGAGAGATGTAGTGCGAACTACGATGACAACGATCAGGAGATGTCCCGCGGAAAAACGGAATTTCATAACCGGATCTCTTAATCCCATCACGAAATCTCCGATCGGCGCCGATCCACGACCAGCAAAAATCGCCGGTATATACCTGATATCGAGTCGCACACGAATCACTTATCGATTTGCACGCGTATCTACATCGCTCCTTATCCGCAAACGCTCGCTGGAAAAATTGTCCGTAAAATTCGTTTCTCGCAGCAAACTTTCGGAGATTGGAGAAAAATTCGCTGTCAGATCTCTGCGGAGGTACGGAAGAATATAAGTGAGGAAATTTTTATTCTTTAGGGAATCAATAAACACAGTTCACGAATTTCCAGTTAATTTTCAGCTGCAAGGATGATAAAACGATTATTTAAGCAAATCAAACTGTCTGTTTTCAGTTCCATTGGTGAATATCAGCGTGGTTGAGGGAAGGCCTGCCGAATTGCCGTGCGACATAACTCCCCCCGGCGAGGATACGCTGCACATGGTTTTCTGGTTTAAAGACGAAGCCGGAGTGCCACTGTACACGTGAGTTTGCAATCTCGTTCTTGTTGCATGCAGAATCTCTGCGGAATTAGCATTTTGCGAAATTGTGACTACAGAACGACTGTAGCTTCAACTAGAAACACAGATAACGAAATATGCGGTAGGAAACAAAAATAATTCTTGGAAGCACATTCTTAATAAATCTTTAACAGTCTTAGAAAATATTGATTAAATAATTTGAAGAAAGAAGTAAGAAGTAATATTTTTAAATTTTATTTTATATATTATATCATAACGTGCTTTTCGTCGCCTAAATTTTCGCATCATTGTTGCTGTAGCAAATTGCACAAAGATCGTTTCGAAACGTCAAGAAATGTGATCGAAGCCTCTGACGAGGCAAGCATTGGAGCAAGATTTATCGTGACAATCACCGAAATTGGCGCCATGATTTCCGGTGGAGATCCGTTTTTTATTGATCTTTTTCTGATTTATCTTTTACTCGTATGTATCACGTTCCTAAAAATCCCCAGATACTCCAAGGATCTACGATCCTTGCGACTAATATGTAATAAAGCCACCCCTATTGCGACTCACTTCCCGTTATTCAGCGTACATCACCACTTGCTCGTCGGTGCTCCGCTGCCTCCGACAGAAATTTCCCTCTTGTATTCCTCATCCCCAGTGTTACGATGTTCTCCCTTACGAATAAGTGGGTCTCGAATTATACGTCCGCATACGATCCTTTACCCCCGTTTACCCGGTTCGTAAGAAACATCATTTCTGAACGTGCCTGCGTTAGAAGCAAAACTTCCGCGACGGCCGTAGAGGATCGCCTACAGACAGGATCGGCCATAACACTTACCTAGCGATCATTAAAATTTTAACGATGCAGGGAATTCGTTCAATTAAGCGCAATGTGGCTATTGGTACCGTACGTGTTGTTTGAGGGCGCATTTCGAAACGCAGATCGCTCGGGCGTGCTATTAACCCGTATGCCCGATCTCTTCAATATTTTTCGATTCACGCGGATTGAAGACAAACACTGTGTTTCGACAGAATGCAAATAGAGGTAGGAAACGCTTAACCGGTTCACGATAACGAATACATATATACGTATCGTATATCCGACGCGCGCACTTTTCCCTGTCGACCTTTGCCTCCGCTTGTGGTATACGATCCCCTCTTTTCCCCTGATTCTCTCAAACGGTGTTTTTTCTTCCAACCGCTCGATCCGTCGTTATCAAATCGATACTGCGGGAATAGCCGGAGGAGGACAAACCTTTGCACTTTCTCCCGATTTACAATCAAATATAATAATGGGGTTTACCTGAGTTGAGCTTGGAAATGATTTATATTTTTCATTATATGTAAATAAAATTATATGTAAAGAATATTAATTTATAATTATATTATATGTATAATAATAATTATAAAATATAAAATTATAGTAGTTTAACGAGAAAGAAAATCTTAAAAATGAATTATTTCTTATATTGCTTTTAATACTCAATACAGTCTTGATTTCAAAAGTGCTCTGTCAATCACTTTACGATTATGAAAGATTTGAAAAGTTAATCTTATTTATATTATATTTGTGCTATAACTATATTTAGCATCACAAAAATTATAAGGAATGATTAGTCGCGTCTCTTCTTTTTTAGCTAAAGAAAAGATTCTTACTGGATTATTATTATGAATATACTACAATATATTACGATATTATAGGGAAGATAAAACGTCAGTGTTTTTTTTTAACGCGCCTGACTCTGATCTCGAGTTATTTTGCGAGTTGTTTTCGCTGTTTTCTGAGGAAACCGAGTTTCAAAAATATCTACTAATAATTACTAACTTAACCTTTATGCGAATTTTGTGAGTTGCGTCAGTAACTTAAATACACTAATGGAAAATAGAACACCGCACAATCAACTTCTGTGGCATGTAATTATGACCTGTCAATAAATCTCAATCGACGAACGTCAGGGGTGGCTTGCTACTCGATGTTTCTCAGATTTAGCTTGGCAGCTTTATCGGTGTTATACAATAATTGACGGTGACATCTTTTCACTGTTCATCTTACACACACAGTAACATTCTTAGATCTCGCGAGAATGTCAGATAAAACTTCATTATAAATGCATCTTTTGTCGCTGCAGGACTTTATATTATATATTCGCATGTGGATTAAATGTGGCTCAATCTTATTTCACGGCATATTAAGGCAATCATTGTATCGTCTGCATCTCTCGACATTTAAATTTTTAATTTTACCATTTTAATTAAATTTTCAAATTGACTTTTTTACCGAACGTGTTGAGGATAAAGCAAAAGTAGAACGAATATATATGTTCCGTGAGGTCGTTGATGATTCAATTATATTACAATTGTCGTATCCGAAAGCACCCTTTGATATTTTCATCGCTTAAATGTCAAACTGGCTACGCTAATAATAAGCGGAATTACAACGGTAAAACTATTACCAAATTGGCGCTTTACTCTTAAAGAATACGCGAACATTCGCGTAAAACGTATCTCCATGTCGAGAGGCGAGACTCCCTGCGATATTTAATTTCCCAGCTGCGCCTTTCTAGATACAGGTACTCGCCGAGCAATTCTGTTCGTCCCGGGTCGTTGCGCTACGGTGTTCAAAGTACCGAATTAAAGTCTTGATGAGACATAATTGGGAGGTGCCGGTATCGGTGTATGTATCTCCCGCGCACCTATACCTCGGGGGCGCCGTTTCCGACGACTATCCAGCGTAACGATTATTACGGCGAAGAAAGCGGCGAGAGGCCGAAGGAAGAAACTCGCGAGTCCATGGACGCACATTACCAACGTCTACCTCTATCCGTCCCCGGACGACCTACAATTGCGGTCCTCCTTTCTTCCTCGCGGCTGTACCGCACTAGGTCCTAATGACGACGACGTTTGTCGCTGCAAATAAGAGTAAATGACGCTAATACAGAAACCCTTCTCCTCCTCTCTCCCGCACACGCCGGGACTTTCGTGTGGCTCGGACATTTTTCACGGGAGGTGGGCTTGTGGAGTTCCAAAAATGATTTTTTACATTGATTTATGATGAGCGCGAGGGTGCGATGTGATTAATCTCCTTGCGGCGTTATTAATAGATCAAGTTCAAAGTTGCCACAGTGCTATAGCACAATTTACGGGAAGTCACGCACGATGGATGACGCCATTAAACGTGGTTGCGCGAATTGGAGATACGAAAATTCCGCGACAATTATCGTCACGGAATGAAAAGGTGGAAATTTTCTTTAACCGAAGATCGTAAAATTCTTTAATCGCAAGAAGGCGGACAAGGGTGACTCGATTCTTATCGCAAATAAAAGATATCGCCTGACATATTAATAGCTCGCTTAACCACGTCCAACATCAGTCGACCTGGCTCGTGCAACTTGTAAAATTTTCACGTTGCAAAAAAAGAAAAGAATGTGATTTCTGCCGACGCTTTTATTTGACCAGGGTTGTAAAACATGCTTACGTCATGCACGCGAGATGTACAATGTAAATCTATTGCAGCAAGAGCTAAATGCCAAGAGCCGAGGTATACGTTTAGCTTTCGCGTGCGTTTATTTCTTTCCACAAACATACAGTCAGTTCCACAAGAGCGTACGGTTCCTCATTTCATCAATAGACAGCGCATATATCTAAATTTTGGTTTTCCTGATTCTCTGAACATTTAGCAACAATGCTTTGAGGTCACGTCAGTGTGGCTTGTTGTTTGTTGTGGCAGAGTGAAATAAAAACAATGAGTCCTGCATATGCTAACCGTTCCAGTCGGTTCCACAAAAGCGTATGGGTTGTTTCTTCTAAAAGAAAAAAAAAATTTGATGTTAAAAATTTGACTTTGGCCTTTTAGTTCAATATTCAATAAACTACAATGCGTTTACTTAATATGTTGTCCAATCCCCATTTTTATCGATTATGGGCTGGCAGCGTATCGAGGTATGCTGTCGATGAGATTTTCAGCCAAGCGTTGCAGCACTCATTGTCTTTCACTCTGCCACACAAAAAAAAACAAGCCACACTACGATATGACCTCAAAGCATTGTTGTTCAGAGAATCGGAAAACCGAAATTTAGATCTATGCGCTATCTATTGATGAAATGAACAACCGTACGCTCTTATGGAAACCAGGAACCGTACGTTTTTGTGTAACTGACTGTACATCTGCGATGACTGCTGAATAGACATTGTATGATTTACCTACCGTGTAATTTTTTCAAAAAACATCCAAATAATTTAAATTCTTGTCCGTGCGTCTCTCCATCGCACCGGTGTACGCGCTCACACACGTACATGAAACGAGGGGAGGATCGATGTGTCGTGATGCATATCGAAAAATCTTATCGATCGACTCTCTAACGCGTATTTGATGATTTCGCAAACGAGTGGTATTCCTTATATTCCTTATATTCGTCTGTCATTAATAACAGGGTTTTACGACACCGGTACATTCCGCGACTCGTCAACGAATTTCGCAGGACTTGCGATCATCACGTTGGCGTGCTCTTAGACAGACAACGCACAGAGGACACACAAACGCGTCCGGCCGCGCGAGCACTTAACCCGTTGTTTATCGCTACTATCTCATTAGGGAAGTATTCCGAAGCTCGTGGACATATCGATGTTGCGTGCGTGCACGGAGGAGGAGCACTAATTATAACATACCATGCGAGGAAGGCTCGGTATGCGAGCTATGCGCGCGGCCAAAAGCGTCCCTCGCACTCGCTTTCCCCCTTTCCACCCTTCCTCGCTAACATCACGTACATATAACTCCCATCATACACCAGCGTTGTTATATTGACGCTGCCTACCTCGCCCGTGTTATCAAATATTTATGCGCTTGCCACTTGTGTTGCGATGTTCGCGATGCGCTCTCTTTTGTCCACTTTGTGTCTCGCCCAAAGGACTCACCCGGATCTCCTCCAGTGCTTTTTTTTTCTTCGTTCGGATAAACTCGTTTAGGGTGTGCTCAGGTCTTAAGTAACTTTAGATCAGATATCAATCTTCTTCATTCAATTTTGCTGCTGCTTTCAGCGACAGTTTATCGACCTCTTTCATCCTCTTTGTCCAGATCTATCTACAACCGAGTCGAATTTCTATCATCTCGATCCAGATGAGATTTATAAAAATTATATATAGGAATAATAAATACAGTCTTGGGAGCTGAGAAAAAATTTTTAAATTAATTACTTTAAATTATTTTAAAATCACTTCATAAGTTATTAAACTTCGTGGACAATGTTGGCAATGTTTTTGCTTTTTATACTATTCTTCCAATAATCCTTCGACCGAGTATTTTTTTCTTTCGACTTTTTAAAGAAGTTTCTCTCAAGGAACTACTTTTCAACGATGTTTAATTCATTAGAATTATTACAATTTAAGATTATTACAATTATTCCTTCGACATTTCAGTTTCTGTAAAGTTCGTTAGCGACTTGTGCATCAAAAGATCAGGCCAATTCGCGTCGCTGAAAGCTCCGAAAGTGGTGTTTCCGCGTAAACGGCTACGCGTCGTCACGGATAAGAGAATAGGAGCGACGCGCCGCACTGAACGCTATAGAGAATGCACGCCATAATCATGACGGCAGAATTACCTGCGGCGAATAGCTCGAACGCATCGGGCGTAATCGAACGATACCATAAATTCGGACGAGCAACATAGCCATACTTTCTCGCAACGACCGTTCGCCGTTGCACGAAGAGCTCGTTTAACGGTGAAATTCTTCGGGAAGCGTTCCCAATCTCGCGCTATATCGAACGCCGTTATTCTCCTCCCTCTCATGCGGACATTCATTATCAATTCTCGAGTAATTACAGTAATTTTTGGCTCCGCCGTTACGTTCGATGATAATAATCTGATTAATTGCCAAGTCGGCTGAAGACATTGCACGTGTTCTGACCATACGCTTTCGTACAGCCTGCTTTTGTGTGAGAATTGCGTAAATAATGGACAATTACGGATTATAACGGTATAATAAAGCTAATAGAAATAATGATTATTTTTTTATATACACCTTGGCATCGAGGCGTCTCTTAATGATAAAATAATTTTATTAAATACGCTTTTTTTTAATCTAATGAATGTACGTTAGAAACCGATTCGTCTTAATCAATACAGTTTCCTTTCGGATTTAATACGCGGTCAGTTTATTGCACCCAACACCACAGAGCCGGGCTATTTGCGCAGCCATTACAATCATGTTATAAAAACTTTATAAACCATATTATAACATTTTACAATAAACTGTTATAATTGTTATAACTTATTAATTCTTAAGACTAAAAGTTTAGTATTTTTTAATGTCATCTTGCAGCGTAGATGTTTAGAAATAGTCTTTTATTTGGCGTGATATCTGTCTTTAGATTTGCGATTCAATAATTTATAATTGAAAAGACAGCTCATAGCTATTGTCAGAGAAAGAGAAAGAGAGAAAGATTATTTGAGCAAACATTTTACGATTTGACTTTGCGACAGTGTCATAAGCTGACGAATTAACCTTTAACATCAGACTCACACGAGGTCGGTGCTGCTGCGATCGATCGACCAGCAAAACCGGCAGACCTGTTCCGCAGCATTCCCTTTTTCGTCGATTATAGTTACATAAAATTATCGGGCGTTTTCAGTTTATTCGCTTCGAGTTATGTTCACGCGTAATTGCATTGAATATTGTACGATTAATTGCGTGTGAGTCGAAGCATGGAAAATTCACAGGATAGAAATACCGTTTATGCGATGAAAAAAGAATAGTATACATATAAATGAAATTATGCTATATCAACATATTATCAAATGTGAGAGGTTGTTATAGTTTCCCTTTATTTACCTTCCACTGACTTAATCCGTATAAATTATAGCAGTATTAAGTGGATGCAGCAATATTTTTCACCGTTACGAATGAAGAAAGACGTGAAATTTTTACGTTTTCAAAGTTTCCCCGCGAATTTAGAAGATTTCGTTAAATGTTGGGGAGAAACGGGGCGAAAATTGTCAAAAATTTCCATCGTAGGATCATTCGCTGATTACATTTATGGCGAAAACCTCTTCGAGCAGGATTTCGGCCGCAGGAAGTCGAGAGCTCGAACCTTTTGGCGAAACCAGGTCGTGGATCTTGGGGATTCATCCCTGGATTACGAGGCGTGTGGAAACTGTCCAGGGGTCGTGGCCCTGGGCCACGCTCCCAGGGGTTGTAGGTCAGAAGCTACGACTGCTCTGTATGCACTTCCGAGAATTCGGAGCTCGGCCCGATCTCTATCGGTATGTACGATTATTAATGTAATTTTTGGCAATCGAGGAACCGTTTTTGTGATGGAGGATTGTTTGCATAACGATTGTTCTCGTGCGATAAAATCCCGAAGTGTTTGCGACAATAACTTCCGGTCGATCGGCAACGCTTACGCCGATTATAGCATTATCGTTAGCTATACCGTGGCCAGATCCAATCAGATTTATTGTTTACATCCGTAAATCTGATTAACTACAATTAATGATATATTGTAGTTTGCACGCACGCATGCGTGAATATAAGCGCATGAAAATTACGCTAAATTTCTATGGCGATCATAGGTGCATTTAATGGTTTATAAACTGATATTAATATCCGCTATCGTACTCATTGCGCTCGTGTATGTATGTAGGAATACAAAAGGTGCAAAAACCGATCGGGACAAATTTCAATCGAACCAGAGTGAGAAAGAGAGAGAGAGTTTAGATATCGTATTCTACTGTATTCTCTTACAAATTCCATAAATCAACGTATCCTCATGTCTCGGTCGTTATCTCACCTCGCTCTTTTCTTTTCCTTTCCCCGGTGATACCCTCCCTTTCTTTTCTCTTTTACCCTCTCTCACGCTTTCTTTCCGGTAAGACATCCTCGGCATTATGCAGCAAATAAGCGGTAACAACGACCCTTTCGCTCTCTTACCATCAGCGTCAAGCACAACCATAATCAAGAAGCTTACAACGTGTACCAAGCTATATATACAGAATATATAACCCAGAGACTTGCATATCAGGCGAGTTTACACCGGGTAAAACGGCGCGCGCGCGCGCGATTTCACGTATCTCTCGTCGTGAATCACACACTCACTCGGGGTGAGCCACGCATGTAGGCCCAGCGATCGTCGGAGTGCATGCGCGCATTACGAGTGGGAGGAGGGGGGTGCTTATTGATGGTCAGGGAGAGTGACCAGTGGCGTGCAGGGGTCGAACAAACCACGGTTGGCATGCAACCGAGCCTAACCGCCACCGCCAACACTATCATCCCCGCGGAATAGATTATAGAATAATACCGAGATTTGAATCACATAATGCCTGCGGAACCTCCTGTGGTCTCTCGAAATCAAGCCCGCCTTCGCCATCACCACTCCTATGGTGTACGGACTCCTTGGGCACGAAAGCGACCAGGTGAACGGATTTAATGGTCGCCCGTGTCGATATCGGGCACGGCGATCGCTCGAAAACGGCGCGATGCCTTTTTGTCGAAATTCTTTCTTGCAAATTAAAATCCCCAGACCGTATTCAACCGACACTAAAGAATTCTGGTCGAGAAAGGAGGGTGCTATTTTTCGTACAATTTGCCTCGACATTTACCGTCTCGTTGCGAAAGCAGTTATGAATAAAATTTCAATTAATCTTGTAAAAATTGTAAGGCATACATTTTGAAAATTAATTATTAACTGCATTCAAATATAGCCAACATAAATTCTAAAGCCAATATTTTCAGAAGAGGAGATATCACTCTTCTCATATGTGAGTCAGAAAATATTATCGTTTTTCTGAGAATATCTTATTCTCCATAAATCAACTTTAATTTTTAATGAAGAAATTTTAACAATATTACGATAAAAAAATTAAAAGATAATGTCTTTTAAAATTTATGAGAATCTAGAATCTCAGTTTCTTTCCTAAGAATCGTAGGGAAAGGTAATTTTTTCACATAGAGATTTTTCGATTAATGTTATTTCAATCATTAAAAATAGGTTCTCTTCTCGCGTCCTAGGATACACAATATTCGAGGGAAGCATACCGACATGTATGAAAGACATTAGCGAGCCTAATGCTCGACTACGATTCCCGCAGTGCAAGCCACTCTCGTCACCCAAGTATTCACGATGCTGTAACTCGTTGCGACTACGATTGCGTCGGTGGATTTCACGAGGGCGTCCCTACTGTTCTCATAATCCACGACTCGTCGGATTGTTTTAGCCTTTGGCTCATACGTGCCGCGCTCTCGTAAAGCATTTTAGTACGTTCCTCGTTTTCGTGCGAAACTACGCGAGATACAGCGCAAAGGATCGTTTGTCAGTGCGTAACCGCACCGGTTAGCATCTCTGCGGTGCGACACATTTTCCCTCCCTCGGTTTGTTCTTTCACACAGCATCGTGCTTTCAGTGTCGCATTCCCTCCGGAGATCCGTTCCGTAAACTATCAGCGAAAATTGCTTCATTTAAGTTTTATCGCGCCTCATTTCGGCGTTATGGTCGCCAATGGTTGACTTCCGGTCTCGATTGACACCGCAGAACAAGCGAATACTGCATCAAGGGGAAGTCGCCGACGATCCTCAGTACAAATATTATCTTTCCGCGAACTTTATTGCGGTGATTTCATCATTCATCACGGACTGCAAGACTATCGCTCGTAGTTACTGTCGCCGCAATAAAAATAATGGCTGCACTATGTCGCATCAAATCTTTGATAGCGAGATCAGACGAGTGCAATAAATCTGGATCAAAACGGTATCGAAATGAAATTTTGATTTTCCGAGGCGACTATTCACAGATAGTGACGCGACGAGCATTCAAGCCTAGTGATTGTCCCTCTCCCATTGTGTTTTTTACGAGAGATTATTTTTGATTCTCGCACGATCGAGAGCCAAAAAGCACCCTTCATTTATACAATATTCAATATATCCATACTGTGCAATAACGCGAAATCGTCACGCTGTCAATAAACTTGTCCGAACGACTCCGTCGTTAGCTACCAATAAAGCATCGTTAATTATAATTTTATCGATGAGTAGCATTTCGAAGTGTCTCCTCTCGTGCGAGAAGGGCAAGGAACGTTGTTGGACTTTAAAACGATTCGAATAAAAGACGACCGGATCGATGACCCTTCGCTAATTCTCATTCCGATTTTCTACGGCGTGTGCTGGATTCCGAACGAGCAGCGCGACGATGCTTTTTGAAGGTGTCGTCGGAATAATAAAACCGTGCGCCAATCAAAAGTTATACGACCCGTCAGTATCAACGACCCCGTGGATGATGCCTTTGTCTCTCGGACTGCGCGACAATAATCGCAGAAACTGCCGGCGCGGCACGAACGAGCGGAAATATCGGTACGGTATAAAGATCGGCAGATTGTCCGGCAATATGCGCTTCAGGAATTAAACTCGTTGAAATCACACGCCACCTCCTCTTTTGGGAATTTACGTTCGATTTTCAAACATCCCTTCGATGACGTCATCTGCTCACGGGCTCTTAAAAGGCCTCGTGGTTCTTCTCTTCTTGTTTTAACATTGTATTTCATAACATTACTATCCTATACTGTTATTTGCGCAGCGAAGAATTATTAGGCAAAGTTAGAAGTATGAAGCCACCTTTTGAAAAAAGACAACGGCAAAAACACTGAATATATGTAATCACCTGGCCCTCCAAGGTTTTGGGGGTTAAGACGTCAGGCCGGTTCCCTGGCACTTGTGAAAATCTAAACTTACCAAAAAGCCTAACCAAGAAGCCTAGAGAAGCATAAAAGTTGGGTATCAGACAACGTTGCCAGACGTTATAAAGCCGATATATACAAGGACAAAATAATGTGAACACCTGACAAATACACAATTTATTTATTAATAAAGTGTAGGGTTACTTTTGTGGAGTAGTTACTTCCGCCGTACTATTCTTGTCGAAACAGGGTTGCTCAAGTGACTGTTGAGTTCTGTTGTCACCTTTGCTGCGGTTACATGCTGTTTGACCACAATTCTTTTTAATATTTGGCGGCTTCTGTCTGTTAACGTTGGTTTGCGCCCATTCTTTTTCTTCGAGAAGAGAGATGTCGTTTTCCCATATTTTATGGAGACGGTCACCATGGATTCTGTCGCTCGTGAAATGTTAAACAGTTCAGCCGTTTTGGTCACAGACGTTTCCCACTAATCGAGCACTCACGATTTGGGTCTTTTTTCTTTCGAAGTCTTGATAAGTCGCCCATTTCACCGTCCGATTGTTAAGACCGTCGCAGAACAAAGCGTGTGGTACATTGAAATATAAATTAGAAAGGTTTAACACGTAACTGTGCAATATATAAGCGTCGCGTCGTTCATACCTTGGCAGGGTTGTCAACGTAAACAAATGTGTAATATTTAGCATGGTGTTCACATTATTTTGTCCACCCCCTGTATATATAGTTAATATATATATGTATAATAAATAATATATAATTTTATTTATATACTGGCCCTAATGTCTCTGAAATACGTTGCGACAACAATAAAAATGTTTCCTCTTTATACTTCTATATACAGGATGTTCCAAAAAACCTGGATTTTCTTTTCCTAACAGGTTCTGCACAACATTCTAAGACGAAAACTTTGATGTTAAAATGTCGAGGCTAAAATAGTTTTTAAATGAGAAGCACTTAAAGTTTACCATTTCGCTTTGCGGAAATTTGATACGCTCAAGGTAAAAATGCCAACTTATGACACACTTTATTTGACAAATTTGACAGTTCGATGTACATATTGATTGATATTTCGTAATTATACTGGCATTAATTTTTATGTATAGCAAATTAAACAATCATAAGTAAAAAAGACTTTAAAATAATTTTCTCATAATTTCATGCAGAATTATATCACCTAAAAAATGAGTTATAGGGCACACCTAATGTACAATACTGAGCACGCCAAATTTCCGCAAAGTGAATGGTCAACTTTAAGTGCTTCTTATTTAAAAACTATTATAGCCTCGACATTTTAACATCAGAGTTTTCGTCTTAGAATGTTACGCAGAATTTGTCAGTAAAAGGAAATCCTGATTTTTTGGGACACTCTGTATATAGAAGTATGAAGAGAAAACTTTTTTATTGCTCGCAACGTATCTCGGGGACATTAGGGTCAGTTGGCCGCTGGCGAACATATTCCTAAATTGCTGCATACATTACTTCACAGACAAACTTACGAACTTTACAAAGAATGCGTATTCGTGCGAAATTGCTGGCTTCGAACGGCATTAAGGGCGCTCTTATTCAATGTATGGCTTCGAGTCGACGGTAACGCACAGGCAGAAAATGAAACGTCGTTAACGTCCCGCGTAAACCCTAGATTTCAGCATCGCGCAAGATTATAATGTTTTTACACACGTATCGCACGTGCAAATTGCGTGCGACGATATTACGTTGTAACGTAAGGGAGCCGTGCGCAAGTGAAAATAAATCCACGATCCGACTCGGATCTTAACGAGCCTGAAATGAGATGCAGGTTACGAGGGACACACATCAGTCATCCGAGTGTTACGACAACGTAAATAGTTATCCCGACTACGGGGAGTTTCATTAAAATTCAGGACGTGCGCGATTAAACCCAGAACTCGTCCAACTCGATTTCGAGTCCATCTCGCGCTCGTCCACGGCCGGCATATCAAAGACGCGCTCCGTTCTCTCCTTCTCGAAATCGACGACGCGAGTTAACGTATCTTCGGTAATAAGGAGACAGTCTCGGAAAGAAAAGTGGATGAAGCGCTTTATATCGCGAATGTCGTAATGTTGATAATTATCAAAACTTTGACACCCGTTTCGTTGTTCACCAAAGAGCGACGTGCAGGGTCACGGGTTCTGACGGACAGGTGTAAAATTGGATTGCGGTAAATCTTAGGCTGCTGTCGGGCGTGTGCCGACTCGCTGAAATGTGGATTAATTACGTACGTTGACAGTGCTGCGGTTTGGCGTTTGTGGCGACCACCACCTCCGCGCCGCGCCGCATCGGTTGACACGCCGGAGATCATTCCGATTGTGAATCTCCTCTCTTCTCCTTTCTCTCACGCAGCAGATCGTGCGGAAACAACGCGACAGGCGTTCCACCGGATGTTTCGTTCGCGCGCGAGACCACCGACAGACGGATTATGGACGTGCCCGCAATCGTGCCCGCCTTCGCGTATCGAAATTCGCGTATCGAAGGATCGCCGCGTGTAAATCAACGGACGATATATGATCGTTAAGGTTGTTCTGGACCCTTGATTGTGTGTGTGCCCGTCACTTCGGTTTCAAAAGTATTAAAATAAACTGTTGCAGGTTATATACTGACACTCAATTATTTGTTCACTAATAAGTACTAATAACGGGTGTTTCACCCTCTTAACAGCCGTATGGGCCGTTATAAAAAAATATGTGTCTCTTATTTTGACCTAGACTATAACATATTCAAAGCTTATCAGAATCGATGTGTGACACACATTTTTAAAAATTGAGGGGGGAAGAGGGATTTCGACAAATATGACATTTTCGAAAAATGTGATTACACTGTTGTAAAGTACATTAAAAGCCATAAAACTTTCGTTGGGAACTTTTTTTATATCTTCTGTTATTTCGGTGGTATTCGCTCTGTAACATAAAAACCAATTTTTTTAAACGGGTGTTTCACCCTCTTAACAGCCATATGGGCCGTTATAAAAAAATACGTGTCTCTTATTTTGACCTAGACTATAACATATTCAAAGCTTATCAGAATCGATGTGTGACACACTTGGGTAGTGTTACTTGTAAGTAGTGTCCGATCGAAACAAGATTTTGAAGCCGAAACCGAATTTCAGTTTCTAAGTCAATTTCGGCCGAAACCGAAACCGAAACTTTTTTCTATTTAAGTTCAATAAATGTTTATGTTTAGGATTTAGGTTTAGATCATTAATTCACAAATGATAATGACATCATAATGATATAATAGTAGTTTATTGAAAAATCTTTATTCACATATTTTATTTGCTATCAATCTATCAATTTGAATAATAAACATCTCATAATAAAATCAACTAATATATTCATTAGTTAACAGTCTCAATAATTTATCAGTAACAATTACAACTAAAATGAAATATATTAATTACTTGTGTTAAAATAAAGACTTTCAGTTATATAAAACGTTGTCAAATGGAATTAAAAACTCTTTTAAAAAACAAAACAAAAAATAAATTTTTTTAAACAAAAGATATTCTAAGAATATCCTATTTGAACAACAATAGATAACATAATACAATTTTTTTGTATTTTAATACTTAATTTTTTGTGTTTAATTTTTTTATATCGTAATAATTGTAAATAAATCTTGTAAATAAATCTTATAGCTAATAATTGATTAGTAATATGACTTAGAATCATTTTGTTTCATTATTTATAATTTGTTAATAGTCAAAATTAAACAATCTAATGTTATATATTAAAAATAAAAGTTTTTCTGTATTTTCTCCAAGCAGATTACTACGTCTATCAGCAAAGATTTGTCCTGTGGCACTAAAGAGCTCACTTGCAACATTTGTGGGTGCAGCAAAAGCAAGCCAAGACGCGTCGAGCGTAGTTTCGGTGGTAGCCGAAAGTTCGGTCATTTTTTGGCCGAAACCGAAATTTAGCCAAAACTCGTTTTTTGGGCCGAAATCAGCCGAAACCGAATCTTTGGTCGGATACTACTTGTAAGTATGCTGGAAGAAAAAAACACAGTTTCTATTTTTTCCTTCAAGGCTTGAATTAAAAAAAGATCCGACAACCGGGTATAAAAAAATATCAAAAATTTTATACAAAATCCAGATATTTACTGGAAAAATTCTAAATTTTTCGTAATATTTTATCGTTAAAAAAATCTTTAGAAGCCCGTAAGAGTACATGTTAAATTGGAAAAATTTTGAACATTAATAACTTTTTAACTATGCGGTCAATCTTGACTCTCTCAAATTTGGCAAATTTGTCAATATTATTCTAAACCATCTCTAAAATTCTCATTAATTTTCTATTATTCCGAAAAAGCCTCCAGAACATTCCTTAAAGGGAATTGAAACATTAACGTCTCTTGTAATTATCTAAAATATACGGAATCACTAATGTATGTAATGTATTGTTATAAACGTTTCTCGATAACGAACACGTGTGACGAACGACGATAACGGACGTGGGTTCGCGTCTATAGAAATGGATAGTACGATTCGTACGTCGATTGTAGACGTGTGCTTATGGCAAAAATGAAGAGACACAGAAAGTAGAGAAAGATATCCCAGTGGCCTCGTAGGCGATAACGTAATAATGCATGAATCGATCGAATTACAGTACTGTTGCTCGCAACAAATAAGGGTTATGCTTTTAACCGATGTTCTCCCAATGATACGCCGATAAGTAACGCGATAGTTTTATTTTCCCGTTTGATTAGAGAGCGAAAGATTGCAGTGCTGCTTGATCGAGTGTCTCTAACTCTATAATTATTGTCTGAAAATTACATGGTATGGATATTAACGGATAATATATATCGGAACAAGCGTGCAACGCACCGCGGGATAAAGGCTGTTTATATTCGTAGATTTAGTACGCCAAAGGGATCGCGCGGCCGCAAAGTGCATATAAAGGTGTGCATATTGACCCTTAATAGTATCTAATTGCGTGTAATTATTAGCGCCACATCAAAGGCCGGCGCGTTCCGCCATTAGACCGATGAATGACTAATTAATAAGCATTTGCAAATGTCGGTTTCGCTGCACGGAAAGGCGGGAGGGAGAGGTTCCCAAGTTCCCTATCGGTTCCTATCTGCCGCTTATTCAAGCGCATCACGTCACTGTGTCATTCGCGTAACAATACACGCGTGCACATACCGTGCATCGTCGTTATAGTGACACACAGCCCCGGTAAATTATAACAACTCGCTGAGTAAGAGCACGGCGCGATAGAATGCCGGTGGTATAAACGCTGCTCCGTAATGAAGCGCCGCGCGATGTATCATAATCCCACATTCAGCAAATAATTGTCACATTCGATTTTACGCCGCGTTACGCAGCTTACCGATGCCGACGGGGGACGCGACGAAAAGATGAAAAAATAATTGGACATATAAAATAAACATATGAAACAAAATCGACACGCGACGCGACCATTAAAAATCGGAAACGTATTAAAGCCAGTCATTTGCGCCAGATGTCCAAACGCTCGACAAATCGTGCCCTACAAATCGCGTCACATATATTTAGCTATTACAGAACGAACGGATAACCGGAAAATAAACGGACGCGTGGCGCGCGCGTCCAGATTATACAGCCAATAAATCCCAATCATTTCTCCGGTTGCGTTTTCACTGCGGCGAGATTTCAAAAAGGGCGCTTTAACGCGTGGCGGAAGCGCGTTACCGCCCGACCGCCGTGTGCATCATGCATGAATAGCTTGAACGGTACGACCCGGTGATTCGAGTAGATATGATATGAGGGATGGCGCGCACCATCCCTTAAATACTCGCATAAAATGGTTCTCCCTATCGCTCGAGGAAGAAGAGCGAACGCTTTATATGAACCGGATCTGCAGGGGGATTGTTACGATCGAACCATTGCTGTCTTGCATGGATGCATGGAGAGCTGGATGAGAAATAGCCAGATTGGTGGGACGGGATTCTGCGAAACGGTAGCGAATGTATCACGGTAGGATAAGGTGGATAAAATAAAAGAGAATGAATAAAGAGTGGATACATCTATTACATCGAATTAATAATGCGAATGAAGTCGTAACTGCTGTGTATATTCGGTCAGAAACAAGAAATTGAAAGGGAAGAGGGATGAAATTAAATTGCGTCTCGGCTAGGCAGCGTTAGATTTAAGCCGGTCTCAAATGGACAACGAAAGGGGGAAAGGTAGATGGGGAGAAAAAATAGAAGAGGCACACGATTCGGTCCACCTCCGCGAATGGGATCTCGTCTATCTCCATTTAAATCGCATTGCGTGGCGATGCTTAACTTTAAAAATGGTGTCTGTATATTACCTGCTCCAATCGTTCCTCTCCTCTCTCTCACTCCCTTTCTCTCATTCTCTCTCCATCCGTTTTAACGCTCTTCCGAGCGCTACCCTTAAAACTCTCCCTTTGCGGCAACGCCGCGCCCACGCGGCCACCGAGTGCATCGTTTACGCGGCAATAAGGGAAACTTATTGCCTGCCGGCTAATAACGAACGATTCCCACGCGAGATATCTGCGGTCTTTATTTCCCCGCAAGCGCCAAGTTTACGGACCGGCGGGGCACTGCGGCAATCCGGGAGTTCCTATTGCGTGGAATCCTATGCGAATTGTTTCGCCGAAATCTAAGGATGCTATTCCCGCTGCAGTCCAGGAATTGCAACAATCGCGTACGAAAGAGAAATACTCGGAATGACGGATGTGCTGTTCCTCTTAGCGTTCATACTGCACTTGAGAGAGATATTACTTTTACTTTAACGAGCCTTTCAAAGTTACGAATGTAACTTTGCAAGAAAAGAGAGAGAGAGAGAGTGTGTGTGTCTCTCGTAAATATTAATGTAAAGTTTAATTAATACATCAAGATCGAGTTAAATGCTGTTAACTATTTCTTTTTACGGTACCTGATTACAATATTTTATTGCATATTAAAAAATTAGAATTTGTGTATCGTTTAAATTTATGCCATTATTAGACAGATAAATGTGAAAAGGTATAAGTTAATAAGCTGGATTAAGCTGCATATAAGTCGATGAAACTTCACATCATTACTGGAACAAGCTAGTATTGCACTAGCTGCTAATAATGAACAATCCCTCGAGGAATCACGGTCTTTACACGCTCGTAACTTGATATTTACGAATCTCTGTGGATATACCCCGCAGGAACGCAATCGTCGATACTAAGATTTAATCGCACACGTTTATATACGCAAGCTCTGTTAAGAACGTAAGCCATTAAGCTATTGTCATTAAGAAATAGCGCTATTTTTTATAATTTACTGCGAGGAAACTGCAATTTTTTCTGTACAATTATTTTTTACATTTAGCATATCACGTTTTATTTAAAATTTATCTCCATTAAAACACAACGCGTTATTTGTTTCCATGATGTATAGACTTTTAGAGTTTGAAGAAAGATTATATTATATTAAAATACAGATACAATATTAATGTTTTCGGTTTGATTAAAATTGTTTACATTGAGAGAAATATCATACATTACTTACTAGATTATATTTTATTAATTTTTATAATAATAAAGTTTTCAGATAATATGTACATATACCGATCACTCTTTTATTATTAATTTTCCTAGCTTATAACTTATTTTTCACTGTCTAATTGTTTCTATTTGTTTTAGTTTGTTATGCATTGCACCGAATATAAATAATTTAATTAGAATTCTATTTATTGTAAATATAATACAATAGAAGGATATGCATGTACAAGAAAAAGGACAATAATAAAGTTCTATTCGACTTCATATTCTTTTTCCAAGACACGTAATCCGATGTATCAATTAAAGGAAATCAACTTTTCATTGATTCAGTGAATTTTCAGTTGGCTAATTCGCGGTATTATGTAGACGTCAGAATTATGCGATGTATGATGCATGTACTTTCACGTGAGGTCGACGCCGACAATTGGCTGCCGTCTACCTCGCCCTAACTCGAGTAATTATGCAAATCGTCTCCATGCCCGAGGATCAGCGCGATGATTAATCCTAAGATACACGCGCAGACGCTTCATAGTCTTCCCAAGTTAGAGTAGCGTACGTATTGCGCCAGCGGCTAATAATGAACAGTTCCCCGATGGATTCCCAATCTTTACGTCCATAATCCGATATGGGCCTTAGTCCGGTTCACCTTAACAGACACAGCTGTTGCGATAGCTTTTAATGTCGAGATACGAGCTGCTCTTTGTCAAAGAGCACTCAACGCCTGGCGTCATCACGTTCTTCCCGCGCTGCTTCCGTTCGTTCTCGTTAGCTCCGGTCGTAAACACGCGCGTAATAAACAGCTCCATGCAATGGAAAATAAATGCGACACATGTATCCCGCGTATCTTTGAAAACAATTTTTGTGCCGGCGAATGATCGGGATATCAAGCTCTATGGGAGTTATAATACGCGTAATAAATTATTTGACGTCGCTCCACCCTTTTTATATTCGCGATCTTCTCAAGTACGAAGAAGACACCTTGCATCGCCGTATCGATCTATCTATCTATCGGCGAGTTATTGAGGTCAGGGCGGCACCTATGCGCTGTAATATCGATGATACATTGGCGGCACGAGGCATCATCGCGCCGCGACGCAGGACGAAGGGTTAGCGCAGCGAGAGCGAGAAAAAGGAAAAGACATGAGGGCGGCAAGAGAAGAAAATCGACGAGGAGAGGTGAACGATATCGTGTAGGAAGGAGCAATTACGTATTCAGAGAATCGACCGAATTGCACTACCAAGGAATTATGGATCGCATTGCCGAGATGCAGGTGCGAGGAAAGAGAGAGAGAAGGAGGAGCACCTTTCTTCCCCTTTCGGTTACATTTTCCATCGGTACGATAGAAGCAGTGAGGGAAAGAATAAAAAGAACGAGAGAGAGAGGAAGAAGAGGATGGGAAAACGTCGCGAAGCGTCGGCGACACGACGGCGGCGAAATAAACGGCGCTATGTGAACGAAATTAAATGAGCCTTAGGAATGTATCTGTAGCTGTAGGACAACGTTTCGAGTGTGCTCCGGAAAGAAATACGGCGCTCGCGTGCTCGCGATAAATGTCTCGGGCATAAACGAGGAAGAGAAGCCGGTGCACTTAATGGACACGATGTTCCCGTAAAGAATGATTACACACGGCACCGACATTTTGTACCGAAGTGCCAGCGCGATAGATATATTATTAGCGCGGACATCTCGGGAAAACGCTCTCGGATTCGTTCACAAGAATCGGCATTCCCGTAGTCGGAGCACGATACGATATAATTTCCGCTCGCCTCGCGCGAGTCATCGTGAATCTTGCAGGCACGATCGCGTGCCACCCGATCGTGTTGTCTATTAATCGAATTAATAGACACGCTCGTCACGTATATCGGCCGTGCATTTTACGAGGCCGTACGACATCGGGTCGCGCGGCTGGGAGTATGTCGCTTAAACCACGGAAACCACCTGGTACTTAGGCAAAGCACACACACCCTCTCGGCCTTATCGCCATTCCTGAAGTGTGATCGTAAGCCGCAGGATAACGAAATGTGGGTAGAAGGAGAGAGAAGGAGGATAGTTTCGCAATGAACGTCGAATGTGACGTCGACAGCAGCTGGGTTTTTACGGGGTGTGCAGTCGCCGCGCTGCAGCCGGCCGCCAAAAGTTCCTCCCCGAACGATAGCTGGTGGTATCGGATCACCGGTAATTATTTTCAATGCTCTCCGGTGTGCCGGGCAACCCTCCGTAGCCGGACCGTCCGGACGATCGTTCAGTTTTATTGCAGGATATCCCGAAACACCGTGCGAGAGCGGCGCGTATCAGTGGCGCTTGTTCCTCGATATCTAACCACCCTGTTTTCGCTGATTTGCTCTTTCCACTTCCCCTGTCACGGGCTATAAAGCATCCTCCGTGCGACGGGGTGGCGGCGACGGCGGCGGCGGTACGTACCGTTCTAGTTCGCGTTCGCAAACTTCACGAAGGTGTTTTACAAACCGTCGCTCACGAACGGTGTCGGTGGCAGGTGATTACTCTCTAGACAAAATTTTGTCGGTTCCACATAGGCGATATTAATCGATCCGGTATAATCGAAACTCCAACGTTATGATTTATCTCGATAAAATACATTGCGCCCTTCGCCTTTTTGGCCTACGTCGGTTGGAACGTTAAGAGTGAATTTATTTTAGATTCCGATTCGGATAAAGATATCAATGAAATGGCCGAAAGTGTCGATTTTAGAAAGACACATCATATATTTTGATACAATAGCAATATAAAATAAACAACGTAAGAGACAAAAAGAGTTTGTTGCAACGGTACTCGAGTATCTGCGTACTACTATGCTGCAAATTTCAAACTTACGGAGCGCTTCGCCGTTATCTCCTTCGGGAAGTCGCCCGTACGATGCTCGAAGGGGACGACAACGCTCTCCTATTTTCGACGTCCGACGCATCGCACGCAGGACTACACCGTATCTTGTCCCGAGAACGAGTGTGTCGCTGGGCCAACGCCGTTAACGCCTTCGACGAATTTACACGGAAACTTTTCCCCTTCCCTCCCCGTTTTTCAAACTCGCGATATTACTTTTTTATTTCCGACAACGATAACGGCGATCCCTTCGCAAACAATAGCAACGTTTCTTTACTCTTGCCAGAAAGGAGATCGATGAAACGAGTCCGTGACAGTCTGCTCCGATAAGGTTCGAATCCCCCGAACAAAGACATACGTACGTAATCTTTGAGGTTGTTCACCGAGAGGAGGGAGGAGGTTGATATTTTAAGGGTGATACGTTTCGAAAGACTTTCAATCTTTCTGTGTCTTTAATTTTTTTACATGGTAATTGAAAACGGAAGCACCTATAAATAGAGTCTCAGTCTAGATCTTATGCCTTTATTCAACCTTCGCACTCTGCACCAATGTTATATTGGAGCCTCTTCGATGATTCGAGAGTTAAAGGATCTGCTATGCGATTTTGAAATCTCACCGTCAAAGAAGATTCCTTTTTCGATTTCCGATCGAAAGAGCACTGAGGATATTTGCTTCAAAAACATCCCAGCTGTTTAAATACTCTATACAGTAGTTCACAATTTTGATGTTATTTTGGGGAACATTCGAGAATTTCGCCCATTTTTTTCATTACAAAAGGAAACTTGAACTTGAAGTCATTTTTTATTTTTTAAACGTAAAGGCTAGGAAATTTTAATAATTATAATAAGTCTAACATTAAGTAAACGTTATACTCTACGATAATAATTTATATACGATACATTTCTTTGCTCTCAGAGCAGATCAACAATATTTAAGCCTTAACTTTCATTTTTTGTACATATAAGATATTTAACTATTTAATTTACGATTTTTAACAGTTTGTCAATTTAATCGTTACAGTAGAAAACGCATTGTTGCAAATTTACAATAGAATTTTACAATAATGAAATCTTCTTTCAAGCAGTCTACAGAGAAATTCAAGATGTTCTATTAACATTCTTCATTCCTTTTGAAAACAGTCTATTGCCAGTTATCCCATTAAGAGCGGCTTTATTTTAATTTATCCTCACTGGCTCGTGCAGACAAGTGTTGACTGCAGAATCAACGTGTCTTTTCTCTCTAATGCTACCTTTTGGAAGCATCGCTTCGTTCGGTCCCAGCCGTGTCTCCAACAGCCAGCAGCAGTAACAGCAGCGGCAGCCCTTGCTCGGAGCCACTTCCTTTGATCTTAATCTCGTAGAGGCAGGCCTCTTTTCAAGCATTTCAGTCGGCTTATGGGCTCGTAATAGGTACCCTTCGCGAAAAACCGAGCCACGAGAGAGAATAATCACCCGGAAATCGTCACGTCGCCCTCGGAAAGGCCAGTCTCGAAAGCATCTTTGGGTCATTTTCTCTTTTCCTCTTTTTTAAATCTCCGCCTTTGCTCTTCGCGCTGCCTCTCTTTTGGCCTTTGCTCGCTTAGTTCCTACTCTTTGCTTCCTTTTTTCCTTCATTTTCTCTCGGCGTTGTCGTAGTAGCCACTCCACAAAATTACTCGCGAGCGAGGCGGCATTGCTTTTTAAGACATAGTACGCGTAATGCGACATTGTAAGAGCCCGAGATTACTATATTATACGAGAGTTACCGTGAGATGAGTATCATACGGAAATATTACACGAGCGTTATTTGCAATCTGAGACGAGGCAGGTGAAGTTGTTAACATGATTCGGTATATCTCATGGAAGATTTTCTGTTACGCGAGAAAGGGAAAAAGACATTCAGAGCGTTTGCTCGCCTGTTTAGATTGTGTGCCATTGTGCATTGTCGTATCCCAGTTGCAGTTTGTCTTGCCGGTAGAACGGTGGAGCGAGCAATACACGCGCCGTAAATTACGACGATAAAGGCAGCTAAAAGAAGAGACAGACTGCCGCCACTTCGTGTCGCAATCCATCAAACGGCCGATCGTTGAAGGACAATATCGAAACACGTGGCGATCGCGCTCGGTGCCTCTCGTGCAGGGAAACGGATAGACGACGAGCGCGACGAGAACGATAGAATAAAGGGATCCGCGCGCCGGACAATAGCGAGTTCTCGACAGTGCGATTTTCACGCCGCGCCGATTCGCGCAATTCACCCTCTCCCACACGCACGATCACGAAGTACCTTCGTGGTTGACAGATTTATGGAGCACATGCTTCGATATAAAAGTATCATACGGACCCACGTCGGACTTGTCATCGTGCTCTACTACGAGACGTCGAAAGGATGAGCCGCGATTTAAAAAAAAAAAAGATAGGAGAAGAGTCTCGGACGGCGTGACGGATTGGAGCGAATCCGTCGATCGTGATCTATTCGCCATTGACGCATCGCTCTCTCGACGGTGAAATAAGCTCGAGGAAAATGAGAAATCGCCGCTCGCGTCTCACTGCTAGGAAACGAAGGATATGAGAACGGAGACTGGCATTTTCCTCGGCAATGGCGTCCCGCCCTGGAAAGTGATTTTTTTCCTTCCCATTTTGCACGCCGCCGTTTCTCTTCTGTTCTTCTGCTATTTATCCCGGTAGAGATGAGACGAGCCGTTGCGTCCCATACTTCTGCCACTCTGCGGTTCTTATTTCGTTAAACCTTGAGCACACTCGATACACAGTGCGCATTGGGGCGAACGACGATTTCTCTCATCGCTATACGTGTGCACGTTTATAAACGGTTTCGACGTAGGAAACAATTAATTTAAATCTTTTTTTCGCCAGTGAATATTAAACAATAATAATTTCAACTTATCTTTGACACGTCTGGGAAATCATCTGCGTGCTATCGACAGATTTGTCGCTTTCTTGGAATGCAGAAATCGCCAACTTTAAAATCGATATCGATTTCAATCTTTTGGTCCTAAATTAAATGAAGAATTTATTGCGAAAAAAATATTACCTGAGCCAGGATTCGAACCTGGAACTCCCCCATTCCGTGTGGGTGTCAATTCAACCACCGAAGCATGTGATAATATTTATCGCAATAACTTATGAACGTCTTTGTTTTGACAACGTATAGTATATGCCTGGCAACGTATAGTATGTATCTGCAGAGAAACGTTCTAGTAACACCATTATTTTGGTCTAAGGTGGAAATTTAAACAAATGCAATGTTTGGTTGCGATTTCTGCATTCCAAAGAAGCGACAAATCTGTCGATAGCACGCAAATGATTTGCCAGGCGGGTCGATAAGCAATCGAAATTATTGTTTAATATTCACTGGCGAAGTCAAGTTTGAATTTGTATATATTAATATCTTTATTGCTATAAATTTTATAATTTTGGCCAATTATTTTAAGATGCATTACTTTAATAACTGTACGATATTTTACGGATTATTTTAGAGAAAGTGAATAAACAATACACCAGTTAGATTGAAAAAAAATTTGTATTGCATACACATATTGTATAAGTCCAATCTACATACAAACAGAGATTATACAGAGGAAATATATATAGACAATTGTTATATACATTTATATATTTTTTATATAAAATAATTTAACCATAAATGAGAAGGCATGTCAAATTTTACGCTGAAAAAAAGTAGTTGATTTGACTAAACTCAACTAAAGCAATAATAACAAAATTTTTGTTATCCTATTGTTTAATCTGTCCAATAATTTTTAGCCTGGACAAGGAAATTTTTGTTTGTTTCAACTAAAAATTTATTCAACAGACCGTGACAAATTGATTTAGTTGTATTATTTTTTTTCTTAGTGCATAACCAAATACTAATCCGAATACGCGTTCATTGTTTTATAACAATTGTCAAGATTAACAATAATTAAATGTTAAAATGTTTGTATCTAAAACAGAACTATTGCATATTAATAGCATTATATAACATTTTCTATAGTAATTATATAATTCTATAGTAATTATATAATTACATATATAGCTACATATAGAATTATATAGTTGCATATATATTGTGGACAATGTATTTAAAATTTGGACGCATTCTGTAGAAAATATGCTGCTGTAGTTGGTCTTTCCGATTTTTAGACAAAACATATCTTTTATGAATATATACCATTTAGTATATCAGTTATAGTCAATTGAGGATCATCAGATATAGTTAATCAACGACAACAAGATAAACAAAGATAAACTTATATTTTTGCAAATAAATGATTTCTACCCATTAATCTAGGGTGTGTAAAAAAATAGGTACGTATTATGTCATAATAATAATAATCCTCATTAATTTTTTTACAATGTTCTATGCAAAATCTTCCACATAAATTGCAATTTTAACTTGTATCCAAATATATGATTGATTCAGGTATATCGTATTTTATCCTGTTAAAATATTGTAGCTATTATTTTGTCTTATAAGTTTTTATGGATTGTTATCGTAAAATAATTTTATGTATTTCTTTTTTGCTTTTTATTTATTTTTAACAGGTCTTTAATTAACTTGAATTAAATTTCTTTTTAATAATATGCGAGTGACAAAAAATTTACAACACAGTAAATAAAAGTGATAGCAACTAACCTATGTTTCAATACTATAGTGGCTGATAATTTTTGAGAATAGGAACCTCACTCTCATCTATAAGTGAGAAAGTGAAGTCATACCCTCAAGAAATTAGCAGTCACCATAGTATTGGACCACAGGTTTGTTGCTACCACTTTTATTTATTGTGTTGTAAATTGTTTGTCTTCTTCTACTGCATATGCCTATCCACTAATGGATTGTTTGTGATTATTCGGTGACATGTATCCATGTTAGCCGAAGATTCTCTTGGCAAGATACTCTCGGTTTGCCGTTGCTTTCCGAGAGGTGGCGATGAAATAAAAACCGACGATTTTTGGTCGGATTTGAACTCGGATCTTTGGCTCGTTAAGACAATGTATATTTCTCTGAGCCACGATTGCCACCTCTGGTTTGTTTGTCACTCGCAACATTAAACAATTGTTTGTCACTCGCACATTATTAAAAAGAAATAAAAGTGATAGCAACTAACCTATGTTTCAATACTATAGTGGCTGATAATTCTTGAGAATAGGAACCTCACTCTCATCTATAAGTGAGAAAGTGAAGTCATACCCTCAAGAAATTAGCAGTCACCATAGTATTGGACCACAGGTTTGTTGCTACCACTTTTATTTATTGTGTTGTAAATTGTTTGTCTTCTTCTACTGCATATGCCTATCCACTAATGGATTGTTTGTGATTATTCGGTGACATGCATCCATGTTAGCCGAAGATTCTCTTGGCAAGATACTCTCGGTGGTTTGCCGTTGCTTTCCGAGAGGTGGCGATGAAATAAAAACCGACGATTTTTGGTCGGATTTGAACTCGGATCTTTGGCTCGTTAAGACAATGTATATTTCTCTGAGCCACGATTGCCACCTCTCGATTTGTTTGTCACTCGCAACATTAAACAATTGTTTGTCACTCGCACATTATTAAAAAGAAATAAAAGTGATAGCAACTAACCTATGTTTCAATACTATAGTGGCTGATAATTCTTGAGAATAGGAACCTCACTCTCATCTATAAGTGAGAAAGTGAAGTCATACCCTCAAGAAATTAGCAGTCACCATAGTATTGGACCACAGGTTTGTTGCTACCACTTTTATTTATTGTGTTGTAAATTGTTTGTCTTCTTCTACTGCATATGCCTATCCACTAATGGATTGTTTGTGATTATTCGGTGACATGCATCCATGTTAGCCGAAGATTCTCTTGGCAAGATACTCTCGGTTTGCCGTTGCTTTCCGAGAGGTGGCGATGAAATAAAAACCGACGATTTTTGGTCGGATTTGAACTCGGATCTTTGGCTCGTTAAGACAATGTATATTTCTCTGAGCCACGATTGCCACCTCTGGTTTGTTTGTCACTCGCAACATTAAACAATTGTTTGTCACTCGCACATTATTAAAAAGAAATAAAAGTGATAGCAACTAACCTATGTTTCAATACTATAGTGGCTGATAATTCTTGAGAATAGGAACCTCACTCTCATCTATAAGTGAGAAAGTGAAGTCATACCCTCAAGAAATTAGCAGTCACCATAGTATTGGACCACAGGTTTGTTGCTACCACTTTTATTTATTGTGTTGTAAATTGTTTGTCTTCTTCTACTGCATATGCCTATCCACTAATGGATTGTTTGTGATTATTCGGTGACATGCATCCATGTTAGCCGAAGATTCTCTTGGCAAGATACTCTCGGTTTGCCGTTGCTTTCCGAGAGGTGGCGATGAAATAAAAACCGACGATTTTTGGTCGGATTTGAACTCGGATCTTTGGCTCGTTAAGACAATGTATATTTCTCTGAGCCACGATTGCCACCTCTCGATTTGTTTGTCACTCGCAACATTAAACAATTGTTTGTCACTCGCACATTATTAAAAAGAAATAAAAGTGATAGCAACTAACCTATGTTTCAATACTATAGTGGCTGATAATTCTTGAGAATAGGAACCTCACTCTCATCTATAAGTGAGAAAGTGAAGTCATACCCTCAAGAAATTAGCAGTCACCATAGTATTGGACCACAGGTTTGTTGCTACCACTTTTATTTATTGTGTTGTAAATTGTTTGTCTTCTTCTACTGCATATGCCTATCCACTAATGGATTGTTTGTGATTATTCGGTGACATGCATCCATGTTAGCCGAAGATTCTCTTGGCAAGATACTCTCGGTGGTTTGCCGTTGCTTTCCGAGAGGTGGCGATGAAATAAAAACCGACGATTTTTGGTCGGATTTGAACTCGGATCTTTGGCTCGTTAAGACAATGTATATTTCTCTGAGCCACGATTGCCACCTCTGGTTTGTTTGTCACTCGCAACATTAAACAATTGTTTGTCACTCGCACATTATTAAAAAGAAATAAAAGTGATAGCAACTAACCTATGTTTCAATACTATAGTGGCTGATAATTCTTGAGAATAGGAACCTCACTCTCATCTATAAGTGAGAAAGTGAAGTCATACCCTCAAGAAATTAGCAGTCACCATAGTATTGGACCACAGGTTTGTTGCTACCACTTTTATTTATTGTGTTGTAAATTGTTTGTCTTCTTCTACTGCATATGCCTATCCACTAATGGATTGTTTGTGATTATTCGGTGACATGCATCCATGTTAGCCGAAGATTCTCTTGGCAAGATACTCTCGGTGGTTTGCCGTTGCTTTCCGAGAGGTGGCGATGAAATAAAAACCGACGATTTTTGGTCGGATTTGAACTCGGATCTTTGGCTCGTTAAGACAATGTATATTTCTCTGAGCCACGATTGCCACCTCTGGTTTGTTTGTCACTCGCAACATTAAACAATTGTTTGTCACTCGCACATTATTAAAAAGAAATAAAAGTGATAGCAACTAACCTATGTTTCAATACTATAGTGGCTGATAATTCTTGAGAATAGGAACCTCACTCTCATCTATAAGTGAGAAAGTGAAGTCATACCCTCAAGAAATTAGCAGTCACCATAGTATTGGACCACAGGTTTGTTGCTACCACTTTTATTTATTGTGTTGTAAATTGTTTGTCTTCTTCTACTGCATATGCCTATCCACTAATGGATTGTTTGTGATTATTCGGTGACATGCATCCATGTTAGCCGAAGATTCTCTTGGCAAGATACTCTCGGTTTTGCCGTTGCTTTCCGAGAGGTGGCGATGAAATAAAAACCGACGATTTTTGGTCGGATTTGAACTCGGATCTTTGGCTCGTTAAGACAATGTATATTTCTCTGAGCCACGATTGCCACCTCTCGATTTGTTTGTCACTCGCAACATTAAACAATTGTTTGTCACTCGCACATTATTAAAAAGAAATAAAAGTGATAGCAACTAACCTATGTTTCAATACTATAGTGGCTGATAATTCTTGAGAATAGGAACCTCACTCTCATCTATAAGTGAGAAAGTGAAGTCATACCCTCAAGAAATTAGCAGTCACCATAGTATTGGACCACAGGTTTGTTGCTACCACTTTTATTTATTGTGTTGTAAATTGTTTGTCTTCTTCTACTGCATATGCCTATCCACTAATGGATTGTTTGTGATTATTCGGTGACATGCATCCATGTTAGCCGAAGATTCTCTTGGCAAGATACTCTCGGTTTGCCGTTGCTTTCCGAGAGGTGGCGATGAAATAAAAACCGACGATTTTTGGTCGGATTTGAACTCGGATCTTTGGCTCGTTAAGACAATGTATATTTCTCTGAGCCACGATTGCCACCTCTCGATTTGTTTGTCACTCGCAACATTAAACAATTGTTTGTCACTCGCACATTATTAAAAAGAAATAAAAGTGATAGCAACTAACCTATGTTTCAATACTATAGTGGCTGATAATTCTTGAGAATAGGAACCTCACTCTCATCTATAAGTGAGAAAGTGAAGTCATACCCTCAAGAAATTAGCAGTCACCATAGTATTGGACCACAGGTTTGTTGCTACCACTTTTATTTATTGTGTTGTAAATTGTTTGTCTTCTTCTACTGCATATGCCTATCCACTAATGGATTGTTTGTGATTATTCGGTGACATGCATCCATGTTAGCCGAAGATTCTCTTGGCAAGATACTCTCAGGTTTGCCGTTGCTTTCCGAGAGGTGGCGATGAAATAAAAACCGACGATTTTTGGTCGGATTTGAACTCGGATCTTTGGCTCGTTAAGACAATGTATATTTCTCTGAGCCACGATTGCCACCTCTCGATTTGTTTGTCACTCGCAACATTAAACAATTGTTTGTCACTCGCACATTATTAAAAAGAAATAAAAGTGATAGCAACTAACCTATGTTTCAATACTATAGTGGCTGATAATTCTTGAGAATAGGAACCTCACTCTCATCTATAAGTGAGAAAGTGAAGTCATACCCTCAAGAAATTAGCAGTCACCATAGTATTGGACCACAGGTTTGTTGCTACCACTTTTATTTATTGTGTTGTAAATTGTTTGTCTTCTTCTACTGCATATGCCTATCCACTAATGGATTGTTTGTGATTATTCGGTGACATGCATCCATGTTAGCCGAAGATTCTCTTGGCAAGATACTCTCGGTTTGCCGTTGCTTTCCGAGAGGTGGCGATGAAATAAAAACCGACGATTTTTGGTCGGATTTGAACTCGGATCTTTGGCTCGTTAAGACAATGTATATTTCTCTGAGCCACGATTGCCACCTCTCGGTTTGTTTGTCACTCGCAACATTAAACAATTGTTTGTCACTCGCACATTATTAAAAAGAAATTTAATTCAAATTAATTGAAGATTTGTTAAAAATAAATAAAAAGCAAAAAGAGAGAAATACATAAAATCATTTTATGATAACATTTCATGAAAACTTATAAGACAAAATAATAACTGTGCAATATTTTAACAGGATAAAATATGATATACCTTCAAAGATCCAGGTTCAAATTCAACCGAGAACAATTGTCAGATTTTATCCGACTGTCATTATCGATCGCCACCTCCTTGCCTACGCCATCGACGATGGCGTATGTACGTATTATGTTATAATAATAATAATTCTTATTTATTCTTTTACAATGTCGTTCCATACCAAATCTTCCACATAAATTGCAATTTTTGTCGGTATCCAAATATATGACTACAGGATCAGGCGAAAATTGCAATTTATGTGGAAGGTTTTGCATGGAAAGAAATTGAAAAGTATAAATGAGGATTATTATTATTATGACATAATACGTACATAATGCTGGATGACTGGCGTAAGCAAGGAGATGGCGACCGATAATGAGACAGTCGGATAAAATCCGACAATTGTTCTCGGTTGGATTTGAATCTGGATCTTTGGTTCATCACAACAGCACATGTCGCACTGTGCCACGGTCGCTACAATAACTGACATACTAAATGGAATAGAAGTATTCATAAAAGGTATGTTTTGTCTAAAAATCGGAAAGACCAACTGCAGCAACATATTTTCTACAGAATGCGTCCAAATTTTAAATACATCGTCCATAATATATGCAACTATATAATTCTATATGTAGCTGTATATGTAATTATATAATTACTATAGAAAATGTTATATAATGCTATTAATATGCAATAGTTCTCTTTTAGATACAGACATTTTAACGTTTAATTGTTAATCTTAACAATTGTTGCAAAACAATGAACGTGTATTCGGATTAGTATTTGGTTATGCATTGAGAAAAAAAATAATTGATACAACTAAATCAATTTGTCACGGTCTGTTGAATAAATTTTTATTTGAGACAAACAAAAATTTCCTTGTCCAGGCTAAAAATTATTGGACAGATTAAACAATAGGATAACAAAAATTTTGTTATTATTGCTTTAGTTGAGTTTAGTCAAATCAATTACTTTTTTTCAGCGTAAAATTTGACATGCCTTCTCATTTATGGTTAAATTATTTTATATAAAAAATATATAAATATATATAATAATTGTCTATATATATTTTCTCTGTATAATCTCTGTTTGTATGTAGATTGGACTTATACAATATGTGTATGCAATACAAATTTTTTTTCAATCTAACTGGTGTATTGTTTATTCACTTTCTCTAAAATAATCCGTAAAATATCGTACAGTTATTAAAGTAATGCATCTTAAAATAATTGGCTAAAATTATAAAATTTATAGCAATAAAGATATTAATATATACAATATATACAATTAATGTATAAATTATATACAAATTCAAACTCTACTTCACCAGTGAATATTAAACAATAATTTCGATTGCTTATCGACCCGCCTGGCAAATCATTTACGTGCTATTGACAGATTTGTCGCTTCTTTGGAATGCAGAAATCGCAACCAAACATTACATTTGTTTAAATTTCCACCTTGGACCAAAATAATGGTGTTACTAAAACGTTTCTCTGCAGGCACATACTATACGTTGCCAGGCATATACTATACATTGTCAAAACAAAGACGTTCATAAGTTATTGCGATAAATATTATCATGCCTCGGTGGTCGAATTGACACCTGCACGGAATGGGAGTTTCAGGTTCGAATCCTGGCTAAGGTAATATTTTTCGCAATAAATTCTTCATTTAATTTAGGGCCAAAAGATTGAAATCGATTTTAAAGTTAGCTATTTCTGCATTACAAGAAAGCGACACATCTGTCGATAGCACGCAGATAATTTGCCAGACGTGTCGAAGATAAGTTGAAATTATTATTGTAGGAAACAATGGTAGAAAGTGCAATGCTTACGCGTTATTTTTTAGCAGTTAACACCGTAGGAATCTCGTTTTCATCGCGTCGCAGTATACGGTTCGGCGAACGTAAGGCTTTCTTATTTCAAGGATTATCTCGATGCGCGACCGACCAACGGAAAAATTTTTGTCGCGTACGCCGGTCGTGGTGATCGTGGATCTTACGTCAAGATTTTGGTGGGTAAATAAGAGGGATTTTGGATGTATGCGGATGTGCACGGCGCGGGTTATTGCCTGTACCTGAAACTGTAGCGAGCTCGTGGTGCTCGTTTGCACGAATTGTCTGACGGGTAGTATTTATGCGAGCACAATAAACCCTCGCCACTCTGGAGGAATTATATTTTGAGGATGCAAATCCACACCGAGATGTGCGCGCACGAAACATCGCGGGATGTTTTCACCGCGAACGTGGGACGAGAGAGGAGGAAAAAGGAAGAGAGAAAGGGAAAAAAGAAAGAGAGAGAAGATATTCCGAGACTGCTTTCTATTTCGAAGTGTAGCATCAAAGAAACGCGGTGGAAAGTGCATGCGGGGAACAAAGCCACGGAGAAACCAGAACGTCAAGGGGAAAAGTTGGAAATTATACGATTACCTCGCCGCCGCTGCGCAGGTTCAAGCACTTCCGCCTGTTCTTTCTCACTTGGAATTGGATCCACGGGAAAATATGCCTTTTAACAATCACGCAGGTCTATCTGGGAAAACGTTTAGCCGAGATCAGAGGCGTTTCCGGTCGCCGTATTCGATTATCGCGCGTTGTTGACACTGCAGTACTACCATTCGTGAATGGGTTATACTTTGTATATATGTGTATATATATGTAACATATCAAAACTACACATAAGCCTTTTAAGAGCTCAAATTTATGTACACACAATAAAAAATACGAAAGAATTATAAATAAAAGCGATCATATATTAACACATATATACATCGTCAAAATTGATATGTGATATTTATGTTTTAATATATGACCACTTTTATTTATAATTCTTTCGTATTTTTTATTGTGTGTACATAAATTTGAGCTCTTAAAAGGCTTATGTGTAGTTTACAGGGTGGCTCACATAACTTTTAACAGCTCGATATCTCGGAAAGATCATAAGACATAAAATGTTACATATTGCTGAAATGTCAAATGTTAAAAATAATTGTTACTTCGAATAAATACATGTTTACAAGTCCATGACGGACATTTTGAACATTTAATAAATCAATAAATAATGTTGTAATTTTGATTTCGTCTGGTTTCGAAACTTTACATTGTCATATCTTTTAAAGGAAGGATTTGAAAAAAATGTTTTAGCTAAAATTTGTTTGTTTTTTCTCGTAAAATCCAAATATGTAATATTTTATGGTTCTACTTAAAATTGTGAAGTTAAAAAGATAAATGATGATCGAACATTGATTATATATATAATATATATTCGATCATCATTTAACGACGTTAATAGCTTAATTAGATTTTTATCTTTACTTAGTATAAAAGTATAACAGTATAAAAATGATTGATGATTGATTACTTAATGATACAAAGAATAAACATGATTGGTCTAGAAATAAGGATCGTGACGAGTTAAAATTAATGATATCTCTTTCTACGATTCTCTATTTACATGGAAAAAAAGATACCGTAAATGATATTCGACACCCTTCGGCGATTTTGTTATCGAGATAATTGCTCTATAGTTGTTGACGATAGCGTCAGATGGTGATGGAATTAAAGTCGGTACTTCATATTGTCAAGCATTGTTCAAAGTTCCGAGTTAATTATCAAACTTCACAGTATACTTCTATCATTTGCTACAAGAGAGCAGACGAACGACCTTTGAATGCAAGTTCCGAATTTACTAAGGTTACCAAGTGACTTAATTAACTCGTTACGGTACTTACGCTTCTTCGGGCTTTTGCGCCCGCGAGAGAGACGAGAAACGAGTGAGAGACTGGAAAATTAAAAATGGAACACGAAATATTATTTTTGGCAGTCGCGCAGTGTGATCTCACAAAAAGGTCTGATACGATTTATTATCGAAATGTTGTACCATCGAAGTCACTTTAATGTTTTGCAATGAGATTTTATCAAATTATCGTGCAGCATTGCACTGGCTATTGCAATTTTTATTTGATTGAATTTAGAAACCAAATATTAATTCCCTTTATCGAACCAATAAACCAGAGGCAAAATATCGTCATCAATTTACAGCACGTAGTTATCATGTACCAATCACACGCGAACCCGCGCCTTTAAATATAACGCATAGTTTGGTCAATCATAAATATGTTGTTGTTCTGCATTTCCTCCATTCAAAATTTCGACGATTCGTACACGAATAATGGTTCATCTATCCGTCTAAAATCTCTCTATTTTTATTTGTTAAAATTTTTTGCCGATTGTTCGTTTCTCGATTATTGTCCAACTTTTGATTCCCATTCGTATATGAAACAACAGCAATTTCGCGAGGTGTGCGCATATGCACGATGCCCGTTTTACGTTATCCCAGCGTGATAATTCACGTGGGGATTTTCAAAACGAGGATGAAGGGTACGGCTTTGGAGTAGGAAGGCAGCGAGGAACGTACGCTGGTGGAAGTTGGTAGGACCAGACGACAAAAAACCGGGCGAGTAACGTCGGAAAGTTACGATTTTTCCGCGGCCTAGTTAGCTTACCCAACCGCCGAGAGAGTATAAATTTATGCGGTAACTTTCGCCAGAAACCAAATGCAGAGAGATCCGGATATTATATATCGCCTGTAGAAGTCAACGAAGGGGGTAGTTTATCCTTCGGAAGACTCCGCGGAGACACTTATAGCCGTAGCCGTCTCTTTCGCGGGTTGACTTGATGCTCTTAAAATTCGCCGTGTTCCGCGCAAAGTTAAATAGCCGAGCCTTTAATTTGCGAGGAAACGACAGCCAAATTCCAATATATGCAAAATCGACCAGTGCATTAACGATATCCGCCATAATGCCTGATTTTTCGCTGCACTTCGACTAAATCTGTCTGCATCCGAAGTGTTTGTGGCTCTTCATAGTCGATATATTGAAGCGAAGAGATATTTAGGAGTAAAGATATCGTTTAATTGAAATGCTTTTAAAATCTCTCTGATTTTTGAGGATCACTGATGGTGAAATGTATTCGCGATCTTCGTTAATATTTGATTGAAGCAATTGAATCACTTCAACGGAAGCTCCATAATACACTTTCTCTCGTTCCAAAAATATGAATAATTTCGTTCGACTTTTCATCTTTTCTGCCTTTTTTCTTGTTAACTGCGAGTTCCTCGTTTATTTAGATAAAACTGTTTCCACGGTAAAAAACGAAGATATGTGCGAAACTTTCTCGGAAATTACGAAACAGAGGCGTTCGTTGCATCATTATTAAACACGAAATTAAAGGCGGTATTTAAACGTAATGCGAGAATGTTACGCAGAAGATTAATAAATACTACATGGAAAATTATTTTTATTTTTTAGAAGAATTTTTATTCTTATATGCAAATAATATGAAGAGAAAGTATCGCATAACACATTTTCGCGAGGTAATTTCTCGAATTTACACGTCGCAGATCGCGTATAGTCAACGCGAATGGAATTATTCACAATTTTCGAGCGAGAGAGAAAGAGAGAGAGTGTACTACTGAATACTAATGTTTCTCGTTGAAGCCACTCAACGTATTATGAAAATCGAGCGAATACATAAGTGATTCGTGCCACGAAATTCCTTTCAAAATCCTGGACGTAACTTTTCCGTTCGCGACACTTGGCCGGTCGATATCGATAAGGTTCGTTCATTCATTCAGGATCACGTACGTATTCTGGGGAAATCTGTGAAAATTTACAAAGACCTTAACCCGAGTGCACATCTATGAATTAAAGATCTTGAAGCGGATCTTGTCGGTATCATTTTATGCGCACTAAGCGTATGTAACGCAAGCACGTTATATGTACTTGATAGATCTGTTTATTTAGAAAAGAAGGAAATGAGATATAGAGAAAAAGGAATAACTGACTGATAAAGAGATAATGCAGGAGAAAAGGAGGAGGTCGGAAAACATTCTTGACGATGGAGGCAAGAAATATTATACTTTACTTGATTATGAGTTACGCGAATAGTTATAAAGGGCGGAAAGAACCGCACGCGGGTTTTTCTCGTCTAGAAATTGCCTCTTAATGTAAAAAGGCAGGTATTACGCTCGTTAACGTTTTCGCGAGGGTTTGTAATATTCACGGAGACATTTTAAACGTCTCGGTATTTCCTGAGCGTCGCGAATGGATTATTACGAAGTCAATGAATGCTCTCAGTGCTTTTAATTAAAAAGTGTTTTGCGACGCCGACGACAGCATTGATGGCAATGCGTCGGCCAGTTTGCACGGCCGAGATAATTACTAGTATTTTACCAGCTGATGAACAATTTGTTTGCTCACAGCCAAGTATCATTTAAAATGTCCGGATAATCGGAGAACCTGTTAGGAGTCGAGGGGAAGAGTATTTTGAGGGCACACGGGTTACGCGGTGATGTGACAGCCTACAATCGCTTTACATATTCATGATGTAGCTCTACGGACGTGCGCTGCGAAGTCACGGAATTCAGCAGCCTCATCGTCCATTCAGAATTATTCCAGAGTCGCTGCTGGTTGATTCGTGTCATCCAGTTTTTTTAATCGTTCCAAGAGATTCGTGGGAACTGCGAATTGCATCTAGTTCGTAAACAATTAAACGAGAGAGAGAGAGAGGAGAAAAAGAAGACGCCAAAATATGCAAAATGTCGCGTTTAAATTGATGATAGGATTGGCTAACGTAGATAGAAACGTTAAATTTTCAAGCTACGTCCGTATCTCATTCGACAGCAATTCGCGTAATGTCGCGTTGACTTCGGGCGTGCACTATTCGTCGACGAGACGTACACAAGATTAATGAGAGAGGTATCGAATGTGCAAGCGGAGAACCTCGCTCCGTTCCACCTCAAACGATCACGCGTCTGGATCGCAGAGCGAACGAAGGTATCGATCCCTTTCTTAAAGCGCAGAACAGGTCGTCGGCTTTCATCCTTTTCCATTCGGCGCACGGGAATTAGGATCGACTCGAATCCTTTCCGAGCGAAGGACCCGAATAGGGCCTGAAAGCCAAGAGGACCCTGGGGGCTCTTTCTTACGATAAATTTCACTGAGTGCCGGGTCAATCTTTCTGTCGACCCCTCCGCCTGTATTTGCCTCCTACAATTCGAGCGAGTACACTTTAGCGAAGCTGCGCTCAATTATTCCCGGCTAACGGGAATACTTGTTTTAATTACATGCGTTCTTCCTTCGCCCTCTCTTTTAAGCGGAGAAAAAGAGAGTTTTATTTCAGAATTTATAATGCTCTTTCATTCGAACGCGCATAATTTCACTTTACGAATTTCGGATACGTGTTCATACGATCCCACGATGGCGCGGCAAATATTTGTTCGCACAATGCTCACGGTATATCCAACTTGGAAATTCAATACTGCACAAAGAATTCAGCCGCATAGTGTACCCACGCAATTCGCCCTTTCGCCTTTCGTACTCGCTTGCGAGAAAAAGATATCTCGAGGGAGTATCGGCGTGGTTTACGTCACCTTTTGCTCCCGCGACATACAATAGACTAAATAGGATGGGATTCTAAAGAGATGCCGATCGGCTAGGATCATTTTAAGAAAGCTCGCGTTTCCCCGAACAGGTGTAGGTGTTATAGAGTAAGAGCATCGTGGTCGAGGATAGAAAAGAAGGGCGCGCGGCGAGAGATAGACGGATAGAAACGACGAAGAAGAATGATAAAGGACGAAGATAGATGGATAGGTTGAAGGGTTGGGCGGAAGAGGGATAGGGGGGAGGATAGGAAGCAACGAGAGAAGACGCGCGGGCGGTGCATCTCTCCTTTCAAAGTATTTCTATGACGTTGCCGCGTTTCGTGGTTCATTAGCGAGAAAGGGTTCGCTCTTTGTTGAATGCGGGCGATACGGCATGGCGAAATACGGCCACGATTCTATATCGCGCCGACCGACAACACGGGTTCCGTGGGCTATTAGCCGGTTATTCGAAGCCGCTTCGCCAGACATTCGAGCGATCCGCCGATGATAACATCGCCGCGATAACTGCATTCAGTCGGAGCGACGCGACCGGAAGTCCACGGGGCGAGCACCCGACGAGAGTAATTAATCTTATCGAGACTGCTGTTCTTGCGCCGGGCGTAAGCTCCGGATTAACGTGCCGCGGCGTAATAATTACCGCGGACGTGACGGAATGAGTGCATCCGCGAGAGAAATATTACGCCCCGAACTTCCGCGTATTTTCTCTCTCTCTCTCATGGTTAAAGGATTAAAGTTACACCCCTAGTTTCATAGATTTACGAAACTTATAATTACTTTCTTATTATACAATCGCCGGCCTCGGAAGCGCGCATATTCGCCGTGTGATTTTTGCGCAACGTTGCGTCCCTTAAAATTACAGAGATTTGGCACAGAAAAATCTGACGCGAGAGGGAATATCGAGGTCGCGTCGCGGATTTTTTGCAATTAGTAAAAGTGCCTTGGCCAATGGCAGATCCGACATAATGTGACGCTTCGTTATTGTGCCGGCCGTGTTCCTACTCGCGATCATTGGATGTAGCCCGGTGTACGCGTTGGACTTCTTTTCTATTCTTCCACACAACTTCCAGGAACGTCCCGCCGATATCGAAGGACACGACGCCGAAACGCCACCGTTGACATTCCGAACGGGCGCTTTCGCGAAAGCACGACAATGCGAGATTGGAAAAGTCAGTATGGAAGAAAGGACTCAAGAAAAAGAGGACCTCGAGAATAGGAACATCCTCACGGTGCTATCACCTGTAGAAGCGAAAAGAAAGAACGTGACGCGCGCACGTGAAATACATTCGACCGAGGAAATCTGATGTCAGATTTGGAAAACTCTTTAAATTAATACGAAAGTAAGAGGGAGAGAGAAAGAGAGAGAGAGAGAAATTTTTCAGACATGACTGTTGATTAACGAGAGACTTTCGAGGCGAGTGTCGATCGGACAGACTGCGCGTGAGAGGAAGCGCGCGTAAAAAGACCGTGGATTCTTTTAAGCCGTCGCTTTCGGTATCTATCCAATCCATTTACGGGCATTTCGGTAGCGATCACGGGCAACAATGGACGCCACTTTCTGGTCGTCGAGTCGTTTGGGGCCGAGTTAATCGGAACTCTGTAAATCGACCGGAGAATTACGAGAATCCATTTGTCGGTGCCGGTTGAGATTAGAGCCGGCGCTGTGTAAACAGGGGCAAAACGTTGTAAACGATGCTGGAACGTCTGCGTAACGTCGCGCGACACTCTGTCATTATTTTACGTCGGTATGAGTCACCGCCCATTAATTTGCTTATGAAACATTACGGCACCGATGAGCGGTAATTCATTAAATTATTATAAACAGTGGAGACAGGCATATCCGATGCTTCTCGTTATTCTTATTAGAGACAATTGTGATATAAGAATACACCTGTTAATACCCGTTGGAAGAACCCATTAAATCGACACTGGTATTATCTATTCTCTCTATTTTTGAATCAGATAAGCAAAGAAAGTTATTGGTATCTACGTCTAAACTATTGATATGTACTGTATAATTATACTAGCGTCCACCGTCTCGGCTTCGCCCGAGATAATAGTGTGACCGAATCATACGTATTGGAAGTGATATTTTTCCACGGGCAGTAGATCTCGATAAATTTGATCGTACTCGAGGTATAGTGGCAACCGAGTAGAACCGGCGAATAAATCCGCGAATACAGAAACCTGGAGACAGTGCTCCTTATATCTGCTTGTGGGTGGATGAAGCCGCCTAGCGGTGACATCACTGTACTACACGGGTTAATACAGCCGTAAATGATAAAAATGAAAACATCAATTTCTGGATAATAAAAATACTTTTAGACATGCTATATAGCTTATGTCCGTCCTAGTGTATATGAGAATATGGTGTGAAAATTTGGAGGAAATCGGTTCAGTAGTTTTTGAGTTATACGGTAACAAAAAAACAAACTTTCTCTTTATATATTAATATAGATATCGTGATAAATTATGAATTGATCCTCTAGCAAGTGACAACGCTGAATGATGTTGAATCATTGAACATGAATCATTTTAAAACATAACTTTACTTACAATTGTGATAGCGAATATCAAATATCATTGGAAATTTAAGTTTCTTTTAAAAGTCAGTTGCAACCAGCGCATATATGAATGCACTTTGCTATAAATAGAGTTTCATATAATTGTGAACATACTACAATCAATACATTCTACAATCGATTCGCGCGATAAACGTTGATTGTAAAATTTTAAGTACTGTCGTAACGTTATTGATATAACGGACTAGTTAATTATAACTTATTCAAGTAGATGGTAAATGGCAGCTCGTACTTACTTAAAAATTCATCATATACATCGGGCTCTATATCACTCAGTTGTGAATAACAATGTAACAATGTAAGATCCCTATACTTTAATAATTCTAAACGAATGTCTTAGTTAACTTTTAACGTAAGCGATGAAACAGATGTTATTGACATTGAGGTGCACATGTGCGCACGCGCACACGCACACGCACGCACGCATAAACGGTTTCACTCGTTCGAAACTCAGAAACCAATTGATCGTGAGATTTATACTGCTGTCGCTACGCTTTCTGATTCTTGTAAATTTCCCCTTCGGAAGTACTTTTCCCGAGAACACAAGTTCGTACATATGGGGCAACGAGTAAGTTAGCCAGTTCGAAAGGGGTTTTAACTACACGCGCTCAGAAGAGGAATAACTCCATGAATATCCATGAAAGTGATCTTCCCGATCGGATATTGCGCGGGTAGTTTGCCATCGTATTAGAACACATTTTGCTAAACTATCGATCGATCGAGGCCTTCCCTCTCTGTCCTTACTAGAGCTTCACGCGAAGTTATTACTTCAACGGTTTGATGGGGCTTGTTAATTGCATACTCCAAAAGTCAAATAACTCATGAATATCCATGAAAGATATTGGCTGAGACGAAAACTTGAAGTTTTTTCAATCTCTCTCCTTTACCGTCTATTATCGTTAGTTATATATACATGGAGAGAAAATGCAGTAGTGTTTACTCTATCGCTTATGTTATTAAAATGTCTTCTTATAATACTTAGCATGAGGAAGAGATTCTTTTATTTTTACAAAAAACTAATAAGAGATCTAAAAGATACTCCAGAATTTAAAATAACACTCATCTCTTGACAAAATAATAAAAGTACACTTTCAAAGATTAATATTGAATCGAGTCCGAAGAACTCACAATCAATGGATGGGACAGAAATATATAGAATGTGAACGTGTAACAAGATTAGTGAGTGGTATTTTAGATAACTCGCGATGCCCAAATGACGTTTAATCGATAATATCGTCTGGAATGAAGTCGGCTCTTTTGATACGAGAACGACGACTCATAAATATGCATCGCTCGTGCAGGAGCCAATCTCTAAGTAAGCCGGCTTTAACGCGGAGCCAGTTGAGTTTTGACGTGGATGACCTCCTCCCCGCGATCTTCGCTCCACCGATGCCTCGACAAGATTACACTCGTTGCTCTTCCGGTTCTCATGGACCCTTATATTCACCCCTTGACATTATCGACGTATATTCACCCCGTGACATTCGACCTTGCCCCGTTTCGAGTATTTTCAATTGACTCTTGCTTCATTTAATATCTTTTATCATCTACATGACTTATTCATGCGATCCAAAAATAAAGGACATCGTGAATGAATCTGTATAAAATTAACTGGACGAATCAAGTTTTTCTTCCAAATTTAAATTTTATCTCCAAACTTCTCGAAATGACAAAAAAAACACATAAATTCAGCTGAGTTTAAAAGCTTGTGTAAGATAAAATTAATTTATTATACACCATCTTTGTCGCACATGCATATGCATTTCAGGATTAAAGATTTCACTGACGTGCAGTAACACAGAGAAATTCGATCATTATGGCGCAAATTGATTATTGAATTAATCACAAGTGTATGAATGCGCGATAAACCATCTTGCAACGACCTCATGACACTGAAAGATTTATGTAGGTATTTCTTATTAATACCATTATGCGCCGATATAACGCCGCGTTAATTACGCGGTTAACACCGTTTTGCGATTTTGTCGAACACGCCTATTTCATCCTCATCCTCAGGAACAGATCAACTTCGGTATCAGGGTAGATGGTCCGTTATTGTTAAATTAAAAGTCGCGACGAAACAGCGGATCCATATGTCGCGAGCTCAATATTTTTTTCTAACGTACTCGCGTTCACTCGACGCGGTAACGATCGCATAAAATTGTCCCCCTCTCTCTCGCTCTTTCTCTCTTTGTGTAAAAGTCGTCTTCGCGGCGCGACGCGTACGCGGGAGCGCGACGAATATAAAAATATAAGGATGTCGTGGGAATAAAGGGATGAAGAAATCGTAGCGCGCCGCGCCGAGAGAATGCGCGAATGCATCTTCCTCCCCCGGCCCACCCTCGCGTGGGCTACGTCGGGCTTGCATGCGCATTTGGTCTCGTAACTTATGCATGTGTCGCGCCGGGTTATGCATTCCGCAGGCAGGAGTTGCGAGTATATCGGAAGGTCCGGCGAGCGATAATGGCGCCGCGACCTACTTACTTTTCCCGGCGAAGACGGCGGAATGATATATTTTCATCCATCGGGGGTGGAGAGCGAGCGACCTCGGTCGTGCCGAGCGGCAACGGAGCGGAAAACGGCGTATAGGAAGCACCGATGAAGGGTGAAGACGATAGAACGTGTGCTCAGCTCGTGCCGATAAAAAGAGGGACGAGCGGATGGTGGCGATAAACGTTTACCTTTCTCGTATGATTCCCTCTTTTCTCGCTCATCCTCTTCCTTAAAGTTCTCGAGTTTCCGTGGATTTACATCCGATCCCCCTGGCAATCTCCTTTGCGCGTCATTAAATACAAATGGTAGATACACTGCGCCATGTGTCCGGCGATGCGACATCTTTTTTTCTTTTCGAAACACGTTGATTGCAACGGTTATCGTTAATTGATGGTAATCGTTACCTGACGTGACGCTATCGCATTCGATCGTACTTTCCCCGGTCGATTCGATTAGCCGATCGATTTTACCGGATTTTGATAGTTCGGGAGGAACCGGCACTCCGTGAAACTTCCTCCTCTTTTTTCTTTTTTTTTTCTGGTTTCGTTTGACATCGACGATTCCAACGAGCGTTCGAAAACGAGCTACCGATCGCGAATCGGGCGCACATCCGATTGTCGCCGTGACGGCGAGGGCTATTGGCGCGAGTCAGCCTGTGGGGCTGGTCACGCATTAGTAATTGCCAATTTCCAGGCAAATCCTAAACGTAGCGCGTCAAGGGAATCGGTACGCCTGGCAGCGATGACGTAAACACGCGGGATTCAGGCACGGCCAGCGCCGATGAATTCAATTTCCCGCTCGTTACTCGCGGGATGAAGAACGACGATTTCATTGACAACGTGACGCTGCCGTCGGATTATCGACCGGCTTCTCTGCGGCGGCGCCAGTGCGAATCCGCAGTGTCTTTCAGCTCGCGCGCTCGCGTTTTCACCGTTTGTTACGCATTCAAATTGCGAACGTTGCAGATCCGTCGCGAATGTGACGAGATTAGATGAGCGCTGCTGTTTTGCGACCACTGATACGGCACATAGCCGACGGTTCGATTTACGCGAAAGCCCCTATAAGGATCCGAGACGGCGTATACGTCACACCTGACATATCGCGGAACGACCGGCCAGCTTTTATGATTATTCATAAAGCTCCGGTCGTGTCGTCGATCCGAGTTATAATATTTCTAGAGACAGCTTGCAGGTAGATACTCGCTGGGGCCAAACGGACTTTTGGAAACGTCATAAATATGACCGGGATTCATGAGAGCGGAACTATGCGGTGCACGATTATAGATGATAGAGGGTAAACGATCCGGCGCATCGTCGATCGCGGAAGTCGCCTCATGGATATTCATAAGTCGCGCACCGTGTCCCGGTGTATACCATTAATTCGACGCTTAAACCACAACGAGTCCTTAATCATGGCGCAAGGAAAAAGTAAACCTGAGAGAAGCATTAACTTTCACGCGCCATAATTTATTACACTCTTTTTAATTCGTACTTAATCGCGTTATATTTAGTCGTTCAATCATCATTTGTTAAAACGGCTCGGCATTATGTTACGTATATTAAACGTGCGAATTGTGATAACGGGAAATATTCAAAACCGCGAAAATAAAACTATTATGATGAAGGTATTGCTTCCTCGCAAATAGTATTCATTGTTAAATAATGTTCGATTAAATAATCATAATCTATACTAATACATCATATAAAGAGAAAGTTTTTTTGTTACCGCATAACTCAAAAACTACTGAACCAATTTCCTTTAAATTTTGACATCATATTCTCATATATACTAGGACGGATATAGACTATATAGCATATCTAAAAATATTCCCATTATCCAGAAATTGATGTTTTTATTTTTTATCATTTACGGCTGTATTAACCCGTGTAGTACAGTGATGTCACCGCTAGGCGGTGCGCGGCTTCATTCACACAAGCAGATTATATAAGGAGCACTGTTTCCGGGTTTCTGTATTCACAGATTTGTTCGCTGGTTGCCACTATGTCTCGAGTTAAATTTATCGAGATCTACTACCCGTACTCGAAAAATATCACTTCTAATACGTATGATTCGGTCACACTATTATCTCGGGCGAAGCCGAGTCGGGGGACTAGTAAATAATAATTATCGACACACTTTTAGTTTCTCCAGCTTCATCGCGTAAGACGCAATCTCATTGCTCTACCTCGATATTTTGCATTTCTATTTATTTATCTATTTGTGCAATGCGATATGACATATTGTCCGGTATGCTTGTAATGACCAGCGAGAAATGGGCAACAGCGGCTCGTGTTTACGCGAGAGGACAAAAACATGAGGGCGAAGACCAAGCGGGTCGATGGAACGCGGCACAATTGTTGCGCGGACGTTGCACGACAGAGCGAATCTCGCCGATATAGTTGACAACGGTTAAGTACCAAGCGTGTACGCGTACGCAAAACCGAATTGTATTAGGAACTTCCCGCGAGCACATGCTCGAATTTGCATAAACGCCGCGCGTTCGCCTCTGTTACAAACCCGCGGCGTGCAAGCGGGCATTTGTGTATGTATACGTGTGTGGAGGAGGGGGTGTGTGTGTCGAGTGTATCCGGGCAGGACCATAGACGCGCTCGTTGTTACCCCAAAGTGGCTAAATCTATTGGAATGACTCGTGGACACGCGGGATTTCGCCGGGAAATTGAATCACCGATCTTTCTACGTTCAACAGGATCGGCAAGCGCGATGATGATTTTATGTTTCTTGTCCTCCGTTATTAATCGTGATATCCCCGGGCGACTTTGTGCGGCATCTTACACTTTCGTAAATGAGCAATACGAGTTTGTCAGGGTCTGACAGGTGGGACGGACTGTATGATTTTTTGATCTGAGATAATCATGTCTATGTGGTTTGATTGTGGGCGAAGGCCGCCCACATCTTCCAATTCGGCTAAGCGATCAAAGCAACGATCAATGCTGTCATCATATGTACACTTGTAAATAGTAAACCCCGCATGCCGATTAATCTCAGGCAGAGACAATCGATTTCTTGCCGCACGCTGCCGGCTATCTGTCTTCCCACGCTGCTTCCGGTTCGCGATATTTGACTATCGGTTGCCTATACCGCATACGAAATATTTTACGCCGCTTCGTACATTCGTCTGCAGTACTTCAACCTATAAAATTAATCGCCGTGTCCGGAAATTAAAATACGAAACAACATTCAAGTCGATAAGATAAAATACTATTGCTGGCTATTTTCTTGACTTCCACAAAATATATGTATATCCTTATGCGGTAAATTCGTCATTTGCGATAAAAGAGTGATGAGTAAAAATAATATAACATTTCAAAAGCCCTTGAAAAACAATCAATAAGAAGAAAACTTCCCAATTTCAAATTATTATATTTATTACAATAATTTTATTATAATTTTACATTATATATAAAATTATTAATTCAGTTTGCCAATTATCTCGCTAATAATATTCAAGTTAACGAAGCGGGTTAGTGGAAGTACGGAAATGAAGAAGGAGCCGTCGTTCTTTCTGTTCATTTTTTTTCTCCTCTCCATGGTGGACGACCTTATCTGTTTGCCCGTGTCGCTACCGGTTCCATCGCGTTTTCCGTATTTTTGTAGCGCGCAATATTGGTCCCGGCGGAGAGTCTGATAGTTCGATACCTCGGGATACACCGTAGTATTATTGCCATTCCTGTTTACCCCAACAAAACAAAGTAGCCGGGACTGTGCGTTCCACGGACGAACGTATATATACAACGGATAATGGCAAATGCGACGAGACCGTTCCGAGACTGTTCCTTCCTCGTCTAAATGTCAAGTAATTTCGACGACTATCTATTCCGGAAACGATCGATGCGATGGCATTTGCCGAGGTTGAAATTAAATTTGATAGCACGAGAAATATTCCGGTACATAATATTACGAGCGGTCGAGTCAATAAATCCGATAGCATTGTACATTCTTGAGATAAAAGCTTGCTTGCAAAATACAAGAAAAAGAGAAACTTTTTTTTATTCCCTCTCGTCGCATTATTATGAGCTCTCTGGAAGCTAATAAAAGATAGACGGAGTCACGCTTTTAGCTACCACAGCCAGAATTCGAAACATTGTACCTCATCTTATAAATTTTTTAGCAATAAATTAAAACTATTATTATGCTTTCCTGCCGTGTTTTTTGTCATGCGCATCGCGGTGACAAATAAACGCGTCGAAAAATGTATCAAGATTATGATGAGTCCAATGTAATTTAACAGCGCTAGATTACGTATGTCGCGTACACGTAGAACCGCGCGAGTGGTAATACGCTGCCATAGCAAATCACGAAATAAAATAAATGTACGAAATGCATTACCCATAAAATAAGCGCTGGCTGCCTTACTGAGCTGTCGCCCGTTCTGAATACGACGACTCGCTCGCAGCTTCCTTCCAGCCGGTTTTCTTACGGCAGGTTCCGCCACTTCCATCACACATGCAACGACGTTTGTAGAACATTCGGAGAGAGAGAGAGAGAGAGGAGAAAAAATACACTCTCGTAAAGCTGCCCGTTTGCGACGCGTGTCGCTGCGTCGTGAGAGGAAAATGTATGTGGGGCGTAAAACGATACGTGTGGTGCGTGCCCGTAAAAATGGAACGAGGGATATACGGAGAGGGCAAGGTAGGTCAGGCTGCTGCGTTCTAACAGTATAGGAAACAGCCTCGGAGAATCTGTCGGACGACGATGGTGAAGTTGCTACAGTTTTCGGAGTTTCCGAAATGTCGCGATAAAGTTGTGATCAAAATGTTATTTCGCGTATATTTTAGAAATGAGGAAAAAGAAGTATTCAACCATTTTACGAGGCAGATTTTCTGCTTGAGGAAATTACAACAGAAAATACTTGACTTTCATATTAAAAGTCAAATATTGAAATTAATAAGAGAATGAATTTGTTTACGTATGCTATAAATTCTTATGAATACCACAAATATTAAATGTATTGGGTAGGGATGCAAATGTGAAACTTTAGATTATTGTCTCGCTTGTTTGTCTGCAAATGGCACACTGTGTTAATTTTATTCAGAAAAATTTCAACAGTGATTCTAGCAATGTGAGAGATATAAATTAGAGTTTTTTTTACGTTCATTATTTCATAAAACTTTTGTACATGAGAGAATTGCGATGACAGAAAGATGACAATAGTAAAATTGGTCTTGCGTATGTCTGCAGGATTTTTCCTCCTCTCGTTTAGCGAGGAGGAGTTTCAATTGAAGCTCCTTCGAGCGTGAGAGTCTCGGGCTCTTTTTATAATATTCTCCCTTTGTATGAGACTTGCGTTGGCCCTTCAATTACTTCCGAGTTTCCTCACTCTATTAGACTTTAATTTGCTGTTCGTCGCTACGTAAAGGAGACGACACTCTCACGTCTTCAGCTTTGCTTTCAGTAGGTGATGAAGTTTATAATCTAAGTCATGTTTTTAATATTTTACCTTTGATTCAATTATCCACTTTGCGATCCGTTCGGAAGCAATTCTGTCTATGTAGTCAATTAAGCATTTATCCTTTAAGTGGAGAGTTTCAGAAAGCTTTTTGTGAAGTAGATTATCTATAAATTACGCATCAACAATGTATTATATATTATATTTTTAATCGCGCTACTATTATCTTACTTCAAATACAGTTTCATGCAAATATAATTTCTGGGATAATAACTATTAGAGGGTGCAGAAAACTTTAAATTGTATATAAATTGTATAAATGATAAAATATTTTTTTACAACCGACATCACTTATTTCTGAAGCGGAAATTTGTTCTATCTACATCTATCTAATAATTATAATAGCCATAATTGTTTACTGGGAACATTAATTAATACTCACCGGAAATAGAGAGCCAGACCGTTATACGAGTATATCGAAACACGCACGGCAACGACGATTTACTAATTCCGTATACACCTGCGTTTCCCATAAATTTGTCAGACTTTGGACATGTAGCTTTCTGGGCCCAAAGTATACATTAATATTTCTCTTCGAGCCGCGAACGACCAGTTCAGAGGCAGTGGCTTCCGGTACTATCGAACAATGTCCACGTGCTGTTGGCTGTTCGAAGCCAAACGAACAGGAACGAAGAGAGAGAAAGAGAGAGAGAGAGGGGGGGTGAGGGTGAACAGTCTGATAGGACAGGCAGTGATTTCACTGCTTACGCCTGACCCATTTCGCATTCGTACCACTTGCCGGTCGAAATACAACCTCGTACGCTGTCGTGTGTTTGTGCTGTGACTACGGATGGTCGGTACGAGGTTTACTAGAGGATGAGGCGGTGGCATGAGGAAAACGGAAGAGGACGAGGATGTGGAATGTGAGCGGTGGTATCGGAGAAGGGAAGGGTGAGCAAGCGGGGGATGCTCGCAGGACGAGTGCGCCGGATTATATCCGGACCGATTCTACCGAAATGTATCTCCGTCGTTGTGCCTGAGTACGCTCGGATGTGCGTGTGCGTGCTGTCGCATACACGCGCCCGTGTGATATTGTCACCATACGGTGCGATCCGGAAATAGAGAGTATACAGACGCAGTCAGTAGACACGACGAAAAATCATTGCGCGATACGGTTAGAAGCTCCGATTACTAACTTTGAAGCGTATCCCCTGCTTTGAAGTATTTCTCACTTGGAATTATATATTTTGACGAGAATGAATAATAAAATTCGAGAGACATGTATGTTTTTAAACCGTAATTTTTGTAATCACATTATTACGCGTTTATCTACATTCTTCTTTGAATAAATATTAAAAATATAGGTTAAGCTCATATGATATGATTTAGTCATTCGGGTGTTGGTATGCCGGGATGTATCAAGTTTCTCTAAACAGATTAATGCATATAAATGTTATGTAGCTTAAAAGAATATTCAACGAGAGATTATATGTAGAGAGAGAGAGAATTCCTACATTTTTACTCTAACCGAATTATTATTCCCTATTCCATTAGAGTTTAATTTTCGAGATATTCTGATTAAAACGTGTAACCAAAGCGCGAGCAGGTACGCCAAGCAGGTTGATCGAGCAAGTTAGTTAACGAAGTGCCATTCAATGAAACGAACGGTTACTCGGTATAAACGTTAATTGGTACGATTTAACCTTAAATCTACCAATAACTAGAAACGAAGGCGCATCGGGTTGTCAAAATAAATATGAGATAAACGCCTGTGAAAAATTAACACTGTAATTCAACTCGACATAATTCTTTTTTCATGTATATTCACTTTAATATGTTAGCAGTTCTGGTAGCAATAAGTTTCTATTCGTTAAATTTCTATTAAATTGCATGCATAATTATTATGAAAAGTAATACAGAAAGCAATTTATTTTAATTTTGATGTAAAAATAAACCCTCGATGAGATGAATAAATAATAAATTATCGATGATGAATCGGTAACAGTGTTTCATGTGTTTTTATACACTATTTTTTTCCATTGCAGTCCTTAAATATTATTCTTGAACACGACCTTCTCTCTTTATTACATGCGTTACACTCAAAGAAGCAAAAATCAAGTATAACTGAAAAAAAATATGGAAGGACATTTCTACATGGACTTTTTTCTCCAACTCTCGGCAGTTGAACTACTTTCCGAGCTGACGCTCGAACATTTTGATACACGTTGTAGGACAAACTGTAGGACATGTACGCGCACGCGCTTCCCGAGATTGGCAAGTCGAAGCGAGCTCTGGACAGGAAGTTGGTGCACAGGGGGTTGGGGCGAGAGGGTAGAGAAGGAGAAAGAGAGACACAGAGCGAAATAAAGAAAGAGAGAGGAGACCGTAGGAGAAGGGACAGTTTAAAATTTCACAATCCAGCGGTAAGCGATACTCTGGACTAGACTCATGAATATTTCAAAGTGTTTCGATACACAGGAAATAGGAACGTCGCCGCTCATCGTGCGAGCGACGACCGGCCCTTTGTCTCGGTTCGGAGCTTTTCTCTGCACGAGACGCGGAAGTCATCCTTAAGGTTGAACGAGTATCAAAGGTACATATATTCGCCGGGCGCTTTAAGTGAAGGGATCATCCGATCAGTTTTCGAAAATTCTAAAGGGAGATTTATACGCGTGACGCGCGCGGAGTACTGATCTCGAAAACTGACGGATCGCACGTATCCCGCGCGTCACCGGCCGAAAAAATCGTGACGATCATTTATTTTTTTGCATTTCAGTGGTATATATCACGCTGAAGTGTTTTGACATTGCGCTCGGACACGACTGCACCGGAAACACGTGCCGGCAATCCCCCCTATGACATGACTGCTTCTTCATTATTCATCGACACGTTCTCTTATCCGCTTTATCTTCCCTTTGTTGTCTATCATATATTGATCGGTTGTATGTCACAGGGGTTAAGTTTGTTCGCAAAGCGCGCATCGATCGTACCTTGCATCACCGTCCATTGTTTCGCCGCGCGGCGAACAAATTAATAGTTCGACACAATGTTTCCGGCGTCGACGACGCGTTCGCGTTACAACGAGAGGACGTGCGCGCGGAACAAATGCTCATTATACACCGTTATTTATCGCTTTTTATAATCTGGTCGCGCGGGTGAAGGGAGAGAGGGGGGAAGAGAGAGAGAGGAATGCACAACGAGGAGGTATCAGCGGAACCGGAAGAACTCGGGACAAACAAGTGCGCGGGAGGGAGAAACGCAAACTTTGCCGTTGGAAATTTAATAATATCCTTCCGCGCCGGGGAATTTAAAGACTTCATAAAGTCGCGCCTTAAATGCCGTCGGCGTGTCTCGACCCGTCTCAAAAATTTCATTACGTTATTTACGACGTTCCTTTCTCGTCTTTCCATTTCTCCTTTTTTTTTATTTTTATTTTTATTTTCGTTTCCGTCTCGCACGCGCTCCAAGGCAAGAGACATCCGAAAACGGGAGCGCGATGACGCCGAAAGTAGAAAAAGGGCATAAAGGGCGATAAAACGCAATCTTTGCGAACCGTTCATCGCACTCATTCACCTGAATAATTAAGCGGTCGCCGCTCGTTGTTCAGTACATTAAATACAAACTTCGAACTTGCGCTATACATATTGTCCGGCGACTTCTACCTCCAGGGCGACCCTCGAAGGTACCTGTGAGATATAAACGAGCGAAAGACCAGAAATCGGGAACTATCCGCGCGCGCCGTTTCGTTCCCTGCTCGCACGAAAATCGCTATATATACATAATGCATGCAGAGAACGGCCGATATTATTTTTCCGCGAATACTATATCATGCGAGGAAATTACAAGCCCGCTTCAATAAGTAATAAATAACGCCATGAGATGGTGGTTGCGGCGAGAGAAAAGGAAAGAGAGAAAGAGAGAAAGGGATGGAGTCGTGCAACACGAGACACGTTCCCTTCCGCTTGTCGTCCTTTGCCCTATCTTTGCCTCTTCTCTCTCTCTCTCTCATTTCGCTTTCATCTTCTGCCCTCTTGTATTTTCCGCTTTCTCTCTTGTATTGTTAGCACGATGATACATTGGATTCCCTTAACGTTTTTCACGAAGCAACCCCGAAAAGCATATACACGTACGCGAACGATACATATCGTTATATACGGGACAAAATACACAGATCGAGTGGAACCTTTCGCACTTTCGTATTCTTTTCTTGAGTAAAGAGCTCAATTTTCTCTCTGCTTTTCCTCTCGCGCGAGGACTCTTCTTTCGCTCTTCGACTTTCACCTTTTATACTGACGTTTCGGCGTTTCGCGCTAACACCGAGAAGAATCTGTCGAGAGAATACGATATTTCGATATGATAGATATTCGCAATTAAAGATGAATTTATTAGCAATCTCATTGGAGATGGATAATTTATTCACCGGAAAATTCATCGTCGATTGTAGGTCAATCGCGAACCTACAGGACTTCCGGCGATAATTTCAGAATCCATAGAACCAGCCGAGCAAAATTAATTGGCGTAAAATTGCTTGGAATTCTATCAGTTTTTCTCAGAAAATGTATATCTCCTCTGTATCGAACTATTCGCAAATGCTACAGCGAAAATGCCAATCAGCAGCTCGACCAAAGGCACCCTTTCCTTTTTTCTCCCCGGTCTCGGCCGCGTATAATATGAGAAAGTCGCTGCAAATGAGATTACGGTTGTGTGCACTGGGGTAATAATTGCAATTAAATTACAGTAGGAAGTACGAGAAACGGGCGCGCTTTGCTTTAAAACTCATCGCCGTGATTTATCGTAAAAATTCCGCGTACAGACGCGGGAACTTTCTTCTTTCCAGTCTCCGTTGCCGGTATACAACTCGATATAACTGGCTGCAGAGCATCCTCCTCGAAGCCGAAGGTGTTGCAGACAGCCAGTTCAATTTCACGGCTTACACTGTTCCTCCATCCGCCGCAGCCTACCGCGCGCCATCTTCCTTCCTCCTTTTTTATATCATCCTCCGCCGCCTCCTCTCTCGTCTTCCAGCACTCTTTAAAAACTTTCCTACTCGGCATCCTCGAAACTTTCAAATCACTTCCCCGTTTCCCTCGAGCTTTTTAAAAATTCATCCCCCCTCCACTCGCACTCGTCTCCCCGTCCATCCTCCTCGACGAATTGCGCGATGGATTGAGCATCGGAGGTAGCTCGCAACGTGGTTGGTGAACGCTTAATTTGTAATTGAAATGTCAAGAAGTCGTGCGGCTTGAATCAGCTTGAATCGCGGCGGGAAAACGAAATGAACAGACTGACGGAGAGACAAAACCGCCCGGACGGAAATGATTAATATTTCCTGTCAAAAAAAGTTGAAAGGATAACGGATCTCAAAAAGTACGACATACACTTTTAACTCCCGACATCAATCAGGATGAATTATCAATTGAGAACAAATGCAACAATTATGTACATCTCTTTCACAAACCCATATGATACACGTGTCACTATGAATATTTTTGCACTTTTAAAGCTTTCAGAATTTCCGACGCTTGTCAAAAGTTGCAGTTAATTTCGAATTTTAATTTCGTATCTTCACGAGTCTGTAAATCCGGGACGATTATTTATCGAATCATTGCATAACCCAGTTTCCCATCCACCAATCGACTGCGCCATCGATAGATACAGTTTCCGCGGAGAGTCGACCATGGAGACTCAAATTTGCACGTTCACGGTCGAGCGGACCGTTCCGCGCGCCTTATTCTCCTTTGCGAATTTAAAATCGCCGTAGACGCACGACGTCGCTCAACCACGAAACGAGTCCGGGAGTAGTAGTTCGCATGATCGATTATCGATAACTCCGGCCGGCTTGAACTTTCAAAAAAGTCCTCACAGTCCGTCCCACCCGTCTTCCTCTATTTCCCTTTTCTCCACTTTAACTGTCCGTTCGCCACTCCGCCCGTTGCTATTACCCCTTTCCTTTCTCTCAACCTCCCTTTTTGTCTTTTCCCTTGTTCGATATTCGCGGCTTGCCTCTCGCTCGTTCTGCCACTCGCCCGCTCCACTGCTCGTCTGCTATCCCTAAATGGTCATTCTCGAAGATCCACTTTGCGTCGGTACGGAACGACTCGATCGCGAGGAAGCGATTTTTCAGTCGTTTGACTTTCATTTCCTAATTGCCGCCGCAACAGAAGCTGTCGCGCTGGGTTACGAGCTGAGAACCGAGAATTCATCGTGCCTTTTCCCGGCTTACATCGATCGCGTTGAAGACTTTTCATCACTCGCGCGCGGCCATGCGGAAGCTCCGCGATGAGCGGAACGACGGACCAGCGCGCATTGGAAGTGGGCGGAAGAGTTGATTAATTATTACTGCAGTACGATTACGTTTTAATCTGGCAATCCGTACGCAATCGTGATGGCCTATTTAGATTCGGAATCCGTTTAACAATAAACTATTAAAAGCCAGAAATTTGTAGCATTGATAGGCTAATACTCTCGAAAAAAAATTATCGAATTCGTCGAGAGAGAAATTAAAATTAAGATCACGGATTTTAAGCCATTCTATGTGTCAGTTCAACATTCATCAAACGTGTGTGATATTCCAACTAACGACGTCGATACATGCGGGTTAATGAAAGCTTGTATGAAGACGGTAAACTCGACTAACGTTGTAGTATCGAACAAAACTGGACAATATGAATCGCGTTTCAGATATTCGCATTCGGTTATGAGATGACGGGCTAAAACAATCATTCGGCCGAATTAATGCGCCGCCAACTAAGCTCGCAAACAAGCCTGAAATGAACGGCCGACCATATGATACCTCGATGGTGTTTCATTTCTGGAGATTTCATTGTACCAAATAACGATCGAGTGTGTGGTGGTAATCTAACGGTATTCCATGAAAGCATTTGGATGCAAGTCTGTTCGTTGTGCGCATCTCTTCCGTTCTCCGACCTTTAAAGATTCACGGCCCCTAAATCGACAAACGTGCTCTTTCCGTGGCGAACACATGGGACGCGCGCAAGAGACGGGAACGTAACAAGAACGAAAATGTGTTGCCTGCAGCAAATCTTGAAACACGTTTTCCTGGTGTCGCGGCTTAAGTGCATGCAGCATGCTGTAAAACGAATGTTCCATTACCCTAAAACTTGTCAAGGATAACACCGACGGGAATAGCGAATGACGAAAGTGCATCGCGCGTGAAAGCAATTACATTCTTAACAATAGCAATTAAGGGGGTATTCTGGTCTAGAGGCATAAATTTTGGGCGTTTTGTCGAGCTCGATAAAAAAAAAAACAAAAAATATTTTTACCATTTATTTTTTTATAACATATTTATTGATATCTTGAAAATACACAAAAAAATTTTTGAAAAAAAAAATGAAAATTAAATAAGTTATAAGCTGGTAAAGTTGGGGGTAAAAAAAAAACGAGGTGTGCTGGTTGACACGATTGCAACCCTTCTGGTCATCTGAAACAAAATTTAAAAAAAGATTCTTAATTAGTAAGAATGTCGTTATAGCCCCTACCTAAGAGAAAGTGGAAAACATTTTTTTCGCAAAATGGCGGCTGTTTGAAAAAAAAGGCATTTTCGACTCTTTTTTCTCATGATTTTTAATTTTTTAAAATAGTAAAAAAAATAATTTTGATACAAAAGTGGTAGGGGCGATAGAGAGTTATACATTGAAGGTTGGTACAAAATTTGAAGTCAATCGGTCAAATAGAACTTGAGATATCATGTCAACCATGTTGAAAAAAGTAGTTTTGAGAAAAACGCGTTTAAAGTTTTGAGCAAAAGTTTCAGGCAACCGCAGCGGTCTAAGTCATAGAATGGTTATACTTACATTTTGTTAATCGGCGATTCCTGGTTCATAGAGTGTGCCTTCTTCGACTTCAAAATATATATTTTCGGAAGCTCGTTCTAATTTACGAGCAATTCTAGCTTCCTTAGAAGCATCAGTACCTCTGGTACTCAAACGGCTAAAATAGCTATAACTCCGTAAATTATTAGAATTTTAAAATTTTCTCTCGAGGATATATTCTTAAAGGTCTAAACTTTAAGAATATGCAAAAAAAAAATGATTTTTTCAAAATTCTAGACCAGAATACCCCCTTAAGAAGGAGATATTCTAAATGACAATAATGAACTGTATTAAAAGATTGACTTCACGTTGCGGCGATTGGAGGTTAATTAATTAATGGAAATGAAAGCCCCGACGTCAAACTTCGTTTTAATAATTAACAAATTATAATTAATAAATTGTAAAACAGTTACATTCCGTTTGAGGTAAATTCGGAGCAGCGATGTCCAGCGTCTCGGGATCAATACATTTCAGGGTTAGCTGCGGGAGCGTGTGTGTAGCGACGGCGCCTATCAGTCGACAGTGGTAAACCTGGCGTTCAGCCGGACTAGTCAATAGGGACGGAATCGACGGACGATCGAGGAGTCAAGGCCCGGCTTATATCGGGAAGAATCGATCGTGGCGTTTATCTCGCAGCCGTCTCCACGGCGGTTCTCGATGTCCTTTAGTTCAGGCTTAATGATGCCTGAACTGGGGCTTAATCGCGGATTAAGTACGATTGAGCGGTGTTTCAATGCGATTTAGAAAAAAGGTTGGGACGGACATGCAAACGATCGCGTTATATCGCCCTTCGTTCTTTCGTTCTTTCACCTCTCCCTTCTGCGCGCACTATAATTTAAATATACTACTGTATATTACCGTATTCAATATTTATATAATAACAGTTAGCAGTGAACGAGACGAATCATAAAAGTTATTATTATATTTTATAATTAAAATATAATTAAAATATTATTATATTATATAATAATAACTTTTATGATTCTCGTTCACCGATAATTGAAAACGTGAAACAAATGTAGAAGTCAAAATGTATTAGCGGGAACAGTTTGTGGATTTTCTGGTCAGGTGAAAGTATGCTGGAATCATTACAAAGTTAAAAGTCTTATGCATCAGTGCTATGCAGATTTCTTCTTGCTGATTTTATATTACTTTCTTGCTCGCGGCTGGGTGAAAGAAAGTCCAAGCGAACGACGTTTCTGCCGCTCTTTGTTAATCAAACATAACGTTGCTCCGTGGCCGTTAATTATAAGCTTTGCAACGCGGTTGACTGCAGGGGCTACGAGTGCGCACATCGAGGTCGACAAATGTATGTATGGAATTTATCAAACTTTACCTAGACGAGATCGAGTAACTCGTTAGAAAAGCGGGCGCCGGATTAATCAGCCGTTTTATATACAAGTGTATATATATATATATATATATATATATATATATATATATATACTTTCTGCACGCTGCAAACGTACACAGAAAGTTCTAATAATAATCGATAAGTGTTCGTAATTGCGGGCTTATGCACATAGATTACGTGCGTTGTACGCGGAAAGTTTGCTAAGATACACGCGAGTCTTAATCTCACGAGTCGTGTACGCGCTCTCGAATAAATTATTAACGCGGAATATTCGATGAAGAGGTCGGAAAAGGTCGCTATCAAATTCAAATGTTTTTCTTCAAACGTGACACGCTTAAACTCTAACAAAGAAAAAGAGCTCGGAAAATACTGAGAAGAGATAAACTAAAATAGATATGAGTAAAAAGTTTTCTTGAAGTAAGTTACCGCGTCTGATTGCATTATTTCATATTTATGCGCACATATTTCATAGTTATGCACACTATTCAAGTATTCTGAGTGTATTTTTAATCTTAGTTTATTTTGAAGTGTGCCACATTTGATCGTAATTGAAAATCACGTATACGAAATTGGATTTGAACACAAAATCTAATCCTACCAGCAGAGATTGTTCTGACGTAATTCGATTTGAACATAAATTCTACATATGTTAATATAATATTATACATACATATATAAGCCTTGAGGCTTTATATCTCTTTCACAGTAAACCTGTCACGGGTTGTGCGAAATATTAGAATATGAAATAGACTTTATCAATCCTTTAATTGAATATTCGATAAAACCATTTTACATATATACATGACTAATTTTTTGTTTTCGGATACTTTAAATATGTTATTTTCCACAATTTCTTTCTTAAAGTAAACAAATATTTTTTATATTGTTGAAAAAGATAATTATGTATATGGTATATGCATATATATATTTATTTATTTGAATATACGTTCAAATTTTATTACAATACATTTTCAATAAATGCTAATTTTCCCACACAAGCGAGCCAATAATTCCATCACGAGACAAATATTAATTGAACGCGCATCGATATCGCCGCTTGATACGGGTGTGAATAATCCTGATAGAATTATTACGAGTGAGGTTTCTTCAGCTGTATATTTAACGGATAATCATTTAATTACTTAAACAGATATTGCCGATGCAAACGAGATATTAATTGAATGTAGCGGGATTAATGGGATTAATATCGGTGTGCTTCGGCCGAGAGCGCATAAATTCCGTGCGCGATATCCGCCGCCCCAATTTCTTTGAAAGTTTCCGGGAGCATCGCGGCAAGCTCGTGGGACCGAATAGGTAGGTAAGGGGTAACAGACAGAAGAACCACATTCCACGTCGCTTTTTTTTCTCCTGGGGAAATCGCGAAGTGCTTTAAGCAAGGCGCATAATTCCTCTTGACGTTATATTCACAGTAACTTCCAATTCTCTACCACCGGGCTTAGTGCCGTGGCTCTTAATATTGGATTTTTGTGCCGTCTAAACATGAACACTCGAGCGTGCTTCTCCTTGGAGAGTAGGAGTGTGCGTGCCTGCAATCGCGTATAGCATTCGCACACATATACACACGCGGCCGACAGTGAGGGGTGTCACATAAGCAAACACTAAAAGCCGCCTCCTCCTCCACCTCAATGTTCTCTATCGTCGTCGCTTTATTCAAACTGCTTGCTTACTCACCTTGCTCGCGAGAGTATTATTCGCATAAATCCATCGTTACCAGTCGGAAGCTGACAGAATCCGTGTAAACTTGGCGGGTTCTATAACGTGAAGCAGTAGATCCATTTTAAAGATAGAAAAATATCACGTATATATAATACATGATACGATAATACATATGTTTCCTTTGTAAACGGTGACGTACGAAATGTCCACTTTAAGGTCCATCAGGGAAGCGTGCGAGTACAAGTGTTAACACGTGAAAGTTTCCGTAATGTTTCACGGGGAGTGAGTTTATTTATCGGTTACCGTCGTTTCCGTTGAACTTCACCATCTTCGGGGAGTTAACCCGCGAAATCGAATTTTATATCTTACGCCAGTTTCCCGGCGAAGCTGTCTCGCTTCCGCTTCTTGTTTTCGCATCGGAGAACGAGCCGTTACTGTATCGCGATACGGCAATTCGCTCTTCCGTCTCTCGTACTGCTATTTTTATGGAGACGACGGATGAAAGAGAAACAACGTTCGCGGGTTTTGTGGAAACGATATAACTCTCTCATTTCGGAAAATCGCCGTACAGTTAATTAATTATCTCGCGTTTCAATCTGCCGTGGCGGCAGTGTGAAAGTTTTATCTCGGTTCCGCTATCGTGCGGTATTCATTAGATTCATCGGCATTTACGCCGTCAAACACGCCGGGCGGTGGACCTGTTTGCAAAACGCTATAACGCCGCTCCAATGATTTTAATATATTTATCCGTTAAACACGCGCCGATGTACACGTTTGTTTACAGGTGCGTCAGCGAATTTGCTGAAAATGCCGATACCATCGATTTCCAGTTGAAAACTCCTCCGGTCTAGTATTTAATTGGTATTAATAGGTCATTGGAATTCGTGCCGCGCTCGTCGTTGCCCCGATTCGAGTCCACCCCTGTTATCGCGTTTCCTTCCGATTCCGATCGATCGGATCGCGGTGATTCACATCACGCGGAATTACACGGATGTCAGTTTGGCAGAAAATCCCGAGACGCATCCGCCGGTCTTGCATGAACAACGGGTAGTAACGAGGGTACATGAGAGAGAGATAGGAGAAAACGGAGGGAAGGGAAAAAAAGAGAGAGATCGGCGCAATGAAGGGAAAAGGATGGGATTGCGGCACGGATGAGCGAGTATCGAGCGATCGTTTCGGCGAGGCGCGCACGTACTAGCCCGAAATCCCTGATTTACCGCTCGAGAGGACCGCCGCTTACTATTCCCCGGCCGCTCGCATCCGCGGCGACGCTAATTCGCGTGCGTGCGTGTACGTGGCACGCGCGTGTATTAATACGAGCGGGACGTGCGCACAGTATTGTGCACTTATGCGCGACACTTTTTTTTCTGTAATCGCGGGAAACATACGTACTCAGACGCTCACCCTGTCACTCGTGTCACACCTTGCACGTGTACACCCTTACCCTCGTGGTATCTAAGCGAATTGTCTATTTCTCTATCCGTCGCATTTAGCTGAATGTTTACACGTATTTGTACCCTACCTATCATCCCTCCTCTCCCTCTTCTGTGTGCGCGTACGTAGTCAGGATAGTCACGCACGCGAGAACAACAGCGGGGGAGAGAATGAGGATGCATCCCTATGGAGGTGCCTCCACATGTGTGTGTGGGCACGTAATATCATTTACACTCAGCGAAATCTACAAACGGCGCGAGACCACGGGCTTGCCGAGCACCGGTTAATCGCGTTAATATCGTCCCGGATTAATCGGTTACTTTTTAGCTCCCCGAGTTTCCCCGATCATCGCGCGGTAATTTCGTAAATGGCAATCTCGTTAAAACTTTGCGATAACGCGAGACCGAGCGCCGACCCCGCGGGACGAAAAATTCTATGACGCGTGGATTAGTCCGTGCATCCTTAACGTGCTGTTAAAATGTCTATCCACGACGTACGTTCGCGCTTGAATGTTGAGGCGAATAATACGAAAGACCGTATACGAGGGCGCGCAACAAAACATCTTTTGTTCCTTTTTCGCGTCACAAGAGCATAAATAAATAGTGGGTACCACGTACCATTGCGCACGTACAAGCGGCACGATCGCGATGTAATGCAACATACTCCTCAACAGCATCTCCTTCATATTTATTGCCAGAAGTGCGTGCGAGGAAAAATCCTCGCGCTCAGTTTTCATTTCCACCGGCACTGTACGCGCTGTTTGCCGTGGACTCCTTAAATTTTGCAGAGCATTCCCGCCCGCCGTACTCGCGAACGGGCAGACGGACAGATCCGAGCTGCTTCTTCCTCTTTCATCCTGTATCTCCACACCTTCCCCCGTCCTTATCCTTCCTTCCCGACGGAAGGAAGGCGGATTCAAAGCCGAGGCGTTGTCACCGCTTTTCCACGGCGTAACGACCCATCCTTCTTGCCTCTTACGCCCTTCCGACATACACAAATGCGCACACAGGCACGCGTACATACCTCCTCGTTCATTCCTCCTGATTCTCGCCTTCTCTCGCACCGTTCCTCCTTTGTCTCTCTCTCTTCTCAGTCTGAAGATCAGCTCGAGTGGCTCGGCGTTTTGCGTGTTCCGGCAATTATTCCTCGGTAGTCGTTAATCTCCACCTCCGCCATCTCCACTACTGGCCCTACGACCCCTGTCGCGTAAATACGTATGCATTCCAGCAATCTCGTTGCCTCACGTGAGAGCACTCGAAGTGTATTTTTTCCCCTCTCTTATTTTGAATAAAACCGCGTGCATATTAGTAAGCAATTAACAATGAATAGTAAATTGTAAACAGCGAAACAGCTAGGAAAGTTTCTTTACTGTGTCGTGTAAAATAGCTTCTTTGAATTTATTAGCAAACGAAATAAAACAGAAATATTGCAATTACTTCGTTATGCTTTTTAGATAAAAATTTAATGTGTTCCTTACATCATCATCATTAGACGTTAATCAAACGGACAAATGTAAAGACATGATTGAGAAAAGTTGTCAAGTTGTATAATTAATATTCTTTTAGACAAAAATATTTAATTCTTCTTTTTGTACGTTGTTCGGACATTTTTATTCGACGCGTCTAACAAATTTCAGAGTGCAATTTGCGCCTGTCGTACTCATAGATATGAAACGTAGAGAGAATAGTAACCGAGTAGTAAGATGTCTTCTGCGAGCTCCGTCCCGAGCTCCGCAGTCGCGCTCCGGAGTAAAATGACCGTAAAATTCAGCTGGATTTCATGGTTCCAAAAATTTAAGAGCCTACATTCCTATAATTTGAGGTCTTAAGCCAGTATTTAAGTTGCACGTGCCGCGAGGCCACCTTAGAACGCCCAACATTATTACCGAGCTTAAAGCTCGCGTGCCTTGTAATCTTGAGCAGTGGAAAGTATATAATATGGCAATTGCCAGCTCGTTTGAACGAGCCCTTATGGGCGGCACGAATCTTTCTTTTCTTCTTCTTCTTCCTGACTCTTTGATCGTAAAATATCAGATTGGGCTCGGATTGGATCGTAGCTCTCAGATGATAACGTGCACGTCGACCATGTCTCGTGAGCCCTTAAAGTGCCGTTGTCATTTTGAGAGGTGCTTTGCAAGAGAAATGCTATTGGATATTTATAGCAAGCGCTTTAATTTTATCTGATTACGGATTTCAACTCCATGCTACTAAGAGCAAATCAATTCTTTTTCTACCCGATTACTTGTATTTGGCATTTCAATTTTATTTTCAATCTCATGTATAATTGGAATATTTTATGCAAGTTTTTCTTCGGAGAGCACATTTGCGATGTAATTTTAAAATATTGAATCTGAAGCGAATGGAATTCAACTTACCCAATTTTACCTTTCATTAATAATAAAAGATATGATTGACAATTTACGGATTTTGAAAGAAGCAATTTTAGATCAATTTATACCAGTTATATACATATATATGCACAAATAAACGTTTTCTCGCGGAAAGATTTGTATAATAAATTTTCGAAAACTCGTATTTTTACTTGGAAAATCGCAGAAATAATCCGAAAAATGTTGTACCATGAATTCATAATCTTATCAAATCATTGTGTGCGAATATTCCTCTTCGTTCCATAAATATAATTAGTTTTACCCATTGACAAAAGGAAACACGTGTCACTGCGGGATTTACATTATTTCTCATCTCTTTAACGACCATCCTTCCGTTTTCCCGGATCTATTCATGACAGCTAAGAGGACCGATTCGATTTTGCCGTGACAGCGATCGTTTTTCGGGCCCTGCCCGTTTGGGATCTCGCTTTGCACGCGTAGCACGTAACTTCTCTTCCCTTCGACCGTCCTCGTCTTTCCCTCTCCGGTCGTTCTGCACATTTTTCGTATCGCATTCGCGTTTCACGTATCGCACGGGCAACGAAATCTCGTGTCCTGTTTTAAATCTGGTTACAGTGATGTATTGTCCGTCTGGTAACGGTTCTTCTTGGAAAATGATTAAACGGAACAAGCTCGTAACGCATGAAAAGCCATACTATGCTTTAAAAGCTCATGCAATGGGAAAGCTCACGTATCGATATCACAACGCAATATGTTACGCAGCTATACAATAGATTGCAAAGCGACGTGTGATTTATTAAAATTGTACGCAAGTTCTATTGTAACTCCTTCTGTCTGTACTTGTTAAAAATTTAATAAAATATTTATTTAATATGATTTAAAATGATAGATTTTAATAATAAATATTCCTTAATTAAAATCATCTTTATTTCCAATTTCTGTAAAATTTTAATTATTAAACGTTAATGATTTTGGTATTAATCTGACCTATATAAACTCTACAACCAATAGCAATTTAATTAAAACGATTATCTATATTTATACCTTTTAATAAATCAAACTCGTAAAGCGTGCTGTATTAAGGCTATTTCAGTTTTCCGATTTTTTTTTTTCAGTGAAAGGATTATTAATTAAAAGCTCAATTTTTGTAAAGTTGCTTTGAAAAACATGGAGCTCACGTTTTTCATAATTTGCAGATAGTCGTTAACGCCGTGCGAGACCGTGGCTTCTCTTTTTGGATGCCTTCTTGAAAGCCTTCGGTATCAATAATTCTGAGCTCGATAGTGCTCCTTTCAGAAACGCCGTCTTTTTCAAGATTCCCCGAGAAGAGCGTCGCTTTTCAGCCCAGAATCTTGAGTTCCACTGCCGCCGTGCCGCTTTAAGTCTCGCCCGCCGTAAAAAGACGTATCCAGGATCCTCTGATTACACATGGATGCGCGCGCGCGGAAAGCGGAAGCCAATGGATTCTGGACCGCATGGAGAACGTATGCAGAAAAGAATGTATCATCCGATCTCGCGTGCTAGATGACTCGTGAAAAGAAAAACCCGTTTATTTTTCTTCCCTTTTTTAAAATCAACCATCGATATGCAGATGTCAGTTTTCATTGCTTGATCGAATGTTGATTCAAAGTCTCGCGAAAAAATAGACGATCGCGTCGCGATTAATAATGTGGATTTCGAGGACACGGCTCGGCAGAACGGGTTTGTTTCTATGGTAACAGTAGAGTCAACAACTTCCGTCTCTTCAAGATCGGGAGATTGATGTCTTTCGTGCTGGTTTAAGTGGGAGGAATGTCTTTTTTTTGTCTTTTTCACTTTTGACATTTGAATTTATGCCCTCTTTGAGCGCAAACTCTGGGTTCCAAACTCCAGACTCGGTTCCGTGCACATTATTCGGAGCAGGAAAAAAGGATCGAGAAGCATAATACGCGAGGCCCGGGAAAATTAAATTTTACGGCCCGCGGAAGCGAAACGTAATCGTCCGAGTCGCGAACGCACAGCATCGTCCGTCATATAGCGATTCTGGCGACGAGGGGAAAGAGCGTCCTCGTTTGTCGTGCGCGCGCGCGCGTACATACCCTTTAATTACAAATTAACGGCTTTAATCAGGAAACTTGCCAGCTCGAGCAACCTCGTATTTTCACGTCAACCAACGACGCGTCTGCGCCCCGTCCTCCTCCCCCCTACTGCAATGGTATTATCATCGCCAACGCAGCACGGGATCGCATCGTTCATCGCCACCTTATTGGCCGAACTTGCTAACTAATTTTATTAAAACGCCACCGTCATCAGCAACGTATCGGCACGGCACAGCCCGGCACGCTCGCTCGTTCGATCCCGTAATTTCCGCGTAAAAAAAACCTCACCAGCGATCACTGCGGATAATTAGATCTTTCTCAATATTTTCCTTGCAAATTGACGGCCGTTGACGGTCGCGGAATACTGTGGAAAAATAAAACGCGCGCGCGCGCGCACACAAACGAAAAGTTCGGGGCAAAGTGCATGTCGGCGCGAGTGGCCGCTCGATATCTATTTAGTCTTCCGTTACTGTGTAACACGCCCGGCGGGCACACGGAATAACGCGGTAAATTACGGTATTTGGGACGTTTATGGTGCGGCCGCGCTGTGTGTTTCACCGGTAACGATCGGTCCGCCCTAAAATATTCCGCCGCGTATATTTTCGCAGTATCTTTTTCAGACGCGCGCGCACGAGTCTCCGCTGTAAATCATCTCGAGAGCAAAGGAAAGGCGACCTATTGAAAAGATTTAGACGTCCGAGTATCGATCGGGAACGCTCGTTACCACGGCGAAATTTATGAAAAACAATGTAACGTAGCACGAGTGATATTGACGTAAAGTACACAGATCATTGAATTTACGTTGTTGCGAATTTAAGTACGGGTTTCGTGGATTTGATCGATATCACAATCGCCGAAACCTACGCCGGGATTCTCCACAACACGACAAAGGACGGCGCCCTACGTAGTTTATTATTGGTTTCCGCGATTTACGTGCAACAGAATAGTCTCTCTATAATAAAGAGAGGCTCATTAATGCCTTTTTTCTTTTTTTCCGTCTGTAATATTCTCGCACCTTTCTCATCCAGCCTCTCTCGCTCATCCGAGAACGCATAAATCGCGGATAACTTTGATGTCGTGTTAACAGTTACGTTGTATTTGTGGTTTCTTTTGACGTGCGCTCGTATATTTCTTCACGAAAGTCATCTCGAATGTGTCTCCCTTCGGGTGAGAAGCACCCTTCTCGAGCTCCTTTCACGACGCACGGAGATTGCGTTCCATCAATTCACGCGTACTCATAACGCGCTGCAGTTTGCACCGGCGCATTTTATAAGCGCGTTATTAAGAATGACGCGGCTGGCTGACTAAAGTCGCCCGTTACTACTGACTCGCCAAATACCTGTCGCGTCGTACGTCGCGTAGATTCGTTAAGGAATATTATTCTTCGAGGGTTCATGAAGGAAAAATCGAATGCTCTGACCTTACGAATGTCCTGAATTTTAACTCGACACTTAAGTAAGTTTGAAAAAAGCCTGGATAATACGATCCGCTGATCGACTCCTTAATAAATAACGCTCTGCAAACGCGATCACCCTTTTAGGGTGACCATTAATTTTATAGGATCTCGGGCGTTACGTTCTGCAAATATAGAAAAACGAAATCGCTTTTCTGTTCGTACTGATAAATTATACTCAGTGTTTTGAATGATTTAGCTGGAATTATGGATACTGTTTTACGTTCGTTTCTGCAGTATCATTAACATCATAGTTTCTTTCTAGCCATCAAGTATTCTCATGATTATAACAAGGATTCGAGAGAGAAATATTAAAAAGCTAAGTCAACTGACTTTTGTATTGTACTTACATTGGCGATACGGTGAATCTCGCGAATGTATAATTTGCGCAGTGAACTTTTTCCGTTTTCTCGTTTCCTCCATACATCTCTATTCTACTAAAAAACGATTTTTAAAAAAACGAAGGAATTTTTCCTGGAATGTAGCGATCGTGTAATTGAAACGATAGATACAGAGTGCCGCTGTAAAAGAGTTTAGGTGTTTACTACACGCTACTCGCGGGGATCTCGCGTGTGTAACGCGGGTGAACGAACGAGGTTACAGACACCAGTGACGCTCAACGTTTTTGATCCGTCGTTTTTAACTCTAAAATCAACTTTAAATGATCGCAATATGAAACATTCCACTCTATATATTAATGAGCTCAGACCTGTTAAAATCGTTTATGTATAATATATTTTATGCTTCAATACATTCGAATTATATATGTGAACGTAAAATCCTTAACAATTAATAATAATGTTTATTAATTATTAATAATAATGTAAATTAATAATTAATAATAATTAAAAATAATAATTTTATGTCTGAGAATTTAGAGAATTTCAGAAAACAGATTCTCTGTACAAATATTTAAATAAAAAGTTTAAATTTTTAGAAATTTTAACGTAATATTTCATTGTTTGAAGTTAATTGTACAGGATTGATTCTTCTTCTTTCTTATATACTTTAATACAAAGATTATAATCGATAAATAACACGTTAATATCGGTCTGGATCTTTTATCAATATTGTGTGAATTTTTATGTACATTTCACGCTCTTTGCGGATTAATGTGCTGTACTAACGCGAATAAAATCTTAGAAGAGCTATAAAAATGTACCACTAAACATTGATTTTTCAATTTAATATTTACCAATTCTACTACTACGTATTGTACATAAAGATTTTAAACAATTAATACATTCTTGACCGTGAGTTACTAAATAGTAAGAAGTGAATTTTAACTCCTTTTACGGTCGAGCCTGGATCTTTTCGCCAATCAATGATCTGCGCAATCGCAGTACGCAATTAAATACAAGGTGCGCGTCGACACTGTCGAACTTTTAAACACAGTCACCAACTTAAAATCAATTCGATTTCAAATGTTAGTGTTAATAAGACCCCATCCTCTAAAAATAAATAATTCATTGCGAAAAATATTACCTCAGCCAGGATTAGAACCTGGAACTCCCCCATTCCGTGCGGGCGTCAATTCGACCACCAAGGCATGTGATAATATTTATCGCAATAACAAGTACACATTGTAAGAACGTCTTATTTCGGCGACGTATAATAAACAATAAACAATTAATACATTCGTGAGTTACTAAATAGTAAGGAGTGAATTTTACAGATTTTATACATATATAATAGTTAAACAAAAATAAAGATTATATATATATATATAATAATTAAACAAATATTGTTTTTTCGATATTCATACACGAATATTATTATGCATGTTTGGAGTTAAAACGGCAACATGCTTAGAAAAATTAATGAACAGCGTTCGATAACACAATTAAATTCACTGATACAGAAATGATGGTGAATCAATGTGAGGAACGTATCGCCGACGTTTGTAATTTGCGCGACGTTACCTTTGCTTGCCCGAGTGATTTCGCAGGCACATTTGACAGGATTAGTTGACTGCGGTTTGTAATTAACAGCACTTATCTAAACGACTTCGGGGGCCTCCCGAGCGAAGGGATTAAATTAGATTCGTGCAATCTATTATGCGCGTCCGCCGCGGAAGAAACAATAGTCGCTCGCGTTGTAACTATGCGTTGCGCTATACCAGACAGTCATGCGCAACTACACCGGTTAAAAAGGTCAACGTGGGAATCATCCGACTACGAGACCGTACACCGCGCTCTTGTTTCAAAACACCAAACACACACGGACCGCAACGCAGATTTAGCTGGAATTATTTGGCAGTGACTCTCACTCATTTTGTTGAAATTCTGCGTGGAAGCTCTTTTTCAAAAATGTCGATACTTATATAACACTTCCATCAATAAAAACTTGAAGAGATGCAGGATAAATTTCACAAAACTTTTACGAAGATATATAGATAGATTTTGCAGAGTGGTTGCTATAAATCGTAACTTATAATCATTCACTATAACGTTCACTATAACGTTAGTGGAAAGCAGGAAATTATTCTCGTGAAAGGGGTGGGCTTTTCCAAAGCGACAGAATCGCGACTACAATGGCAAAGATGGAGTTGATCCAAATATTGGAACTTTGCCGCAACGAGCACGATTAAAATCACCATCATGACGTGCGTCTCGTATATACGACTCGAGCGCTTTGTCCCCGTGTTCATAGCACGGTCGCTCTCGACTCGAACAAGCGGCAACCTCGTCGACCTCCCTTTAATAATTCAGCAGCACTGCCTTCTGCTGCGGATCCTATTCGTAGGAGTGCGATAGGGGTAGGACGACGATATACTTCCGAGTCCTTGAAAATTTCTTGTCGCGAGGGTGTCGAACCTCGGTGACACGTACCTTATATTGTCAACGAGAATATACAACGTGGTCGTTAGGACGAGCGGATCTATTTATAAAAAGAAAGGATAAATCCAAATTTTATCAGGGTCGTTGCAACGCGATAGCATAAAACTCGAAAGATCAATGTACCGAACGAAAAAGATGAGAGAATAATTTAAATTTGTTTAATATTATTAAATTCTGAAATCTACTTTGACTTTTATGTTCTATTTTTCTCTTTTATCCGTTCTATATACGAAAGAAAATGAACGAATGCCATACTATAAAATTTACCAATATCATTGCTACATCTCTAATTCTGATTTCATTGCGGAACGTATAATATAACCACCCAATACTGGATCAAGAAGAGTAATTTACATCTATTTCGAATTAATTAAATGGAAATTCGGTGTAATGGATCATGTATAATCTTGCAACACGTTCTAAAGATTATATAGATCAAAGATGTAATAATCGCCATGAAATTTGGATCTTGCAGATGATTTGTGCATATGAATCTGTTGAAAGTAAACGTCTAGGAAGAGTATCAAAATAAACATTTAATACAGAATGAACATAAATTCTTCCTCTAATTTAGGGCCAAATTAAAATCAATATCGATTTTAAAGTTGGCGAAATTTCTGCATTTCTATGTTCGACAAATCTAGTCGGCGCGCAGATAATTTGTCAGACGGGTCGATGAACAATTGAAATTTGTTTATTTGAATTTACAGAATGAACAAATTTTAACGCCTTACGTGACTAAAATAAACAAATATATTGGATACTTTGCTTTTTTAAGAATTTTTTTTAGCTCTTTCGCACGAAAGTACCATCGATATTCGCTGATTGGCCAGACGTTACCATTTTTCCCAAATTAATTTGCAGCGCGTGATACGTAACCAGTCAAAAGCGCAGCAGTTATTTGTACGCTAAAATGGCTAATTATGCCGGGATGAATTTTGGAGCGTCAACGTGGACGTGCATAAAATACCGTGGTATTTGATATGAAAATCGATTACGCAGACTGCACTTTATCGCAACGTTCCGATGACGAGCGAATGTGTTTGATCTCCGGCGTTTGCTCCATGTTTAGCCTGCGGTATCTGTATTTAATTGCCAGTGCATTGCACGCCTCGTTATTTCCATCACGCGAATCGGCAATATTTAAATAAGCTCAACACAAATGTGCTCTTTCAATCCTGACAATTAATCGATTCGTAATTACGGGCGTTGCATTTATCCACTCGAGTGACTTGAGAAGCCGGCGCTCGTCGTTTTACGAATCGAGCATGACAGGTCGACAAAATTTCCGCCATTTTCGTCCGTTCGCGATTCAGCTAAATTAATTAAGCGGGAAACAGAGAAATGTTCTCTCGGTTCGCAACGCCGTCATCGAATTGTGGTACGCACGTCACGTGTTTTTCGAAACTTCGAATGCACTCGAAAACTTTTACGCGCGCACGGACCAACTTGGTATCTCATAACTCAACGTGTAACCTCGGTCACGAAAAGTTACGAATTCGCGGAGACAGTTGGGGAATCATAAGTGGAAACTGGACCATATAAAACTGCGTGAGCTGTAATACTTTCTCAATTGCCAGAAGTTTACTCGTCGAAATCGAAGTCGCTACAGAAAAAAATGTCGCGCGATAAAACGGAAATGTCTATCTCTAATCAGCCCGAGATTGGAATTATGACGCCTACCGCGATAAGAGGTGAGATCTTGCCAGATAGAAGACAAAGTATATGGCTGTATAATTTACTTTCAAATCCAATTATACAGTAGCGATTTTACTAATTATACGAGGGATCTTTAGTCTCTGTCTCTCTCTCTTTCTCTTTATCCGCCTTTCTCTCGCACTCCGAAATAAAGTACGTCTTCCGATTTGGAAGATCTTCCGATCCTTCCGCTCGATTTTAATGGTTCATTACAACGCTATTCCTCCAGCTGCGAGTACTCCGAGCTTATTAGAAATCCCGACCGGTCGTTTCGTAAACGGCACAATACACGAGATATAAAAATGCAGATAGACGCCAACGGCTGCGCCTAATTGAAAGCGACGCTTTGAAGCGAGCGAGCGCTCGATGAGGACAATGTTTTCTCGCGCGCAGAGACGAGTACGGTCGCCGAGCAGAGAACACGAGAAATTAAAAGGACCCCGTCCGGGACGTCGCGTCGAGGGAAAACAGTCGTGCGGGACGTACACAATAACGAGAAGTAAATTGAGAGGATTACCGACGAGAGGACACGCCGCGGTAAGCTTTAAACTGTCCGTTGCAACGAGATGACTTGCTCGCAAGCTGCTGGCGGGCTGAAAACGCGTCAGGAATTTCCGAGGATCGGTCACATATGCCTGACACGTTTCACCAGGAGCCTCATGTACGCGAATATAAATGGCGATGAAACGACCGGAACCCGCGAGCGTTTTAATCTACCGGCCAGCGGAGCTATTACTCGCCACCCGGTGGAAGTCGTTTCGAAACGATGTGTATGCATGTATGTAAAGGTACATGTGCGGGCACCTGGTTTCCTCCGCGGTCCCACCGTTCCCAGGAACAATAGAAATTAGAGCTCTACCTATCTCCATGAATCATGGATCTCTAAATCTCCATCTGGGGGAGAGGGATAGGGAGGGGGAAGGTATTATTTCTGCCCGCGACGTGAAATTACGCGTTGAATTTTTCCCATTGGACCCTCACCGGTCCGATTCGCAAACATTCACCAATCCGGTTCTTCTTCCTGAAAACCGGTCGCAAGTTTCAGTATTTTACGCCGTACACAGATTGGTAAAAAATGTATGTCACTTTCGAGAGACCACGCAACGTGCATATATTTTCCGTGGTTAAGGAAAGCGAGCGGTCGTGCTTATAAAAAGCTGGGAGAAGCGTAGGTGGTGGAGGTGGAGTGCGTCGCCGTAGGATGCATGGGGTCATGAACTCCTCCGGCGAATTTATCGCTTTATTTAAAGGCCACTACAAGCTAACGAGACGGTTGACATATCCACTTTTCCACCGCGGGTACAATTTAGTGGCACGTTACACGCCAGCGCGCCGCCCCTTCTATGAGTTATCATCCTTTGAAAGCCCCCGCGCATCTTCCGAAGCATTAATCTTGCTTGGAATCCCTTGCACCTTGGGCACCACCTGGTACATGATAACGTGGAATGAAGCTCCCCTATTCGTAGACAGAAAGTAATTTGTTTCGGTTAACAACACTATTTGTAGCTTTGTTCGTGGCGGGATCGAAACAACTTCCATCGGCGATATCTCACGTGGAATACCCGCTGTTGGCTGGGTATTAAGAGCGAGATTGAGAAACCTTGGAAGGCGAAGAGATTACGCGGCGCGAAATAATGCTCTAAGTAATTATTACAGCCGGAAAATGTCAGGACGTAGCACGCTAATGAAGATAATACTTGCGCTGTAAATCGTGCCCGCATTAAAATGCGCTCTCCTCTACCTTTTTCTCGCCCCTCCTCTCTCTCTCTCTCTCGGACAGGGGAAAGTGAGATCGGTGGTTGCAAGTAGGAAAACAGGCGCTTCTCTCCTGCAGCAAAAAGGATTATCCACCGTGAAACTATTTACTGATTTAAACGTCGCATAAATCTTCCCTTCTAGTTCAACGGAGATTTTACTTAAAGGGCGAGGAGAACCGGGTGCCTACCCTCTTCTGACTAAATTCATCGCTTTATTTAAAGCCCCATACGAACGTAACCGGGACGCGTATCGCGTTTTATGCTTCGCGGGAAATATTTACTATCTTCACGCACGCCAGTGTGCTCTCTACGCTGCCTTATCGCGCCGTCCCCATATGCGAGGAAAGAAAGGGCTTCCACGGAATCCTTTACCTAATCAAGTATTTACGAGGCCGATACCGAGGCCATCGAACGTATAACTCGATGCGACACAGTAGTCGGAGGAGTGGCGCGACACAATAATCATTTTCAACGATGTAGTGTCTTTGCAACAAGAATTCTTTTGTTGAAATTTCTACGCGAGTATTTCACCCTCTTTCTGACTTCTCTATTTTTAAAAAATACAAAATGATATGCAAGCTCGTTGTATACTTAAGGAATATACTTAAGAAATATACTTAGTGAGGCCAGTGAAGGAGCATAAAAAAACAAGTGTTAAGTAAATTTAAATTAAAATTTATTTTCTAATTAATGAGAACATGTAACGTTTCGACTGAAATGAGTCTTCTTCAGTACATAAAATGTAAATAAAAATTATCAGAATATAATTAATGTTTAAATTAATTTAATATAAAATAACAAAGGATTAAATGAGTTAAAAATTAAATTAAAACCTATTTGTGAGAACGTATTATGATAAAAAATATGTAATATAAATAATTTATGTAAATTAAAAATTTCTTGGAAGTCAGTCTTGGAAATCATGTTAAAAAATGTAATTTACATCATAACTTATATTATATACATTAAGTTAATTTAAATTTTAATTTTTTAAATATTTTGATAATTCTTATATTTTATATACTGAAGAAGACTCATTACAGTCGAAACGTTTGCATGTTCTTCATCATTGTTTAGAGGATAAATTTTAATTTTAATTTACTTAACATTTGTTTTTTTACGTTCACTGGCGCGTTCACTGACCAGACTATTCTCAGATTGCTTCTCTATTTTCTTCGGGCACCCACGCTGTACAAAAATATCTAGAGGCAACAGTAATAGTGTCGAGAGTAAACATTAATTTCGTCGAAATTATACGCATGACCTACCACTAAAATATCGTTTCTTTCCTGTCACGCGATGTCCAGACGATTCCCTTTGTAATTGTCGAGTAATCTGGCGCACAGTAAGGTGACCGGCCCTAAAAATTCCCGCAATACGATCCGCTTGTAACCAGATCGCCATATTGGGATTGTAAGTCACGCGAAGAGCATCCGCTTTGAACACTTAACGTCCGACTTTGTCGGCGGCCGTAGACGTCGTAATCGTCGAGTCTCCTTCGCGCCCTTTTACGAGCTCGTATGTACGATAGTAAAAAAAAAGAACGTGTTCGCGCCATTTTGAAGGCTCTTCCCGCCCGCAAGTACGAACGAAAAGTGTTCGTCTATAAAGCTGCATTTTCTGCCGGCGCTCCAAACCTCACTTCGCGCTCGTCTATTACGACGAACGAAACGCTGGCGGACAATGACCCAGAAATATTTTTAGATGTTCTATAAAAGCGAACATCGATATACGGTGTCTAGCTTTGACGTCACGTACGTAGGAGATAAAAGGGAATGCCGAAAGGTGATAAACAGGATGGATTCTCGGGACCTATCGTGTAATTGGCGCAAATTTTTCGGATATAACTTCTCTGGGTTTTTTTTTTCAACTAATGGCAATAAAATCGAATTGAATTTTCTGAAAAGCTCCGACTCCCGGGAGAGTTCCACGTTCATTATGGATGGCTCTCAAAGTTGTTATTTAGTGCAAAGTGCACCCTTGTTTATTTTATTGTTCGCGCGATTCGCAGCCATTAGCGATATTGCAAACCGGGTGGATCTTCCCGCCATCGCGCGTAATCTCGACCGCAGACCGTGACGCATCATGTAATTTAACGGCGTACCACTTTCGTGGAAAAAAAAATAATAAAAGAGGAGAAAGGCGAGACAACGACAGCGGGTTTTATCTCTGTGTCGCGGGTGGTCGTTCATCTCTTGAGGGATGGCCACCTTAAAGTAGTCGATCAAAAACACGCGTGTAGCTTGGGTCAGGGGCCAATTTCTCGCCGGCTATAATCCGGGCACATAAACGTCGCCGATAAAGGCGAACGGTATACTTCTTCTTCGCGTATACACTACAGACGCATCCGCTATCGTTCACCCCGCAATAAATAACCGTACGGGTTTAGGATTACTCGCGGATCTTTCCGATTGTCTGACGTCATTCGGTTTTTACTATCCATCACTTAATAGTTTCTCACGTATTTCCCCGCGGTCGCCGTTAAGCTATTTATATTTTGTCTCAAACGCAGGTTTACAAGAGACGGACTCGATTGAGTGCTCAAGCGATGAAGCGTCACAAAAATAAAATGCCTCAAAGTAATCTAATTTGAATGAAAGGTGAAAGTAGCAAATACATAAGGAAGTGTAAAATTATTGATAGAATAAACACAAAATGTCTCTGCAAAAATCTTTCTGTTGAGATCAGTTATACTATATATAATACTAACGTCCCCCGTCTAGACTTCGCCCGAGATAATAGTATGACCGAATCATGCGTATTGGAAGTGATATTTTTCAAGCACAGGCAGTAGATCTCGATAAATTTGATCGTATTCGAGGCATAGTGGCAATCGAGTAGAACCAGCGAATAAATCCGCGAATACAGAAAGCCGGAGATAGTGCTCCTTATATAATCTGCTTGCGGGTGGATGAAGCCGTGCGCCGCCTAGCGGTACATCACTGTACTACATGGGTTAATACAGCCGTAAATGATAAAAATGAAAACATCAATTTCTGAATGATGAAAATATTTTTAGACATGCTATATAGCCTATATCCGTCCTAGTGTATATGAGAATATGGTGTCAAAATTTGAAGGAAATCGGTTCAGTAGTTTTTGAGTTATGCGGTAACAAAAAAAAAACAGGCTTTCTCTTTATGTTAGTATAGATAGATAAAATATGTATGTATTTTCTCTCGAGTAACATTTAAAAATTTAGTCTTAATTTCTTTCTCGCAGTGTATCAAAGTGTTATTTCTTCGTCTTCTGTTCTTCTTTTGACAAGAATAAGGTCTTGCAATATGCTTGAACTGTAAATCACAACAATACTAAATCGCGTGTGACATTCTCGCTAAGGGAACTAAATCGCAAGGAACGCGATTTCTACTTCTATTAGGATTTCCGCGGGAAATATCGCGGAGTCATTTGTTTTTCCGCTTGCGGTCGTAGTGGTTTCTGCGAGCGGTTCAGTTGGATACTCCAGGGGCCACGCTCGTCGCCGACTGAAAACGAATGCTGGAATCTCCTTATCGGATGACCGGTCAAAAGAGTGAAGGCTCGGCAATGCTACGAAAGGAAACTTAAAGAGCACGATTTCGTTGGCTCGATCCGGTTTCCCGCTTTTCTACATGTTTTTCCACAGTTTTTTTTCTCTCTCTCTTTCTCCTCCATCCTTCTTTCCTGCTCTTTATTTTGCTCCTTACATCAGCGTTCATGGGAAAACTCTTTGAGTGAACGCATGGCGCCACGTTTTCGTCGTGCGGACGTGGGTGAAGAAGTTTCCTTTATACTCGGACCATGTCGAAAGAGGCCGGGAGAGTGAGGACGAAGAAAGAGCGCGCCGATGTGTAACCGGTAAATGTCACGCGACCGTAATTTATTTATGGACCCCGAAGGGGTGATGGATGCGACGTTGCGCGGACAGCGCAGGTAGACAGGTCGAATCAATCGATGCCGCGGGATGGCTTGGCGATGATACTGTTGCAATACTTTTCGGATATCCATGGGAAATTACGCGCGTTCGCACAGCGGTAAATACAAGATACGCCGAAATGTCACGGATAAGAAAAAAAGATCGAGATGTGTATGCATGATAAATGAGAAAACAGAAAAACTAGACAAATAACCTGATCTGATAAATTCGAGAAATCGGCACGAGCAACTACGTTCTTCACTCCAATTCTGAGCGAGTCACATACGTATTGTATTAAACGATTATAGATAGGGTGTCAATGTTTTGTAATATATTTTAATTCTGAAAATTCAGAATTAAAATATATTACATTTTAATTATTTTCAAGAGCAAAATCCAGAACTATTTTAAGATTTTATGTCTATCATTTCAGCGGAAAGCTGAACGAGGTTATAAAGATACGTAAATAATGAAGGAAGCGGAGAACGTGCCTTTAATCTTGTCCGCGATGATCTCGCATCAAAATAAGTGAATAAAGGCTTTATCTTCGCGTTGAAACCATGTGCGTAGGTCTCTTAGCCATCTCTCACGTGACTCGTCCACGGAGAGACAATAAAACCTTTTATATCGTGACTTGTTCTTGGACATAGAGAACCACCCACCTGCTTTTTGTCGTCGCGGGTATATCTCCCGTTACCTAGCACTCGCGTGACTCTCCCTCAGACATAATAAAACCCCTTTATCCATCCGCTCTAACTATCAACCCCATCGTACTCGCATCCTCCATTATACTGCACCTTCCTCCACTCTTCAGCTGGCTTCTTTAGAATCTCCTTCTTTTCCTTCTTCCTCGAAGAAGTCGAAGACGACGACAACGAGGACGCTCGTTTCCCGGATGATCGCGAGAAAGCCTGCACTCGAGTACGGCGCATCACTAGTACGTCGACAAGGAAGATGACGGGTGGCATACCCGCAGAGGAGTGAAACGAGAACGGGGAAACGAACGGCGTCATCCGTAATGGAGGTGCATCGTCGTCCGGGAAACGTAAGCGGATGTCTAACGGTAGTGGTACCAAATTCGGTCCCGAATACGAAACAGAAACAGTCGGTCGGGACTTGTGAGATCGCTCTCGGTTACCTGAACTTGTATCGGAGAGATCTCGAGGAGATTCAAGATTGTTCGGAATAAGATACAGTTATGTACACATTGAACGAGCGAGTGAATAAGCTTTACCGTCGACAGCTAAGAGGATCGACGTCAATGATGTAACAACAGTCGCAGCTTTCGGTTTTATTTCCGATTTAACTGAGTTATGCAACGTGTGAGAGAGTTACATATATATATAATTCCAACTATCACATTTTATCAAAAGAAACGCTGTAATTGCAAGAGAAATTAATCTTTTATAACGCTATCTCTTTGCAATATTGTTCTCGAGAGAAAACGAATTGTGGAAATCTGTTGTGCCGTTCCGCGCGTAATGAAGGCGAACTCGAGCGATCGGCCGCAGGCGGCTGCTTCTAAAAGACGAGATACGCTTATGAGACGATACGCGAACTGGGTTAATGGCGATTGCATATCAAGGAGTGATACGCGATGCGGGGAATGTCGAGGTAACGTCGTAAGATATCGCGGCTCGTAATTTTTAACGACGACCGCCACTCGCTTAAATGCTCTCGCGAAACAGCAGCTGGCTCGAGGTAAAGGAAAACGGAGACAAAACGGCAGATCAAGAGACAGGGGGTGGAAGTAACGATGGGGACGGCGGGGTGAAGACGACCCGCGACGGCATCCGACGTCGTCTAATGACCTCGCATTATGCGCAGCGGAAAACTCGCTTTAATTAAAGATTATACGCGTGAAATGTGAATTCGAGTGGCTACGCGATATGTTTCCCGCTTCAACGCAGAAACCGGATGATCACGGGGATAAGCTGCGCGCTTTCGAAAGGATTTCGAAAGCGGAAATGGCGGTCGCCCACGAGGTTCGTGGGAATCTGTCTCGCGGAAAATTTCACCGGAGGATTTCCATCCCGACTTCATTTTTCGTCTCTCTCCCTGAAACTTTACTTTTTATCAAAAAAATCCGCGATTCGATCGAATCTACGGAAGGAAAATCCCTATCTTTCCTCTCTTGTCGGAAAATATCCGTTTATCTGATTTTAAATACGAGAACAACTGCGAACGTATAAATAGGGGATTAAACCTTCCACACGAAAGCTTGTTGCGGATTTATTTGAGAAATATCGCTCGCAACACGTGTGCCGTTCATATCGATGACCGACTTTTCTCGTAGCTGCGTTCTTATAATAATGTTATACTCCGCTCGGCGAAAATAAAGACGGTCTTGCGCGCGACGTAACTGTTATGATCACTGCCGGCGGAGACGATTATTGGGTGCGCGGCTGCCAGGGAAACGACCGTACGGCTTTCCGGGACGTTTATACTTTTTTCCCTTTCTTTTTATCTTCATCCCGGAATCGCGTACGGTGGGAATGTAACGCGATCCGCTCTCGGCACGTATTCTGATTCCGCGCGAGATCCGCACGGTACGCGATCTTCATCGAGAATTCCGCCCTTTAAGTGCCCGTCTTAACTGGATCGCCCCGATTCTTGCGCGGCTCCGATTATCCACTCAACCCCTGCAGTACCTGTTAATTTTAACGCGTTAACATCCCCACAACAGTTGAGAGCAGAAATCGAACCCGATATATTGAGAACTGTGTTCTCACATCTTACGATTAATATTTTATATTATTGAATGGCATATGCGAAAGTGACCTCATGATTTGAATTCAAATGATAAATTGATTACCGATTACTGTTAGATTGCGAATTCAATTTTATAAAAAATGTAGCGATACAACTGTATTTCATGATCATATTTGCGACGACACGGAGTTTAATTCCAATACATTGTACAATATTGGAAATTCTCGTCTAATTACAAACGACGCTTCGGTTGTTTTATTGGTCAAGCGACATAAACTTCGATTAACTTGGGAAGTTTACTCAATAAACTGTCAATTAGGCTATAAATGCAGTCTTTTGTCTCCGCGAATTGTGTGGCGGCTAAATCTGCTGTATGCGCTGTACCTTCCGCTCTCTATCCGTAGAACGACACATCAGTAATTCTGACCTAACTAGGACAATGGAAGCTTTGTCGATAGCAGCGAGGTGAGCCTCATGTCTGACAAGAGTGTAACTACTACTTGCGAGAGGACGGGATTTTCCGCAAGCAGACCGATTAAGTGCCAGGTGTTGTTACACGATTAATCTTCGCTCGCACAGACAGCGAGGACCACGTGAACGATAGCGAAACGAGGGGACTGAGTAGGAAAAGGAGGGAGGGAACTGAAGCTTTTCTCTTATTATCAAACAAACAGAGAGCCTTCGTCGATACTTTTAAAAGCACTCTCTCATGTGTGGAAAATATGTGGTGAACTACTCTCGGCAAAGAGAGTGCAGCAGGTGTTCCATTAATATTCCATTCAGTTCTAGCCTGGACAATGCTCCATGGCTACCGCCATTAATGGGAAAACCTAAACAGCGTTTTGATGAGAATTTCATCAAATCGAGTTTTGCGAGTAGTCGGACGAGAAACAACTGACGAATCCCGTGCAGTTTACTATCGTATTTTTTCGTGCTGATAGTATTATCATCCGTACTGCGAAAGTAAATAATAGGGAAATATTCAGATCAGAGAAGAATATTTTTGTAGTGCGTACTCTTTGTGTGTGAAACGAAACGTACTCTATAATCAGTTAGAAATATTGTAAGATTAATTTTGCATAAGTGTTATAGGTACTTAGTTGCATAAAACAAGATCAGAGCTAGACGAACATATATCCTGAATCTTTATATTACAAATATATAAATAATTTTAAAACTCCCAGCACGATCCATCTTATTTCCGGGCGTTTGTTATTATTTGACGCAAAATTCAGCTCTACGGCAAGAAAGAAAAGAGTCGAATTTATTATCTCATAAATGTCGCAGACACTTCTAAAACTTTGTCCCTCAATTTTATGTTTTATGGATAACTCACAATTATCCTTCCTACGTTTTCTTACGTATTTCGGGGATAACAACAGGAGAACGTAACGCTGAGTATGCGACGGTCTCATTCTAGTTCCATTTCCGGTTGAATAAATCAACTGTATCTACCGCACGCCATACGGCATGACAGCAGTATCAAATATAGGTAGGATATGTATATATTCCACCTCTGGACATATCATCTTTCACGTGTCTTTCTACCTCGTGCTACTTCTTTGACCATGGAACGCCGATCTCTCGTCTACTCTTATATACCGTACCTCTACGGTTTTTCTTTCCGCTCTTGCCGCTTCAACCCGATGTTCCAGACATTGAGTGTTACTACTGAAAATATTGGCGGCCCATCCGTCCGACGCTTTTGTTCGTGGAACGTCTGTATCTTTCTGTAAAGCAAGACAAGAAGCGTGAAATAATATTTCATATGAGCATAAGTGCCTTTCAGCGAAGTGAGTGGCAGCCGAATCAACATACGTTATGTTAAGTTTCTGTTTTGAAGTGAGAATGCGGAGGTTTATAGGCGTAGTAGTAGTGAATGAAAATTTTAAACAAATTACATAATTAACAAATTATATTCGAAAATATGAATATGAAATATGGCTTTCAGAAACCTTTTAAATAATTCACCTTTCATCAGAATTGAAGATGGAATTTGTTTATAATTTTATGAATTTAATACGAAAATATCAGAAAAAGCAAATATATTTGCGTATGTATAAAATACATATGTATTAAATATAGATATGTATAAAACGAACACATATATCAAAATATAAGAGTATAAAATATCATAAATAGAATTCTATTCTGAATGCGAATTATACAATACAATAGATCGTCTGAGGTGAACTTTAGAGTTTAGGCGGTTTGTAACAAAGCCTCTCGCTTTGTTCATTCTCGCAATATTCAAGAAGCTTCGTTCTAAGGATCAATTATCTGTCCGACTCCGTATGAACATCAAGTGTCGACGTTTGTAAGCTCGTTACGGATGTGAACTCGCGTTTACGCATGTTACAGGCTTGCACTTAAGCCTCGTAACTTTCTTACGACTGTATCGTGGTTTCCGTTTGTATCGCAAACACGTTGTGCACATATACGCGTGCAGATGCAAGGGGTTACGTGAAAGGTGGGATAATGCTTGAAACTCTAGGGAAATACAAATAATGTTTCCGTCTGTTAAATTCGCGATATCTGGAGAAATATGAAATAGAAATAGCTCCGTCTGGACATGTTCAAACAATATATGTGCAATATATAATGCAAATCTTTGTTCTTACTCTCGATACTTACTATACTTTATGAAAATAGAGTAAATTTTAAATATTGCTAAAATAATGCATAAATGATGATCACTCTTGTGTAACTTTGTATATTTGTATTAACTTTGTATGTAAGAGGTATAACTGAATATATGTTAGTTTTTATCATTTTAGAACGGCTATTATCCTGTATATCTTTTTCAGAAAACAAAAGACATTTAGTATTAAAACTTTATTTCAAGGAAGTACTTTATTATCATTCCGTTTTATTATTTAATTTTATTAGCTGATAAGAGTATAAAAGTTCGACATCCGAATATATACAATATACACACACACACGCGCACGCGCGCGTATGTGTGGGGTGTGCGCTCATTCGTTTACATGAATGTACACATACAGGGTGTTTCAAAAAGATCGGGACACCTGTCGAAGGGGTTACATTTTAGGAAAAAGTCTTAAATACAAAAGTTGAAGGACACAGGAAAGGGCATCCTTGGGTGATCTTGATTTTGACCTGGGGTCAGATATAGGGGTCATTTTAGGGTCAAATTAATTTTTTCAAGTGAGAACTCCTTTTGACCCTACGACATTATAACATATTCAAACGTAAAATTTCCTGTCTCTTTTTATTTCCGTTGTCAAAAGGTTCCCATTTGAAAAAACAATTGTGCACTACAACTTTTTGTATTTAACACTTTTTTCTAAAATGTAATTTTTCCGAGATTTTCAGGTGTCCCGATCTTTCTGAAACACCCCGTATGTATATATATATATATATAATGTATATAATGTTTACAAATAAAAAACACAATGTAGACGGAAAATCCATTTTTGATATTTTTGGAACAAAAGCTCTTTTTTAAAGCGATTCATATTATATTGTAATTTCACGGACATTGCTCGGGGTAATATTTTCTATTAGCTTCTAGCACAAGAATCTTTGTGTCATATGGGAGAAAATTTGTTTCGTCATCAAACTATCGTTTTGAGCTGAATCAATTTTTGTTCGAACGATACGAATTGCCTGAATAAAACGTATATTTCGATTAAATTTATATTTGAAAGCTTTCTCTGAATCGACTCTCCGTAACATGGAGGCGCGTTATTTTAGCTCGCAGAGAGAGAGAGAGAGAGAGAGAGAGAGATATTCTGTCGTCTAACTGTAAATAATGTATCGACTCGGCCATGCGGCAGTCTAAAAACGATTTCCACCAAAGAACACTCCATGGGGTGCCGATAATTAACCTACATATTATGTTACAGCGGTTTTCAAACCGCGACGCGGCTTTTCTATGGATACACGCTCGTGCAATGCTTTACGTTCAACTTAACTTTTCGCGAATGGTAGGCAAGTAGAATGTCGTGAGAATACGCGCGAACGCGCTGAATCTGCATTCGTTCCGCTTCTCTCCAATGCGTAAGACCACCCTTTTTCCTCCCTGCACCGTGCTGCACCGAGCGGCAGCTCCCTTCAAACCCCAAGCGGGGAAGAACCTCATCGATGTGCATTCGCAAAGTCGCGTTCACGAGGAAAACGCCTTCCGATTGAATCCAGTTATGTAAAGGATGGCGTGAATTTTACGCGTCGGCTTTAGCCATGCGCCGGGAATAACTTGGAGTCGGGGATCGGCCGAGACCTCGCCGCGTGAATAAATTTCTAACGATTTACCCCGTGCTGCCGGATGTCAATTCCCGACGGTCGTCGCGACTCGTGAAATTTATTGACACATCGATGATATGCATAATGGGTCGTGCAAATAAAACGACGCAGATTGCTTTAGCTCTCATTCGGCGAAGCAAGTGCTCGATATGAAATATGAATAAGGCATTAGACATCAAAAATGTGCCATGAAAAAACAGTAAATGGCAGGCATGAGTTTGCGTGTACAACACGATGTAGAGCATGTTTGTTACTATGTGAAACGCGCGCGTCACGAAATCTAGAAACGATAAATCGATCTGCGTAGGATGGGAAAGTCATAATAGCCAAGATATATACCATTGTAGGTGCATTGTAGGTGCATTGTAGGTTTATGTGACATTCTTGGTTCATGAACGATGTAGCAGCGCACATTTTGCACGTTCATGATTTTCGTTCTCTGTGCTTATTTTCTGAAGCGACACCAATATCGTCTTCATTTTCCTCCGTGAAGCAACTCACTATTCCGCGACAAATTCCATTTAACAAATTAACAAACGTGGTGCATTTTCTCGCTTTCTGCCACGGTGCATTATGCGGGACAGATTACGAGTCGATTTATGCGAGTCTGTTCACCAGCTAGCACGCGGAAAACGCCTATCTGCGGCCTAATGAAATTCTACGGTAGTTATTGGGCGAATGGGGTGGAATCGAGGTCCCAGGGCTGGCTCTTGCGCGTATAAGCGCCGTTTACACGGACTCCTAGTTTAGCTGTTTAGATCGGTAAACCGCCAGGGAAGACTGGAATTAATTGATCCGTGGACCTCTCAATAATAATTATTGTCGAATAAAGGACGCTGTCGCCACTGTTAAGCTTCGCCGAGTTTCCCATGCTTTGTCGGCCTGTAATGTGGAGGTACGATTATCGCCTGATATGAATATACGGCAATCTTGTCGATTGCGTACGTAACGTGGAAAGATATTACAAGATATCTTATGTGAAGGACGAAATATACGCATTCGTGTATTTACAAATAGGTTTTACAGTAAAATTGTTGAGATTTTGCTGAAAGCAAAAGATGGAAGTTCCAGCGGTTGTATATTTAATCGATTATTGGCAGAATTAATTATTTCGAGTATCTCCAACAAATACAGAGCAAAATTTCATGCATTTCTCTCTCTCTTTCTCTCGTGAGAATTGAATATAATTTTTGATATTAATGTAAGCTGATTTTAATGGCGTAGTTAATAGCGTAATTAGCGAGTAAATGCATCAATTAACCTTCAGAGAAAGAGAGAGAGAGAACAAATGTCGACTACGAGGGAAATAATAAAATTTTTTTAAACGGTATTCTTAAATAAGCGTACATTCAAAAGAAATCGCATGATTGCGCTGTCTAATGGACTGAAAAATTTTCTTTTTCTCTTTGTGCAATAATTGTAGTAATGTTAATAATTAGTAATAATACAGTAATTGTATTATTAACGATGTTTTCCTCTTCACACTGTCGAATCGAATATAGCTCGCCATCTCGTTTTCAAACGAGCGTCATCATCGCTCGATGATCCGTGAAACCGTTGTTCGATACAGCTTCGATGGCGGCCATTTATGTAGATTCTGTAGCGATTTAGTTGTATTTTATAGGCAACAAATATGTCACGACGCAACGAGAGAGATAAAGAGAGAGGAGAGAACATTTCTTGTGCCGTCGGCAATGCGACGACGACGAGACGATCGATTTCCCCCTCGTTTCGTCGCCTCCACCGTTGCGTCTGAAGTGCTGGCGAGTGTTCTATCCTCTCAACTGTTCGGGAGGAGGCTATACGTTTAAACAACGGAAGCGTTGTTCCTCTCTCACGGGCAAGCTTCCACGAGCGTTTAACGAAATTACTTTGAAACGCGAAGAAGTACGCTCCTCGGCTCGACGTTGCTCTCCCTCTTCGCGGAAACGGTCTTTCCGCTTACTCTATACAGTCTCCCTCTCCACTTTCTCCCACTTGTTTCTCTCGTCTTCGTCCTTCCTAACGGTCGTGTGCCTTCAGTCGCCGATCCCGGGTCGGTTGGACGAGCTTTAAGAACGACTCTCTTAAACCCGTTAGAATTACCCGTCCGCCGATCTCACGCTCTTACTTTCTTTCATTCTCGTCGTTCGTTCACAGGAAGTGAAACATCTTCCCTCCCATGCTCCACGCTCGTTTCCCGCGTACTAAACAAAACTCGACCAGGCGGTTCACGCTACTTAATTATCGCCGGCGAGAAGCTTATCAGACCGGTCGCCTATCTCTCCGTCCATTTCTCAGGGGAAATGATAAAAATTCCCTTGAAGGATTTCTTACAGCGAATAATGGCCGTAACCGGTGATGTCCTCGGAAATTAGTGCGCGGGATCGTACTGGAACACGGTAATGACTGGTATTAAATCCGAGGATGCTTTTAAAAGACACTTGATGAAGACAGTAGTTTCTCTCTCTCTCTCTCTCTCTTTCTCTCTTTTGATGGATCGAACGAAGCGGATCAGGTTTTCTCATCGTACAAGAAACCCAGGATTACTTGAAGATATAGAGTGAACCAGAAGCTATTCGTTATGAGGAAAATAGTTATCTTGGATAATTCATCTTCTAAATGACGCAACTGCGTATGCGTTAGAACGGAAATTATGACCCCTGGCAATCTGAGTTATGGCATAATCTTTCTAATCTTTTAACAAATCGGCAATGTTTTTTTTTTCTCAGTATTACGGTATTTTGTACAACTATTGTACTTTACTTCGAGTGTTTCGCATATCATCACGTCGTATAACTTATACTTGGTTTCAATTTATTTTTTAGTGGACTTTATATATAGGGGAATCTGAAGCATAATGGAACGGTGGGGTATAATGGGATATGATTTATAACTTTTTACAGAAGTGCTGTTATATATTGAAATATTTTGCAATTATTGCTATTAGATGTTCCTTATCGCATGCTGTTATCAGTTGTCATATTATTTTTAGCTGAAAGATGCTAATAAATTTTTTAATGTGTTCGCTGCACTCTCTGCGACCCACTTACAATTTCGTTGATACATTAGCATAAGGTAACAATGATAAAATTTTATATTATATTACCATAACTTACCATCACTTTAGTAAAGTATTTCTGCATAGATATTGATTATCTGTGATATTTTATATTTATCTAGTGTAAAAGTACATTTGGGGCATAACGGGGCATTGGGTCGTGGAGCATGATGGGACAATAGGTATAGTCCAAGAGCCCATGACATGAATTTGGGTAGGTGTTTTAGGCAACTTGAAATTATAAAAAAAAGTAAATTTGAATGTATGCGATTACGGAATGAAGAGTCTGGCAAAAAGTTTGCGGTTATTTTGCAACTGCGCAGCCTAGTACATTTAAAAAAAAAAAGCCTCAAAAAATATACTTTTGGCAAAATAAAATTTAGTTATTTTTTAACTTTAGCACCTATAGAAATAAAAAATCAAAATGCCAGACGTTTTGAATGGTTCTGAAATATAGCCAGATTGCCCCAAAGATCGCCACGACACTAAACTCACAAGTCACGTGAGTTTAGTGTCGTGGCGATCCTCATCAACCAATCAGAATTCGGCAAGCGAAGGGCTCCCGGTACTGCGAGGGACTGCTGATAAACTTTCTCTCTCAAACGTATGCCCACGCATAAGACTTTTTCGTCGCTCTCATGCAAAAACTTTAAACGCGTATGTCAAATATTTAAAACCGTGATTTGTCTGGCTTCTTAATAAATATTTTTTATTTTAATTAATAAACGTCCTATAAAAATTTCAGATTGCCTAAAGTATATTTTTTGCGTTTATTAAAAAATCATCTTTGGGGCAATCTGGCTATATTTCAGAACCATTCAAAACGTCTGGCATTTTGATTTTTTATTTCTATAGGTGCTAAAGTTAAAAAATAACTAAATTTTATTTTGCCAAAAGTATATTTTTTGAGGCTTTTTTTTTTTAAATGTACTAGGCTGCGCAGTTGCAAAATAACCGCAAACTTTTTGCCAGACTCTTCATTCCGTAATCGCACACATTCAAATTTACTTTTTTTTATAATTTCAAGTTGCCTAAAACACCTACCCAAATTCATGTCATGGGCTCTTGGACTAGTACGCGTAGCCAGCACAGCGCCATAACCTCTCTTTTTACTATAGTTATCTCACAAACATTGAAAGATATGTATATAATGATTTCTGCTCTATTAATTTGTGCAATACTACATTCGTACATTTATTGCGTGTTCTAAAAAATCATTTTTAATAAGTTTTAAACAATAATGTATAAGAAATATATAAGTTTTGTGAGGAGTCCCATTATGCCCTGCATAAAAAGATAATCAGGTTAAGTCATGGTTTCAATGAAGTAAAAATTTCGCCTTTTAAACTATTCTTTCACAGTAACATCATTTTTTTCTTATAATAGACATTCCAATGAATATTTTCATGCAAAAATAATTCATTTATCTATTTCTAAAATTTATTTTAACCTTAGCGTTCCCATTATGCTTTAAGTTCCCCTACGATACTATCGGTGTGCATTCACGATGTCGTCATTGCAAATGATATGGCAGATTAATTAAAAATCAGCAAGTTCTCGAGAATAGGAAATATGTGTAAAAGGTACTTGAGCAATAAGATCGTGTACAATCTTGCGTAAGAAAATCATTTTTGATGTGAACTCATCACTCAACTCGCGTCGAGATTAAGCTTGCTTCACGCGAACTTGTTGCGTGTCGCATGCCATAAGAATAATCGGGTGATTGGAATCGTGCGCTGATGAAAAAAAAAGAAACATTAATCTAAATAAGGATATACAGCCGTGCTGCGTGACCCAACGAGTTTGCACAGAATAAGATTGATGTCACATTTCGGCGTCTCGCGACGCGAGTATAATTCCAAATGTTAACACCAGCACGTTCTTCGTGCAGATTGCGCGTTGCAAATCTACAGATACGAAAAGGTATAGATTACACTTTTTGCACACGTACAACTTGCGAGCTGATTTGTAATTATTTAATCGACTCGCGTTATTTTGTCCTAAATATGTTTTATATTTTCAATTATTTCACTTCACCAATTCTTTCTTTCTCCGACACACCTCATTTGTACTAAATGTTTATCTCGGCCAGTGAAGTGCGGTTCGACAACATTCCGCAACTGTTTTGAAATAGAATAACGTTAGCCCAGTTGATACCGATTAAACCGAACCGGGAACGTCACTCTGCCTCCGCACACGCTATCCGATAGAGGACTTTTGACATCGAGAGGCTCGTAGTAAAGCCGAAATGGCCTGCACGAACGTTGTCCGGTTTCCACAGTTCAGACGTAAACTGTGGATATTTTAAGCTGGACTTAAATAAGACGCGTGACTCGACCATTCTTATTCTTTTCAATAAGTTCGTTTTACGAATTCCCTATTTTTTTTAAACTTGTTGATAGACCCGCCGAGCCAAGCGTCGTTTAAGTCCGGCTTTACCGAAACGACGATCCCGGGCGGATAGAGTGAGTGGGAGCGCAAGCCGGCTCGGGGGTTGGCGACCATAAATTCGAGGCTGACCGCACGGAAGGACCGTTCTGCGGCGCCGATATTATTAGTTTACGAGAACAGTGACTAAACTATAGACGGCCACTAAAATAGACGAGGATAGCAGGTCAGGTGCAGGAGGGAGGAGGCGGGTGGCAGGCTGGTGAAGCGAACAGCAGACTGAGAGAGAGAGAGAGAGATTTTAGGGGATGTAGCTGCCGTACGCGCAGTCCCGGGCACCTAGCACCCCCGGTTGTTTATGCCTCATTAGCTGCAGTAGTTACGTCAGTACGCCCTTAACTATCCTACGAATTGAACACCGTGCCCGTGCCCCTTTACTAACGCGCAGCTCGTCTGCGATCTATAACATAACGTATCCGGTATGCATAGCCATAGCCGCACCGCAACTACGCGACCACCGTTGAATATTCGAGCGACCGCGCATAATATTACCGAATCTACAGCTAACATGCAAAAATGTGTGTTATATTAATGACACGCCATTTCTTCGTGGTACGCAGTCTTCTAAGAGATTCTGACGTAAAACTTTCTGACGAGACGCTCCCGGTATGTCTGTGTATGACTGCCACTGTGAATTTAAATTTTCAGAACTCCACTGAAAATACCTTCGTATGTTCCTGGCATTTGTAGGGCTGCAGGAAAATCGAGTTCAAGAGGTGATTTTATCGACTATTATTAGGAACGTTGAAGTTTGTTGATCAAACGACACATCCGCGATGCGTAGACTCCAAATCAATTGAAATAATTTGTCGGAAAACATAATTTTTAAAGAGTTCTATGCAAAAGAATCGTTGGAAGAATCATTGGAGAACGTATCGTTCAATGAGCAGTATTATACAATATTGAAATACGAGTTCCTGTAATAGAAATACGAGTTCCTGTAATAGAAAGTGCATAAATGAGAATGGTGCATGGTTTTTTTCTCGCACGTTGCAGTGAGAGGAGCGCTGAGGTGAACTTTTACAGAAGTTAAAGACACATACACACACACGCACGCACGCGTGCACGCACGCACGCACGCACGCACACGCACACACACACACACATATATATTTATATACAATATTTATATATATGTATACATGATGAAACTTTACAGAAAACAGCATTATGAGCTTTACATCATGAGCCTGCTGAACGTACGGCGTGTGTGCGTGTTTGCATTGACTTCTACATGAACACGGACATTTCATAAATTCGCGAACTACTTTTTTCCCCTACCGAATTCAGCGGATTAATAATTCCAGACAACTCTCGAAGTACTATAAAATTCTATCGTGCTCTGAATTTAATTTAACAGGCCCTCATTTCCACGCAATTACGAGACCGCGGTAGCCAGATTGAACGTGTCAAAAGATGAGGTGGTTCGCTCTTTATCGATTCTCTCTCTCTCTCTCTCTCTCTTTCTCTGTCTCTCCTCTTTGACTTTACAAAAAGACAAAATTCCCGGTATTTATTTCACGAATGTCGAGTGACAGGTTGCAAAATAAAAGACTAAAGAAATCGCGCGGACGGATAAGCCACTTTTCTCTTTTCCCGAAACTCCGATGTACAATAAAATATCGCGCCCTTAAAGGCAATAACTGACGTGGAATTGTATAAATCCGAGGATATCCGACATATCCTCGGAAAATATTCAGCATATTTCCGTATACCAGCAAGTGGCGTCTGTATATTCCGCGTGCACGCTCGCCTTCCACCATCCCCCGTTCTCTCCGCCCGCTTTTACTTTCCACTTTTGTGCGCCGCTCGACGCGTGTGGAACTATCTGACGTAACCGAGGCTTAAAGCTTTTTGCCGGCAAAGCCTTCACGATTCGCAAAAGCAGGAGACGGTGCTTTATATAATCGTTTTCTACTAATGGAGTTTCAACTTTGGCGCTTATCCATGAAATCTCTTGAAAATTATATGCGAATTGTCGCGACGACGAAACGGTGTTCAATTGAAGTGCCGATTGCATAATCTTTGTCATCGATAATGTGTAAAAGTTTTAACGTCGCGATCAATGTCTGCACTCGCAATCGATGCTTTCGAAGCGAAATACTAAATACAATATTTCAATTTATAGCCGGATATTCTCGTCCGATTCCCCCTGAGAAATCGCATTTAAATCGAGGACAACGTAAATATCCGCGACTGCTAGAAAGGAATCATTTAAGTTTTATTCTTTACGTGCAAACAATTTCACGGCACGAAAGCGCTCAGCAGAAAGGCAATTTCTATTTCGCGAAATAGCTTTGCATCGCGATTGTTTTGCATAAAAGTCGTCGAAAACCACAAATAAAAGCCTCTTTCACGTACATCGCGATCTGTATTATGCAAAAATATATTACTTCACCGAGAATTTTGAGAAAGCTTTCTTAAGTATAGAATTTCTTGCTATATTTATATATAGCTTTTTTAAATTTTATAGTTTAACTTTCGGTTCTTTTTGCACGGCGTCTTTTATATACGTTTTACATGTACGAGGAAAACTTTTTTACAGTACTTGTATTGTATCCGAGGCGTCCGATAAATCGCCGCGTCACCGTGTGCACGGCACTACTTTGTCATTTCGAATTTGAGCAACAAAGTTTCATCGTGGAAAGCAGTAATAGAAACTTTGCGCCAACAGCGGAAGCTTGTACACTGGGAATCCGCAAGTTACCAACATCCGGCGGTACTATTACGAACGTGCGGTGCATCTACGAATATTGATGGCTATTAAAATATACGAAAAAATAGCTAAATTAATAGCTCAGCTTTGAACTGTACAAAGTTCATTTTTTGAAAATAATTGAAATATAAGACGCTTTAAATTTTATATATATATATATATATATATATATATATGTATATAAAATCATTGATGAACAATATCAGTTATTAACTAATTATTGTACAACGATACTCGTCGCGCACCTTTCTGACCTTTCTCGCTTCATTTTTTCGTACCATAACATTTTATTTTTGCCCATAAAATAAACGATAATTATAATCGTTGTCGTCGAGTAGTAACGTCATGGTTGTCGTATATTTGCATCCGCATTTATCAAATGCGGAAATCAACGGACGAATTGTGCAAATTGCGATACATTAATTTTTGCGCGCTCTCGTTTGCAGCGTTTAGCGAGTTTATTGCTGATGAATTCGAACGGCGAAAATTCTGCGGAAGGGAGAAATGTCGGGCCGGGTACGTTCCAGCGAAGAAAAATAACGCGATCCTGTAGCGACGCGGAGACGAGATGGAAGCGTAGACAGGCAAAGAGCTAGTGGGTGTGGATATTTTGTAATTAAACAGGATAGAGTCCGCGTTGATTCATCGTTTCGCATTATGGCTGAAACGTTTCGCAATTAAACGCCAGTTGCATCGTTACTGCAACGAGACTGTGAAAAAAATTAACGGGAAAAAAGGGAGGGAAAAGAAATACCGGGAGACTTTTTGTCGGCTCCTATATGTGGTTGCAAATAAAACGTGATTATGCTCGGCAATGATTGATAATGACTGTACACGGAGCAAAAATGTCGGGATTCACCTGGGACGTGTGTATTCATAATATCTATCAAGAATGCATACACAATTTTTTTCGTTCATTTTTAAATTTGCTTTTTGAGTGAAAATTTTTAAAAAGCATATACGTTCGACGTATAATTCAATTTGCTCAAAATTTGACTTGTTTAAAATCAAACGATAAATATAATTTACCGAAATGTGCTTAATGCAGAATATTTGCGCTACAAAATAAGGCGTCACCTCGTGAAAAACAAATAAACTTGGAATTCTGTGTATGAACGTTTAAAATGTGTGATTATATATCGCATGTGGTGTCTGTGTACATGATGGTAAGTATAACATACGAGTACGCAATCAAGTCGTTTCTAAGATAATGAGATAGAACATGCAGCGCTGAGGCAAACAGAGTAAAGAGGAAAGTATGGTGGTGAAGGCGTAAGAGTCTAGCAAGATAGTAAAAAATAGATGGAAAAAGTCAAAAGGAGGGAGAACCAGCATCCTCATATATACATGAGTAGATGAAAAGAGAAGGTAAAAGAATGCGAAAACAAAGCCACATTAATGCCAAGAAAAAGAGAGAGAGAGAGAGAGAGAGAGAAGTGCAAAGAGACGGCGAACTAAAAAAAGGAAAGGAAACAGAAGGCGGAAGATTAGCGGCAAGAGGGCGGTAAAAGGCGTGAAATAAAGTATCGCGAGAACTCGCGCATTGCCATTTTCTTAGAAAGTCCTCGTTTTTCCTTCTTCCGCACGCATGCCAAGAAGAGAAAGAGGCACGAACAATCGCGGGAATATACAGCGAAAAACGAATTAGTCGGCTATTAGTAAGACGCTGGAGAAAACGTCGTAAAACACTGGCGTGGCCTCGCGTGGAAAGAATTCGAAATTATGGGCGAAAGGAGGAGGGTTTATCGCGCGACTTCGGCGGACCTACGGCTTCTCTCCTTTTGTAACAATAAGCGGCGATTCCAGTCCGGCGAGTAATGGAGAACGGGCGCTCGCTCGAGTGTTTCTTTCCGCATTTCCGGCGGGCACACTTACCCGGGACACAATAAACGTAATCGATGCACACTGATTTAATGGCACCCCTCCGTTCGCCCCGGTTACTGCATTGTAAAACGCCGCGGCTTTTCCACGACGAACCACTCCGCGTTATTCACGCCTTGCTAATCCTTTCCTTCGGACGGCATTTAATTGGACGGTTGTTGCGGAACACGACGCTACAGTGTTCGCGCGCGCTACAGAGAATTTTCCCTCGTAAATAAAGAAGACGTATACCGATCCAGCGATTCGTTATTCTCCGGTGAAGGGTTACTTGTTACGGGAAGAAAGAACAGTGCATGAATTTTTTTGGCGCGCTCGATATATGTGTACGTGTACACTGTAGAGTTCGTTGACTCTTCCCCGCGGTAGGTTGCCTCTAAAATATCTCATCAGCCAACATCCTACAATCTCTCAGGATATAAATATTTCACTCGCATAGACAATCGGGACCGACATGACCTTTTCCGCGAACAATCCTGATTTAAATTTTTAACTTATTCCTGAGGCATTTCATATCCTATTCAAGTTGCTATTTAATGGAAAAAAAGTAGGAGGATAATTTTATTCCGATAATAAGTAAACTAACAAATAAGCGAATTTGACGTATCGCGGATTACTTTGATGAAAATGAACCGGCACGGTAATGAGTTTCCGAGAGGTTCGTTTTCGAGAGGTGGCGATATTGCTTACAAATATTAACACAGAGGGAAGTTTTCTAATCAATCAATTTCTCGCCGATGCCGCATCTGCCGATATCAACCGGGGCACGAAGTTTCCGAAATGAGATTGACACTCCCGCTCATCGTTGCAAACGGAACTCCCGCAGCGATATCATCATGATTGGGTAATTTCCCGATCATTGAGAATCATCGAAGTGATACAATCAGCTTCTGAAAAATTAAGGTTATCGATAAGCAGTCGCAGAATGCTGAAGCAATTAAGAAATGCCCGTGAATAATTCGTAGATTAAATCGATTATCGGTTAAATTATTAAATGAGTTGCGAAATATTGTATTTATATAAATGTGCCTAGCTATTTTAGTTTTAAGTTTGAATGTTGAATGTGAAGAGAATTGTTCGAAATGGTGTTTATTACGTGAAATAAAATGATGGAAGAAACGATTAATTTCAAGCAGTATTACGTGAATTTCCGATTTGTTATTATTGATATACTTACAGTAAGCGTGTCTTCCATCAAATTTTTACCATGTTTAAAATTAGATCGATCATGGTGATATTCTTATGCAAAATACCTACCCGTCGCATAATCTTACACGAGAAAGGCGGCTTTATTTTGTCTTGCTCGGCCACATATCTGCCCTGGGTCGTAGATCGGACCCAAGCCGTAGAAGGCTGGATTTTGCGGGACGTAAATGTCCGTAAATTCTCAACTTTACTCCCCCTTTAAGGCCTTAATCCGCTTACGTCACCAGCAGACTTTACGCATCACGCAGAATTAACCCACATACGTTTCAGTCGAGTACCTTACTTAAGCGCATTCATTTTCTTATCCTATCGAGCGATAATTCTTCCCCGGATTTGTCTCTGAAAGGCGATTTTAAACGCGGCTTCCATCCACAAAGTACTTAATTTTATTCGCATATCAATTTACATTTTTTGTAAGACACAACTGCTCTCGCTCTCTTGTTTCGAGTTACGATGATAAAAAAATCCTGTTTAGAGAACAATATTGCACTGAACCGATCAAATTTCCTACAATCTAGTATTATATGTTCCATTTCGAAATATATACACAAAATTTGTGTGTGTGTGTGTATATATACACATATATATAATATATAATATTTGACGAGACAACTTATCATCGAAAATGTTCTGTCAAACAAATGTGTGACGACATCTTGAAAAAGACTCCCTTAAAATTCCAAGCGAGAGGATCCTTATCTGTCACGAGTATTTAATATCTTCCTGCCACGTACATGCTTTTAAAGTGCGGAAGTGCTAACTAGACAAAAAATGATACGCTATTTTCCTCTGCTTAAAATGAACATTTTCTACTTTTCTTTTTATTTTATTTTTAAAAATTTTGTCCGATTTATGAAGCGAAAATGCGATAATTTTAGTTAGAATCACATTTTAGAATCACGCTAAACGAACAATTTCTGAAATGTGATTCAAGTTTTCGTCATTTCGGGTCTTCGTAACGGTAACGTTACAAATTACCAACAGCATTAGGAGATCGTATTGTTATGCGTAATGACACGCAGTAACGTCGCACACTTAGGCATACTTGAGCGACCTTGCCGTTCGCTACTTCAGCGGGGAAGACGTGATAATGGCGCTCTTAGGTGCAACATCGCGTGTCGACGGCGCACTGAATCGGTTGAACGCGTTGACGACAACGTCTCGAGGAAAGAATTTACCGCTTCCCTCTGTGCGAATCACGAATAGCAATAAGGACCTCATGACGCTACGGCGTCGCGTTATTACGCGTTATTACGCACGACGGATTTTCACGGAAGTCAATCGTGCGCCTCGGAAATTTTTACGTCACGTCATCGACGGTTATTTAGCGATATCTCGATTATTGATGCAAAATGTGCGCGTGAGCCTCTGGAGGTTCGGGATTCGCTGTTCCGTAAAATACGCAAGCCGTATTTTCCATATCGAGGTGATTGAATCGGGGCGAAGAAGCTTCCGTAAATGCGCGAAATCCTTCACAAACGAAATCTTCACATGTGAAGAATTCACATTCAAAATTTATTCACGGTAACTCGGATCTGAGAGGGCAGATCCAAGAGGAATGTAACTGTATTTCCACGAAAGGAAGAAATTTGGAACACCCGTCACGATTAATGAACGAGCCGTTAATCTGTGACTCTCCTACGTGCACGCGAATTTCTTGTATCTCGTATAGAAATTCAACCTCAGGTTGCACGATTATTTTATACTATGACAACCCGCATTCAAGATTACGTTGATATATCATCCGTTAACGTGACGCGCACCTAAGATTACAACGGGACATTCCGTTTCTCAGACGAAAAACTGATCAGCTGAGGCGTGCTTTGTCGTACTCCTTCAGAGTAATCCAGCTTACATACGGAGTCACCAGCGTTTGCCATGGCAATTTCGCAAATGCGCACTCTCACAATCATGTACGCGGCTTAGAGGAGGATAGAGAAAACCTTGGTGGAATAGTCTGCGAAGAGGTCTGGCCGGGGATAAAACCGTTGGAGAGGAGCGTGGTTCTTAGCTACGAAGATGGTCCGACGTCAAATCCGCAGCGGCGCTACGTCCTCCGGATACCGGTCCGCAGAAAGAAGCGTCAGCACGCTCCTTAACTCGACATAATCTGCTGTGTATCCGTATCGCGGAAAATCTCGTCATTCAGATGTAATCCCGCAGGGCAAATATTCCCGCTTAATTTCTCCCGCATCTTCCAGCGCAAAGGGGGTGGGGAAGAGGATAACGTCGCATCCGCGTACCGGCGGATTTAGAGAGACGTTATCATCTTCACGGGCTGTGGACGCATTAAATATTTATCTGCCGCGAATGTAGCGCATTTATCTCTTGCCGGTGGCAACCTGGGGGCGCGATTTCCAAGGAGAAAAACGCTCGACCGCTCCGCAGGATCTTTCCGCAGAGGGCGGATGACGGGTAGGATCGGGGTCTCGCTGGGAACGACTACTGCTTCGCTCCCCGAGGAGCGTCGCCCGCGGAAAACGGTGCGTCAGCTCCGTGGATTCGTTGGCTTTACGAGGCGCCGTAGCTACCGAGTGTGTTTGCTCGTCGAAATCCGGCAGAACGCCCGGTTTACGGGTGACGTAAACGGGACCCCCGCTAGCGCAAACCGGCCGCCACGACGGTGGTTTATGGTCTGGTTATTCGGTTGACGGCATTCTCGCCACTTTGCAGGATTCACGCGAAACGGAGAATCTCGCACAGAGACAAAGAGAGAGGGAGAGAGACGGAAAGAGACAGAGAGGGGGCGAAGGGGGAGAAACAGAGACGCATAATAAGGTTTGTTCTATCTGGCCTCCGGAGGTCGAGAATGGGTTTGCGACCTCGTCTCTTCGAGCTCTCTCAACTCTCACAAAGACGAGGTGATCTCTCGACGATGAACTGTGCACCCGTATGTCGCATTGATTTCTTGAAATCCCATCGCGCCCCTTGGGCGATAGGAAATTCTTCCCCGGAATATAACACAACTATAACTCGACCGCAGACACGTTCCTAAATGCTTTAGGGTGCGAGGACTCGACTTGTACAATGAAATTTCTCATTGGTCCGTGTCCATGCACTGCGTTCTCGTATTTGTAAAGAGAGCGTGTAGTAAGATCACAATAATGTAATGTGTGCGTGTTCGTGCGTCGACATTTTAAGTACTTTCTCGCGATGAAAGCGGTTGACGTCATAAATATGTTGAAATGTGAAGTAGAATCCAATGAAATACTCGCATCTTAATTAACTGGTCATTTTGTAGAGTTTAAGTAAAACTTGGCGCATTGAAAATGTACCGCCGATCAAATATTAAGTACGATGGTTGAAATGTAACGAACAGTACTTACGCTTCAATATACAATTATTTTTACCTCATTTCTCCGATAGAGAGTGTATTCAGGTTTTACTGGAATATAAAGATACGATGAAAAGACAACAGTAAAAATTGGATGAAAATAAAAATGCTTTTCTTATTCTACTTATCAATGTAGTAAAAGTTGACGAAAAGTAAATAATATACCATTCAGAGTTTCATTCAAAAATATCTGCGAAAAACCGATTTAATAGCGATTCGATCCACTCCATATTATGACTGTTATATCCGGCTGTGACGCAATATTGATTCGCAGCGCAATATCGAAACGAAATTTCAACATTTCTTGCAAACTCGATGTGAGCTATTATAAATATATTGTAAGAACGAAAATATACGGGGAAAAAGGGAAACTTTCTTTTTCGCGAATCGCGGAAATTGCGCGCATTATACCTTCGCTGCACGTTAGTCAAACGGAGAAAAGCATAATCGAAGCTAGAGATCTCGTAGAAATAAGCAAACGCGCAAAGAGACAGTCTTTCTCAAAAGCTCTATAATCTTACTCACCCCGCGAGGGAACCAAGACATTCGACGCTGCGGAAAAATATCATTCTCCATCTAGCTAAACACACTCAATTTATAACTCTGCAAACAGGAACAAGCGTCCGTGAAACGAGTACGCTGAAACATGGCAGCAAATACTGGAAACTGCTCGAAACTTTGGAAACTTTCCTCCTTTGCTTCCTTAACGCGGGATTCTACTTCGCATCTTTGTCGAGTATCTTTGTCTTGTGAGCGAAGCTAGAATACCGACGACGCAACATTGCTCTTAAGCGAAGAAATTACGAGAGAAAGAAAGAAGATGGGAGAGGGAGAGAGAGAGATATTTACAGATTAATGCTGAACTTTGCGAATAAAGATCAAGATAATAGTATAAACTGATATGACAACGTTTTACTTTTTAAATTTTTGCATTGCCGTTTTAAGATTAAGATTTTAATAAAGCTTAACGCTACTTTGTTATCATTTTGTCCTCGTTTCTAAGATTTATGTTTGAAAAGTACAATTTTATTTGTATTAAAATCTTAAAAACCAAAAAGTACACACACACACACACACATAATATAATGCGACCAATTATGCATTTCTCATGTAAAAGTTATGAAAACAATAACGCATACTCTGCAGTTGAGTGTAGCTCTCGTGTAAAAGGTAATTTTCGATCAGGACTCCACCTCTACATAGTATTCAACGCTTTGAAGCAACGGGCATTGCGGAGATTCAACTTTGGCGCAACCCAAAGCACAATTCCGAGCCGCTCTTCTTGACGCATCGAAACAGAAACTGTGGCTATCCCTTGGCCCCGACGTTTCAGAAGCATCTAGCAACTTCCAACCGCCGCCATGCACATGCAGTTCGCTTAAAGGACCAAACAATTCTGTGCTATCTCCCGCAGTCGACATTCGAGTTCCAAGTCAGTGCCAGACCTGGCAAGATAAGCAAAATTTACGAAACTTACATAACGAAAGCAATAAGATTAACGGTAAAATGTTATGATACTTGGCTACGTGATCAAGAATTCAATTTGAACTTGAGGAATATTTAACATATATGTGAATTAAAGATAAAGAACCATCATTTTAACTTAACAAAGTTGAGAGTTGGTGTACGCTTGACTTTTTTCCTATATCATTGTAAATAATAACGAGGAATTATCTTATAATTAATGACATCAAATTTACCAAAAATGTATTATAACAGTTTCTCTAATGGATGATGCCACACCCAGGGTTACTCGTAGCAATTTCATTATAACAGTAAACCGTCTCATCTAGCGATTCCTTTGAGAGATGTTAGCTTCTATTAGGCTCGCAGGTCGTATCTTAACGAGGCGAGGACTTGAAGAAAAAAAGCATAAAGAAAAAGAAGAAATGATAAAATGAAGGGGGAAAAGGCAGCTGCTTAATCAATATTTCATATCAGCGGCGTTTTAACGAGTTTTAAATTTATAAAGCGCGCATTTTAAAAAAGATATCAGAGAATTATTTTTCCAACAGGAAAAGGCATTCCTGCGCTATAAACGAGAAACATACTTATTTTAAAAGGAATTTACTTCTGAATATCCAAGAATCTGAATATCGCTTAATTTCAAAGTTTTATGTTTTAATCTCAAGATTTAGTTACTAAGATGTCATTTTCTACAGTGATGTAAAAAACTTCTTCGTTTAAATGGGAAAAAGCAACTCGAGATAATGTTAACATCCACGAATTCACAGCTCAAGAAGATAATGACGAAAAGAAATCAAATTATTATTTGAGCTAAATAATACGCAAGAAATTTTTATATACAAAAATGTTGCCAAATGTAATCGTTCAAACTTTGTTTCACGATTATCGAGGTTTAATCTTTTTCCTACGGAATCCTAGCGTACAATCGGAAGAACATAGTTCGTGTTCATAGAAACGTGTTCGACACGGTCGCTCAGCTATTGTCCGGCTCAAGTTACGTGTGAACACAGTATCTCACCGGGACAAAACCTATCCTTCGAATCTTTATCAACTGACTGATCGAGCTGACCTGATTGCAACACCATCTTCGTTGTACGTGATGTCACACGACGTATTCTCACCCACGTTCGTGGCAAAAGTCGACCATCGTCGAAATCAACTAACCGTTCCCTCGATTTGGAGATGAACCTCATGCGTTTAGGAGATGGAGCAACTTTCGGGAAGTCTTTCGTGAAACCTTTCAACGAAAACCTGTAGCACCTTGTACATGGAATTTACAAATTACGATGAATCTTGTAGAGATTCCGTTCTATCGTATAAAGTCAATTGCATCAAAATAAATCGTCAAGATTATTTTACGTTCTTGTGTCGATAATAAAAAAAACTATTTAAAATTTTTGTCACAAAATCTAAATTTCATTAATAAATTAATAAATTTCTTCTTCATTAATAAATTTCATTTTAAAAGGTTATTGCAATTACATAAATTTTCTTCTTAAAGAGTGTCGTTTAAAGTAGTTCATTTTTATTCCTTTTTTTTTTCACAAAAACAAATCATCGGAAGACCAAAAGAAAGCTCTTCAAATATAGATCATTATTGATCAAAGAACTTATATGTTACGACTTGTAGTTTTGGAAATATTGTGGCTCAAAGATTTCATCTTGCAAAAAGTAATTATTGTATGAGTGTGCAAATCGAACTTTTTGCTATTCGATTGAAAATATGCTGCAGGCAATACACAAGAATTGTTTTTGCTGAAAATTCGAATATGTGCTTTTGTTACGAAATGCTGTGCGCCTAAAATAGTGGTACTATTTTGTGTTAGCAAACATGCCACATCCTCGTGGTATACTTCCGTGTCTTGGAAGTTCCGAGAAGCCAACACTATCCACAAACATTTCCACAACGACACTGGTGTTCTAAACTCGAACATAATGTTGTGCTCATCGAACAACCACCCGGACGTTCGAAGCACTTTTTTCGTGTCTTTGACAATGATGAATTTAAAACGATTTGCCCCAATTTTCCTGAAAAGTAACAAGTTAACACTAGAATACATTTTTGAAATCTATAAAAAATTAATTTCAATTTGATGAATCTCGCAGCTTGAAATTTTTTTGTGAAATATAAGGATTTTCTAAGCAGTGTCTCTTTAAAAAAATTGTATTTCTACAGATTTGATAAAAAAAATTTTAGGACTTATCGTAAACTGAATACTTAATATTTTTCTTTTGACAGATATCAAAATATTTGGATACACAGTTATTTTGATATTATTAATTAATCTCAAGGAACTATCTACACTTTTTATGCCAAGCCCTTTTGTTAATATTTCATCTTCAAATATGATTCAATGTGATAAAGAAAATGAGATTTTCTGCATGAATAAAAATGAAGTTTAGTTTCGCGGTATGTTATATTTTTTATATTTTTTTCTGCTCATTCGGCGAATCTTGCCTTTTCGTGAAATATGAACGAGATGTCCAGTCCCGAGCAGGACCTACTAGGAGCGGACGTGCCTCGCCGTAATTCACGTGGATAAGAGGAAAGGTGGTCCCAACGCGCCCCGAGCTCCAAAGTCCACAAGAGCTCGGGTACACAGAAGATGCGAATGAGAAAACCGTGTAAAAAGGATCCGGAGGATTAAGATGACAGGAGCCGCGATGGGGGATGGCCAGCCATGAACGTGATTCGTGCCCGAGTCCACGACGCGAGTATATTTCTTGCAAGGACCACGGGGCTACTTAACCCCGTCAGGATCGATCCCACCTTCTTGGGACAAACTGTATGCCGGACGTGACGTCTGTTGCACAAGGCCACTTTCACTGCGATCAATATCTGACCACGGGTTCTCTCAAATTCCAAAATACGAGACTTTATCGTGTGACAAAGAAATTTCAAGTACCAATTGATTTGCTTTCGGCAAACAAATGCAGAGAAGACGCGTTTAAATTGCGTTTTACTGTGCAATGATGCAGTGACATTTTTAACAAATTTTGAAATATTAATTATATTATATGCTGTAGGAAAAACAGTGATAAATCAACTCGCTACGTATTGTCGCACATGTTATCGTATTATCGTGATTCGAATTGATTTCGAATCGGATAACTTTAGTTTTTCGCTTGAAGTGATAAATGGCAAGCGGGGCAATTGTTACCACCAATTTGCGAGTACCTTTATCTGTAATCGCTGTTGTTATTAAGTCCGCGCGATAAACGCTTCATCGAAATGTACATCTCCATGATCGTGGCAAGGGCTTCGAAATCGGCTGCAATGAGCACGAGTCGATAAGCCGACTCGTTTGCTTGACCAATTCGCGGCACTGACGAGAGGCAGGGAGGAAGGACGAGAGAAAATGGGGAGAAAGCGAGGGTGGAATAGCTGCCGGCAATTATAACGTTGTACAGGGCCGAGCAGTAAATAATGGGTTCTGGGCTTGTCCAGTATTCAGCCAGAGCGTCAATCACCCTCAATCAGTTAGCGGGCCGGCTACGACCTAAATCAGAGGGTGCGAGGGGGATAGCCGAATGAGAACGCGGATGGAAGATCGAGATAGAAAGGATAACATAGAGGGCAACGGAGAATCCCAAATCGCAGCCGGTGAGTGTCAGCTGATAGAGTAGGAATGACGAAGATAGAACGGGAGGGGACAGAGGGAGAAATATGGTTGAGGAGCAGGAGATGAAGTATATTGGTTGCAATCCGACATGATTTATATGTAGAATATTCTGCGTGCAATTGGCGATGTAACTCAAGTTTCTATAATGATATAGTACGTAGAAGGATAAGTTGATAATGCGGAATTATTTTTTTCTATGACATACATTGAAAATTGGAAGATTGATCATGTCCTTTCGCTTCGAATAAACTCGAACGAATGTCAAACTTGAGTTAAATCGATAAACTTCTACGATAATCTAATAACGCTTAAAGTTCTCTATAGATACGAAGAAGCAGATTATACTATAGCAATTTTCTCCAAAAATTGCAGATTGTAACTTACTTAAGCCAGATTGCATTAAATGCATGAGAAAGTGTCTCTTTTTTTTTTCAAATAACTTTACATTTGAATTTCATCTCGCCGTCTCATTGGCAGATGAAAGTCCGCGTATTGTAGGACGCGCGATAAGGTCACCTCTGGTGATCGAGGACGCTGAGATTGAACTTTCGTTCGCGCTGCATTGGACTACAAGTTATCATTGGAATCGCCTGTAACGTATCGAATCATATTGAACCGTCTGCCCCGGCCAACTGGCGCACAATTGGTCCACGAGGGGATTGGTTTATCATCTCGTCGACAATCGGGAAAGTTGGAACGTCAATCGGCAAAGTGCAAGCATAGGCACCGTGATACAACAGTAGTTGTTATCGGTTGCGCAGACTCGATTTCAGGGACGGGGAGGAGAGATTGGGGAGCACATCGATGTACATTGGGCAGAAACTGTCTTTCGGAATTGACAGCGGCGAAATTCGTTTCCAAAACGGCGTGTTTCCGCCGCTGAAAATCAACTCCGATACACGCGCACGGCGAAATTAATTCATCGTTCGTTCATAGCGACGTGATTCACCGCCGTGAATGGGCTTGGGGCGCCAATTTGGCTAATAGCGTAAAACGAACGTTCGCCGATTGTGAATTTTTCATTGTTGTTCATATAATCGCGTGTATGTTTCAGCGATCGCAATCCCATTTATCCGGTAGAACCGGGAACCCGATGTAAGATAAATAAACGCTCGCTAACCACCTCGGTGGAGCCCAGTGCTTTCTAGAATGCAGTTTCTTCGTTCTCAATGCGGATAATTAGAGCCGGATCGACACCGAATCCAACGAACATCCGATTCCTTTCAACTCGCATTATTGATTTCCGTTACCGTTTCCCCCCGTTCCCGTTTTTATCGCGCGACTGGATCAAATAATCTTTTCTCCTCTATTTCCCTTCTATTTCTCCGCTCTTCTTTCTCCGTGCAAGAACACGCCAGACGGTGTGACTGCCATTTTTACATTTGCATGTAAATAAAGACTGTATGCGCGAATCCACGTCCACGCGTCGCATATGTGTCGCGCGCGACGACATTTGACTACACGGTGTCTTCGTTATATTGCGCCCGCGGAATAATCCCTTTAATCCTTTAAAACTGAAAGGAAACTCCTTGTTCCGCGGCGCACGCGATCCACATGCGTGCGGCGAGCCCGTCCCTTTGTACGACCCAATAAGTTTTTCCCCCTGCCATTCTCACGAGTATTTCGTGCCGTTTCTGAATTTACTTTGTGCAATAAATTTCCGCAAGGTTTATACAAAATGTCACGTGCGCACGTTTTGACGTAAAGTGTGAGGACGAGGCAACTTCCTCTCATAAATGCAGTCGTGCGCCGTGCACTCGTAATTCTATAAATCACCTTTGCTATAATAGGATGAAATTCAATGAACGCTGATAGGACATAATTGTGTTTCTGCTCAACGAGGATGCGCATACACGGGACGGAGTATTCCAGTTATCGCGGCTTAGACGACGTTCTAGTTGTCCTACTATTGGACGCAATGGCTAACATACGTGCTCCTATTTCGAGAGGAAACACACGCACTTTTGTTATATTGTCATCCTTCGAATAACCTCTCTTCAACGTTCACTGACCGGATACATCCGTACGAGAAGGCGAAGCGTTAAAGGCGTTTATATACGATTGTTGCCGTGCATATATACGATTGTCACATTTAACGATGCGCGGTGTCATTCACGTGAACAGCATTCATTCCTTTTTTTTCCATAACAACGCCTTCGTCGACGATAATTTACAATCGTCATAAACAACGTCTCCCCTGACATCGCTCGACGCACCCTCGTTATCATTGCCATTATTATTATTATTATTACATATAATTAATCATCAATTTGGAATAATGAGTGTCGCAGTACGACGTTACGGCATTACGGCGTTACAATGGCCACCGTGTCACCATATAACGCCGTGTTTTTGTGACGTGCATGTAATTACGCTTTCATCCCGCGTTTAGCGACAGCAAATTTAATTCCGACCGGGTATTCATGGCGACCGTACGAAGCTTCGGCGCGAAGAAATGACGCGGAAGGTGAAATTCGAGCAACTGTAACTTAGATCGGATTGGAGGAACGCAATTTAAGTGAATTGGCCCGTACCTATCCTTTTCCCCCCACGCTCTTGCGTGCAAATAGGTCTCTTTACTAACACGACTTTCCGTTATGTTGCCTGCCTAGCAAGTAATTTCAGTCGTTCAGATCTACGACGGGACTTGAGGACTTTCAAAGGACGTTGCTCGAATAAAACGAAGAGCGGAGGAGAGAAAGCGATAAGAGAGAGGTGAAGGAGGGATAAAGATTAGAGATGTTTTTGGAACAATTTACCGTATGCTCATTACTTAACGTTGATCAAAGATCGTCGCCATAGTCGGAGAAGACTTCGCAAACAAAGATAATTATAGTACTCGTCGCAAACTTTAACTCGTAGTAACATTCAGTTACTGGAATGTACATGTTCCGCGATACAGGTTCATTTAGCTGAAACGCGATGATGTAGTACACGGGAGAAGAAAATTAAAGGAAACACCGCTGGCGATCGCTCTCGCTCTCTCTCTCCTCCTCTCTCTCTATTTCCAGGGCCGGAGCGAAAAGAGGATGTTTAACGTATTCCGTGAGAAATTACGAAAAATAATCTCCAAAAATTATCATGAGAATGGCTCCGTGGTTACGCACGGAGATCCAACCAAACAACAATGCCGTCTGGTCCTATCTGCATAACAATGTTTAGCTGTGAAAACAAAGCACCACGACGTGCCAGGAAACGCCGTTAAAAAAGTGATGTATTAACGCGCCCATGGTTTTCGACGAGGTCATCGAATTTAAATTCGAGGCCGCTGTTAATTGCTCGGGGTCTCTAACAGAAGTTACCCCTTTGCAATGCATACCATTTTCGAAAATATCACACGTTATTTTCTTTTTGTAAGGCAATAAACACGATTAAACATTGCTATTATGAAGCATCACTTTGAAGAACATTACGCCGAAGCTATAATAAAAATTTCTCAATCGAGATTTCAGAACTGTGGGACTAATGCTATCGATACGCGTACTTGGACTCACTTCAAAGCGATTTACTCCCTGCAGACTCCGTAATTTCAGCCGAAACGTAGAAGCTCGAAAAAAAAGAACACCAACGGAGTTGCACGAGAGTGCGTGATGCACTCACCGTGGCGTGCTCACGAGTAGTAACCCTAAATATTAACACGGGACTTATGCGGGCGAATTGCGCTGCATTACCATCGCCACTGTGTGCCTGTACGGCTATTACCACAGAAATATTGAATTTTGTTATCGGCCTCGCCGCTAAGGACAAGCATTACCGGGGCCATAAAGAGTACTGGGAACTGTTCAAAGGTCCGACCGTTGGGGATTGTTGCGGATGGATTTTAAGCGAGATGAAAAGCAAGCGGGACACGAGCCTGGAAGCGTTATGCACGGCTGTAGAGCGAAAAGAATTTCAGGACTAACTGCGACACAGGCACGAAACGCGAACGTTTTCCTTCGAGCGCGATTATTTCACGACTCGTATAATCCAGCGTAATGCACTCGTTTCGCCGAGGAAAAACTTGGGCAGAAATCGCCCGATTAGAATGGTCACGCGAATGCGAGCGAATACCGCGATTAAACGTTTTCGTTAAGTATCGCTTCGGCAAGACAAATTCGCGTACTATAATTCGCCTCGCTAGAAGCTTAATTTCACACTCGCGTGCAAGGGGAAAACGGAACGAGAGTGGCGAAGGGTGTATCCTTTGAGCAAGTGTCGGTGAAAGGGTGTAATGTGAGAAACAATCTCTCGAAAAGATTTCCCGGTCGCGGAATAATCGCGCTCTCTTATCGACACGCGTGTCAAAGGAAAAGGTACGATCGCATATTTCTCGACTATCGTCAGCCCTATTCCGACCTCGTCTCCTTTGATTCGTCGAGGGTGGGAAGGCGCGTACCGAGTTTACGAACTTTTTCTCGCCAAGGCTTGCGCTCCAAGATGGGACGATTTTTCACTCTCTCGGGAGCAGAGGTGGCAACGTGAAAATGTCGGCTATATTGATGATAGCAGGCTCGATTTCAGACTCCGATAAGCCCCTGAAGAAAATCAAGCGACTAATTGTATGGAATGGAATCTCGTGCGTCGAAAATACGTTTCACGTGTTTGCCGCGAATAACACGTTATTACCGGAATGAATTGCGGAAACAATTCGCACATCGGAACAAGCGCGCTGGCAAATCCTATCGCGAGTATTTATGGCGAAAACCTCATGATTTCATCACGTGGTAATCGCACCGGAAAACGCGATAGCCAAACAAAGTGCATTTTCCGCGTTTGTAATATTGTTTCTATCACTCAAATTCATGAAAAGTGGTTACAATCGTTAACCTCTCGTCAGCGGAAAATAAATTCTATGATTGAATTGACGCGCGTAGCAATTCCACGGAATTTTTGCTCAACCAGACATATTTTCAAATTGACTGTCAATAACTTAAATCTTCTTCACTTCTCATAGTCTAACATATGTTCACCCTTGAATTTATTTATATTCATAATTTTTTTTCTTAAACGGCTGCATAGATAACGAAGGCAAATGAGAGCGATTTACAAAAGTGATAGAAATTTCCACTTATAAGTTCAGATTGTTGCATCAAAAATTTATTCTTTTTCAAAGTTTCTAAATGTACTTTAGCCTTGGATACGAGAGAACAATTTAATGTTTTTACTCGCATTTTTCATAATATTTGTTTTGGTAAGTAAGTACTCTCCCCTTCCCTATTCCCGTACGGAAAAAAAAGATTAGCTACTATAGCAAAACTATTTGTAAAATATGGATAATAAAAGGTTTTGCCGAAGTATTGACAAAGTTTTGCTGCTATTGCAAAATTTGTAACTCTTGCTGCAAATAATAGCTGTCCATATTTTACAAATAGTTTTGCTATAGTAGCTAATCTCTTTTTCCGTGCATTTTTTTCACTTAATATATTTAATCTACGCATGCGACCTGATCTGTCGTGCGAAAATGCAACTTGCAGGCAACAATAACGGCAAAACGAAACCGTTTTACGAACGCAGATGTGTTAATGTCCTATTTCCATTATTTCCATAATGATTTATCGCGCGCGAGGAGGGGAGTTTTTGGTGAAAAGAGACGACGGAAATGCGAAACAAAATGACACGGATGAGCATATACAGCGATCGTAACCGGCAGTAGTAGTACGTCACGATAGCGTCAGCCGCAACTACCCGAACTCGATATGTCTGACTGCGTGCCGTTATTTCTACTAAAATCTGACCGAGCGGGCGAGGGTCGCGCCGAACCGAAGTGCGTGCGCGCTTACATGTACATTGTATACACGAACCGGAAATATTTGGCGAAACAGCGGCGACGAGAAGCATTTGCCGACGACAGCCGGTGTGGACGCGGGAACACGAATAGCGCGATTGTTGAGGCGCGCGAGTTTAGTGCACACCAACGTTCTCCCCCTCGTCATCCCCCGACTGCCCGGGGAAATGCGCCTTGTGCCTCCTGACGAACACGGTTACGCTGCAGACACATCATACAGACGCATGAAAACAATCCGCGGTGACTTCGGCGAGGACAACGCGCCTCTGAATTTTAAATGTCACCACCGGAAATTGCGTCTCGCAGTCTCGTTTTCGTTTTTATTTTTTTATTTTTTTTTTGCGCCGGTCGAATAAAGCCAAAACTTTATTACTGTGTATTGTAGATATTACTTCTCGTGGATCGACTTTCCGCCTCTCTCGACGAAGGCAGAACGAAAACGCATCTTTTTTACTTGAAATTGGTATAAATATACACCCCTATGATGAAATACGCGTCGCAAATATTATCATATCAAAATGAATACGCGTAATGTTATTAATAACATGTCGATAAGATGATACACCATTTGTTTTCACCTCGCGTGAGAAAGCTATAATAAGAATAATCATCAAAATAGCAACCTTAATCTGCACAAACATGCAACAAAATCGAGAGAGCACAGAGCAGTCTAGAAATTTTTATCTTTCTTCGTTGATCCATGTTGTGACTCTCGGTTGAAGGAAGACGGAGAAAGTACAGTGCGCGGTGGTTTATTAAAAGTAATGGAGAATTTCCGGAGTTTTCGCACTTACCCATACTCTCTGGGGTGTCTTACGTCATGCGAGATACAAGCCGAAGAATTCCCTATCCTCTTGTTGAACGAAGTTATTACGTCGCTCTGCAACTCCATCTGAGCAATCAATTAACGTTAATACAATGCACGATGATTTACGGAGAAAAAAAAAGAGAGGAGAAAGGGGAGGAAAGTGTTTTACCTTGCGAAGAAATTATTCTTGTAGGTCCACTTCCTTCGCTGCCAGCCACTCGCGAGCGTTTCGACATTGTTAAAACGTTCAACTTTCTTAGGGTGAACACTGATCCCGTTCGTGTTATCGCGACGCTTAAATCGTCGTCGAGTCGCGCCACGATTGCGCGCGATACCGAGCTTCTCTTGTTCAACTTTAACGCGATTTCCTCGCTTCCCCCCTCCCGACCTCTCGATCTTTTCCCATCCTTATCGATCGGCTCGTACTACATGTCGCTCTAAAGTTCTCGACAGCAGGAATCGACTATGTTGGTCGGCACCGTTATCTCGACGAGGCGAAAATTCGAATCTCACGGACTTTCATCCGCGCGCCGAAACCGCGACGTTACCGAATGTCTGTCGCTTGAGGTAGTTCTACATTGATCGCAAGCAGCCAATGAATACGCATGAACGCAAGCAATACTTGTGTTCCTTCCAGTCACAATGTCGCAAACAGAATCGCAAGGTTTGACCAAATCTGAAATTCACGTCTGTACGATTTGCGACCAATAAGCGTCGAGTTCTAATCCAAGTTTCGTGGATATCGCAACGATTCTTTTCTCTGATTGGCTGTGACTTACGACTGTAATGTAGAAATTTAAATTGTAAAATTCTTACGACTTGCGATAATGTGGATGTAATCGATTGCTTGCGATCGATGTAGAATGACCTTTATGAATATGCGCACATATGAAGATTGTTCTATATTAGTCGCAAACGCTTGATAGAATATCCAATATTCTCCTATTGGATATCGAGTATGCGATCATGTAAAACGATTTTTATTTGACGTAGAGATGCAAATCAAGAATTTTTGATGCCGAATCAAATAGAATTTTTTCTTTTTCGAATCCGAATTGAATTGAATTTTATCCGAATTGAATTTTATTCTTTTTTTCGAATCCGAAGCGAATCGAATGAAATCGAATCGATTCGTTGAAATATAATTTTTAATTATCAATATAATTATTATTAAATTTAATTTTAACACGTAGAGTGGTAAGAAAATATTTTGATGTACAAAATTAACCCTAATCCCTCCAACTAGGGTCGTTCATGCTCCCCCATTTCTAACAGTCGTTAGTTGTAATGTGCGTTTTTCAACAAATAATTTGTATAAAAAAATATTTAAACAAATAATTTCCAAATTTTCTTTACATTGATTTTTAGTCAAAGGTACAAAGAAATTATAAACATTTTTGTGAAATTTTTCGAAGCTATTAACATAGTGAAAAACACACTGGACATGTAACACCCTAGTTAGAAGGATTAAGTTATGATAAAAAACGTTAGAGGGATTAGGGTTAACATTGATTGTATATAATGTAAATTTGTTTTTTAAAATAAAACCTATTATATTTAAAACTATTAATATATTTAAATAATACAAAACTAATATATTTTATTAAATGTCCATTAATGTGATTGATTGGATCCAAAGGTGTTAGGCAATCACATTCTATTATCACTTAGTTTTGCTTATTAATGAGAAATATAATTATAAGATTGAATATATTTGATTCGCATTCGAACCATCTAGATTCGAAATTTTCGAATCATAAACATTCATTTCTATGATTCGAATCGTGTGAGATCGAGTTCACATCTCTACGTAGAAACGATTCTTACCCAATTATGTATTCAACGCAGTAATGATTCTCAGGCCCGATTCTACGTTTGATCGTATTATAGCGTCGAAAATGTCGTAACAGATCGTCGCAAGCCGTCGTAGACGTTCAGCCAAATCCAAACTTTCACGATCCAGCGACACTATGATCGCTACAAGCCACTCGAGGTAGAATCAAAACGCTTTAAAAACAGCGGATTCACGGATTTAATCGTAGACAGTCAGCAGTTATGATTGCAAGCAGTTATGATACAACGATTCTACGATGCTACAACGTTACGATACGACCAAACTTACCTTTATACAAACGTGTAAAGCTTCGGTGGCTACCGCAAAACACGGTATATCTACCGCCGAGAATACTACCGCGTGACGCGCGCACTACCAATCGCGCGACACGGAGTGAGGGAGAGCGTGGAAAGCTTTAAGTGTTTCATGCGGTCGCGGGTGCAACGCAAAGTTGCTCGAGTGGCTCGTGTTTTTCGTGGTTTCGTTTTGCGGTTCGCGGCTGTGGCAGATCCGGGGCGGCAGGCGATATATACACATTTTATTCAGTTGTTATTTACCTTTGCGCGCGGAGACCGTCACGGTGCGGCGCGAGGTAACATCAGCGTGGGAAACACACGGAATATGGCAACAGTTCTACCTGTAAAAATTGTGATCGAAATAATTCCCACTCATGAAACGCTTTCGTCTCGTCATCCAACGCGTCGATTAGCTGTCGTATTTAAATAACTCCCATGATATTATTTTGCAATTGATCGCGTAATGGCTGTTTCGAAAAAATGTTCCAATATATCAAAGAAATAAAACTTGATTTCTTGATTTACGATTTAATATACAGTGCTGCCATTGCGTAATATTAATTCAATTTAACTTTTATCTCTATGGAAGGATATACCTCGACGATTTCTGTCACATTATTATACATATATTAGCATAAATGATATATTTTGCTGCATTTATTTTCATGACTTCATGTACGCATAATTGAACTGTTCTTTATGTTATTAATAAGTTTTATTATGATTTTTTTTTCATATTTGTAAAAATACCACACGAATAAATTTAAAATCTTGAAAGTATTGCTTATAATTGCATATATATATATATATAGGCAAAGTAAATTTTCTAAATACACGAATCAGATTAATATTATAAATAAATATTTTTTAAAATGTATTGCGCGCGCGCGCGTGAACACACACACAATTTAATGCACTCAAGAATTTAAAATTTTTTGGTGCAGTATTTTTATGATATATTAAAAAATTTTATTAAAAATGTACAAACAATAATGTCTTAAGGAAGACACAAACACACATACACACAAACACGTTCAATTTTTAATTTTTTTCTTAAGTTTTAATGAAAAGAAGAATAAATTTTTCGGGAAAAATAAAAGATCCCGCACAACTCTTATGGAAATTGGAATTGGATTTTGGTGGAATTGGTTGAATTTTTGATATGTTGTGCATTTTGTCATCCTGATGAAAAGTCTCCACGGGCACAACCCTCAATAATTAATCGTTTGACCTCTACAAGTTACTCTTTGTCAAAAGTGTCTAATATCACAATATCTTATTTTCTGAGTAAGAGACATGCCTTCTTCATTATTTACATTTTTTAATTTTTTTACGTACATTTATAAAAAAAGCTATAAAAATGATATTGATTAGGTCGATGACTTAATTGTATTCTTAATATAGGTTCCGCAAGATATGAATATAGCATCAAATATCCACCAACCATATTACTCGATAATAAACTTGATGCTGGTAATAGAATGCCACAGGAAAACATTAACTACAGAATTGAAGTAATTCCAGATTAAAATGGAGGACGCTATATACACGAGTTACATACTTGTGACGTACCAATATCGTTATATATTTTTTATAATATAGTTTTTTGCTTACAAATGTACATAGAAAAAATATAAATAATGAAGTAGACCTGCCTCTTACTCGGTGAAAATAAGATATTGTGATATTAGACACTTTTGACAAAGAGTAGCTTGTAAAGGTTAAACGGTTAATTATTGGGGATTGTGTCCGTGGAGACTTTTCATCAGGATGACAAAATGCACAACATATCAAAAATTCAGCCAATTCCACCGAAATCCAATTTCCATAAGAGTTGTGCGGGGTCCTTTATCTAGCAAAAATTGCTTTAAAAAAAATTTGCTTTCAAAAATTTAAAATTTCTTGTGCAGTATCTTATGATATCTCAAGAAAATTTGATCACGTGTTAGGTGTGTGTGTGTATGTGTGTGTATATATGTTTTCCTTAAGACTATATTGTTTGCATTTTTTTAGTAAAATTTTTGTAATATATCGTAAAGATATTGCACGAAGAAATTTTAAATTCTTGAAAGCATTACTGGGTAAATTTATTTTTCCCCAAAAAATTATTTTTCTTTTCATTACTTAAGAAAAAAATTAAGAATTGCGCTTCCGTGAACTGATGCGAACTATTATTAAAAATAATAGCTTTAAAATTTCAAATAAAACAAACCCTTATCTGAAATTTTGAGGGTATTGTGCCACTTTGAAAAATGATGTCTTGGGAAAAATGCGTCAAAAATTGTGTAATTTCTATAATTTTTATGATTTACTTACAACATATTACTCTTAGTTCCATTTTTGTGACTTTAAACTAAAAATGAAAAAAACCCTTTAAAAACTGTCTCGGTCATCGTCCGCTCTTATTTTAATCTCAGAATAGTCACCTGATTTTTACATTCCAGCGTCGAAAAAAATCACTTTATTGATAACATCTCAGTGTCGAAAAAGAATAAAACTGACATCACAGTAATTTTTTTTTTATCGATCGAGAATCTGTACTTACCTTTTATTCGAGGATTCCAAAATCATGCATAATAAAAGAATGTATTATACATCGATTTGTACATACAGGATCTGTATATTTATAATGTAACTGTATAATGTAACTCTACCAATCCTACTAATTTATTGAATCTATTGAACTATTTGCTTGTTGGGAATAGAAATATTATATATAGAAATCACCGCAATCTTCATTTTTTAGAGACACTGTCATAATAAATTTATAATGTACTTCTTCTGTTTATATCACATTTTTTTGGCTTTTATCTTTATTTTTTCAAAAAATATTGAGTATTTTATATACATAATGTTCTCAAGTACTAATAAATTATAGAGTAATCAAAAATATGTTAATTAATAACAATATATAATTAACAAACTTACTTTTAATTAGGGAGCATACTATATTTTACCCCAGATGATTGTTTATATAAAAAAAAATTAAATGATTTGGATTAAATATATGGAGCTATATCTTAAACTCGGGTTTATTAGACGTCGCTCTTATCGTCTTTTTGATATTTCTTGTGAACGCAATGTATTCTATCTAATAATATTATTTGTACAGACACCATTTTTGGAAGAATTACAATGGCGTGAGACAAAGAAACCGTTTGCTTGAATTTGAGACTAAACGTAAACCCTTTTTGAAAGATTTATTAAAACGACGCAATATACGCGCGTCCAGGTACAAACGAGTAAACAAGATTCTCATGAATATTACAGCTGTTTATTACTATGTTAACATAACGGCCTCAACGACCTGATAAAGACGAATATATAAAAACACGGAGCAAATTTTAGATAATTTCACTGGTTGATCACGATATACCGTGAATACGATTTTCGCAGAAACGCGAGGAATTAACATAGAGCTTTAGGAGAGACAGAGTTAAAGAAGAAAAAGAATTTTATTGCGCGAACCCGTAAAACGGGTGCCATGCATTTATTCTCTTGCTATTTACCCTTTGCCCCAAGGGCATGCGTGTTATTTTCGTTATAAAAGACCGCGACCGTGAGAGAAGGCGGAAGGGTGAGGTAAAAAGAAGGATGGAGAATGAGGGAAGGACGTCTGCAAAGGAAGAAGAAGGGTAGATGAGCAGGGATCGTGCACACATACACACACGCACACAGGGAAAGCGGGTAAAAGTGAAGCGAAATATTAAAAAGCACTCAGCCGCTCTCGAAATTCATGTAATCTAGAAAACTGTAAAAGAGGATCGTTCCTGCGACCTTATCCCATGGGCGCGTCACGGTAAACAACGAGACGCGACGAGAATTATTGTGCTGCCTTCTCTCCTGCTTCTCTGTCACGAGGATCAGGGGGGAGGGTGGCAATCCGGGTTAAAGACACGTCCCAAAATTAATGTGCCAATAAATATTTAGAGATGTATCATTTTCTTGCATGCTATGCGGCGAGCCTTATGTTCATTCCGTCGCCATTTATTCTTTGCTCGTCGGACATTTATCATTTTTACGAGGGTTTATCATTGGGAGAGAGGAAAAGTTGTGCGCGAGACCGTGGATTAGGCCTTCATGGGCGGAATATTAAAAATGAAACTATATCCCGAAATTATTCGAACTAAATATGAAATAACTCCGCATCTCCAATTATATACATCCAATTATATCCAATTATATATATAGATCGCAGAAAACTAGATTCCTTAAACGGACGGTTTATCTCCTTTTTCTTCATTACATTCATTTTCCAATACCGCATCGTGAATAAAATCTATTAGCTATTCTATCCAAAAAAAAAAAATCGACCGTTACTCGTTCGCGAGCGCTCTCGACAGTCTATACTTACTACGTGCTTGTTTATTTTAGCCGTTCATTTTTAAACCACTGGTTCTTTTCAGTCTGATGTTTTTTCGGATTATTTAAATTATTTAAATGCTTGTTGCAATTATACGGAAAATTCTTTTTTTTTTAGTCTTTTTATCGATCGAAACAGCGAAAATTACGATACCGAAATGCATCCGCCCTCTGAAATGTTTAAAAATCCATCGCAACGACTCGCTACATCTCGAGGGGACGTGAACCTCTGGTTCAGTACCACTGGTTTAAAAAGTATGTATCATTCTCGGAAAGATAATCGAAGCGGAACACAGCCGTACGGGAAAGAACGGGCCAATGTGATGAAGCAAGAGGGAATAACAGTGAGGATGGAGTTCGAAGGGAAAGGTCGTGAACGAGGCGGGCGAGAGTCGAGCGAAATATTGGAAAGCTGGCTGCGCGGCAAGATAAAACGTTTCATAAAACAGACATCGATTCCGTATTATCCGGCGCCCATGTCGACGTGAATCGAGAGTCTTCGTCGAAGTGCTCTTCGAGAACGCCTGCCGAAGGATAAGGGAACAGTCCTGCCGGCGCATAAAGAAAAGACGAAAGATACGCATTTCCTTATTGCATCTCTCGGCCGCGTATCCTCCCGCCTTTCATCTCTGTCGCTTTTTCTATTCCCGGCCACATCCGCCGCATCGCGTCCCTTTTATTTGCGCGAAATCCAAGGGATAGAAATGAAAACTCTTGTGTCGGCACGCATAAGTAAACGCATCTAAAACAGTGTCTACAATGAGATTTAAGGCGTAAGACTTAAACCGAAGTTCAACAATCATGGTCAAAGTAGGAGAAAAATAATCGACTGTAATTGATCAATTTGGCCTTCACGTCTTAAAATCTTATTGTAGACATCGCCTAAGAAAAAAATACGATGCGCACGCAATTTTTTTTCTTCTAAACTTAAACACGATACAAATGCACTCATTTCGTGCATTCTCACTTTCGCACGAATTATTCTACGTCGCGAATATCAAGAAACATGACGTGGTAATTAACGTCGCAGTATTTTACGAGACATAATTGCAGTACGTTAAATCTGATCTCTGCCACGAGGAAATGTCCCTTTATTAAATAATTACGATGTCATAATGTGTTATTCGTTGCGACGAAGTTTCGCGACAATATGGATAGTAATATCTTCTGCTGAATTATGTGTTTACGTGTGTGAAATTAATAACAATAATAACTTTTCTTTCGCACTGATCGCAAATTTCGTAACGTATATCGCCGCTTTCGTTAATAAAATACGTAATTTCGCCGGCAGGAAGCTTTTGACATTATATTTACGTCAAACGAGATCCGATATTGCGCCACCGGGAAATTTTACGTTTCCATTAATATATAGTTACTATATTACACGTGCATATAATTGCAGTTAATGTCAAACGAGAATCGCTGAACGTGCACTCGTAAAATCTCATTTCAGAATTACTGCGAAACACAGAACGGCAAAAATCAACTGCGAATATTTCTCTCTAGTCCCTCCCAGTTTTATTTCATTTTCATTGCTTTCTTCAGTTTTCATTATTTTGCAAATTTATTTTTAGTATAATGTATATTAGATGAAGATTAGATTTATTTTTAACATAATGTATAATATTAGAACAGTATAATAACAGCACAATGTTGCTGTTATTACACTCTCTCCATGAATCTTCTTATTTGTATTTATGTCAAATTTAAGAAGTTTAAGAGAGAGAGAGAGAGAGAGAGACCGACTATCGAAACTTAATTCAGTCGCTCGTTGTGTGTCAGCGGTCCCTCAATTTCGTAAAATGCCCACATATATTTTACACGAGCGTTAAACTATAATATAACGTAAATGCCGTAAATTATATTTTCCAATTATCCATTATAATCCGCCGGCGTAATTCGATTCGATTCTATTCGATCACACGTATCGACCCTTTTTCTTCAGCTAACGTAGTATCTACGATATCAATGAAACGGTATCCGTTCAAAATATTGAATAACACGGCTGCGATTTAATTGCGTTATAGCCAACCTGCATGCCCCTCTATTCTCTACGCCGCGCACGATAATTATATCACTGATTTAAAATAATTATATTGGGCTCGTAAGCGGATAATACTTCGATACATACTATCACAGTTTGCTGGGGCAGTCAATGAATCGCAATGCAGATTTTTTTCCCAGCGCCCCTTCCAGCTCCACGCCCTGCAATCTCCATTGTCTGCCATCGCTCGATGGAATCTCCTTGCGTGAGGTTGGAATTTCATTGGCCGGAAATTGTGCGATCGTTTTCTATGTATGTACATATCGGAATACCACCGATCGTGCCGTGAATTCTCGAAACCTCTGGTAATTGTCTTACAATCACACGAAAGAAAAAGAAGTCCGAGTATACAATGGCGCTGTATTGGAATTTAAAGAATAGAAGCACAAATGAAAGAAAATTAGACAGACTTGGAAAATTGAACAAGATCGATCTAGCATAAGAAAGATAACATGTATTTAAGTTGTAAGTGCATTTGTTGACTAAATTAAGTAATAAGATAATCCTAATAAAATAATGTGAGAATTTGTTAAGAGAATAATATTGTTCGTATTACATGTATACATTTTGCATTCTGGGATTAAGTTTAAAATTAATTTAAATTTAAAAGTTTCTGAAACAAATTTGCTTTTTGTTATAGAATTGACGCACGAGAGAAGCCAGTAACCAAGGCGCAGCACTCGTCGGATTCCGGTGTTTTCGGTCCACGCGCTTTTTTCCGAACGTCCTTTCCGAGCCCGGCGGTTTTGGTGATCGACGATATAAAGAGGCATGATGCAGCGACATACAGATGCAGAGTCGATTTCCGGAAGGGCCAGACGCGCAGCTTCCGGTATAACTTGACCGTGATTGGTGAGTACTGACCAGAAAAATTTAACCCATCGTATACAAGTACTCGTACTCTGAATATAATAGTACTCGTACTCGACTCTGAATATAATAGTATTCAACAATTTCTTTTTATAAACATGGGTTACCACGGTTCTGTTCCACAGAAAGAAATGCGTTATTAAATTTAAAGAAATCAGTCAATTATAAATACAAAAAGAGTAAATTATAAATGCAATAATTCTTTATGAACCCTACTTTACTCAACTAGTTTTTATAAGTTTATATAAAATTTATTATTTATTTCTCATTTTTATTTTTATTGTGACCATTCTCTTTCAATATTTTTGAATGTGGTTTTATCAAATTTTTAGTTTTAAATATACAATATAACATAACCGATTGAAAATGTTTTTATAAACACAGCATATTTGTTTCAAATTTAAACATAACAAAAATAAATAAAAATTTAAAAATTTTTTTTTATCATCGACAATCAATAATAATTTATTTGACGATAACATTTCTTAATGCTCGCTTTAGTCTATGACTGTCTTATCTTTATTATTAAAAATCATTAATTAAAAATTACGCTTATTTATATTTATATAAACAAGCGTGATTTTTCTATTACCTTAAAATATAAAATTAAAATAACATTACGGAACTTTAAATATCTGGTAAATTACGCCATTATATATCGATTATAATACGGCAATAATAAACAGCAACACATTCACGGGAAAAGCGACTGTTGCAGTTCTCATTTCAATCAAAGGAAAATCATTGCAAACTAATGTACCATGACTTTAAAGAGGAGCCTTTAGAGTCGCATATTACGCTCTCGCGGACATTGGAAAAGCGGGGAAAGAGAGAAATAGCAGTTACATTTCGCTAGGGAAATCGATCAAATTCGACACGCACGTCGTACCGCGCTGCCGCAAAGAAACGATTCGTGGCGATCAGATCGAGCATGAAGGGTATAGGTGTACTATACTCATAGATCGCTATTTCGCCGAGGGCACGGCACCGATCGATCTCTCGTGAACTTGCGACCGGGATCCGCGTTACTTTCTATGCACGCCACTTATTCGAACACACACTCGCGTACAACCGTTTTATCACCGCATGCTATCTCTCGCACAGCCCGGCGTAAGATGCGCCCCGACGTCGAAGGGACATACAAATGTCCGATCAGGCAAATGCTGTAACCGCTGAAAATGCATGAACCAATCGCGGTCACGATTTCCTTCTGCATGCCTGTGGTTTTTCCGCCACGTGGATCGCATCCGAGCTTTTTCTATTCCTGTGTCCGAGCGTATTGTTTCGCACAGAACTCACAAGTTCAGTCGCAACGAATTTTATTTTAAATTCTTATATAAGCACATTCCACATGTATTCCATGACAAGGACAACGAGCTCTAACTGCACGGACGACTTTCACGAAGAATTTTATTCCACCACCATCACCGCGGTGATTTTGCTTCCGCTTACTTCCTCTTTGGAGTAATATCCGGGTACCACGCTGCGCTTTCTTTATTCGGATGCACGCGGTGCGAGTATAACGTGTGAGTTGATCATAAAGTCCACATCGTACGAAGGTGTAACTTTCATAGAAGCCCCAGTTGGAGCAGTCGGTAGCGAAGTACATTCGAATCTCGGGATATCCCGTATAGCTCGCGGCAGGAATATAACCTGGGAAATTCTACTCTCGATCCTTCCGATACTGGAATCCATCTTTGGTGCCTCTCTTCGCCGTCGCTATCGATTGGAATAGTGAAAGGGCGAGAAGGAGAGAGAAAGAGAGAGAGAGAGATTTAGAACGACATGGGAAGGGATAAGGATAGTGAGAATGTAAGTGTCGCAGTGCAGATTCCCAGAAGACCCAACGACCAGCATGGAATTCCCTAGCTGATCCCTCAGGCGATCTAACCCTTTCTAGTAATAGCCGAGCGCGTAGTGTTTCTGAAATGTTCGACTTGGAACACCCCAGGTCGAATATCCATGTGAGACCCGCAAATATAGGATATCCTAGAATAAACGGATGATGCTTTTATTGACACATCCCTCCTCGAAGTTGAGATCTATTTTTCCATTGCGAAAATATCGCGAAGACATACAATCTACTACGACTTTCAAAGTTTCAACTTTATGTACGTCATTAAGTCCCTCTCTCTTACAAAATTCCGCACAAATCACGTCCCGTCAATTAAGAAGAGCACGATAAGTTCTTTCTTTTATACACTGTACACTTATCTCGGTGGAAGTTTAACATCGGAACGCTTTTCCCTTGTGCAATGCGCTTTTCCATTGTGCTCGCACGTGGTTTCGAGCTCTAATTAAGCTGCACCAATATTTTTCGTCGAGAGAACTGATCGCGGAAGCGACACACGCTGTGGGGGCAATCCATTTTCCGCCTCCTTTGCCGCGCTTGCTCGCACGTATTTTCAAAATGTTCCCCTGGAATCTGCCTTACAAGGACCCCGTCCAATTCAAACGTACTCGCGGTATTCCAAAAAGTAACGAACGAAATTGGCCCCCGCGGGTGCGGTATCAAACCTCACAGAGGACAAGGTATTTTCATCAGAGAAGATTGGTTCCCGAGAGTTTCTAGATTGCATCTTTCTCTCTCTCTCCTCTCCCTCTCTCTCTCTGCCTTTCTCTCTCCGATTTTCCTGGGCTTTTCCGCGATAACCGGCAACGTCCTAGCGATGCAATGTCCAAGCGCGTCTCTCTTCTGCTTTATCTCTTTGCCTTGCTCGCATATTGTGGTGCCGAGACGCCAAGAAGAATACGTATCTGAGCTCTTCGACGTTTAAGTTTGCATGAATGCGGCCGCCGTTGAGCGAATCCCGACCGTGTAACTTTTGTTATTTTCTACAACATACTCCGTTCGTCTCTTTAAGCTTCTCGAGACATGAGAAGCACTTTAAGATTCTTACTGCGCTTTTTGCTGTGCTTTCGGAAATGTGTATACGAAATTTAACAGTTATATCATTTGCACAGCTGTTCCTGCAGCAGTCTCGCTTTGAATCGTAATGTACTACAAGTTGAGTTCGTTGAATCAAAATATTTAAACTGTATTGTTTTTTGTATTATATAATTATTAACATACAAAAATAATATTATTAACAAAAAATAATATTAGTGATTGTGTACGATAAACAAAATAACAATTTTAGGATCTAAATAATTTTTTAAAATAATTTTAAATAATTTTTTATTACACTTTGTGTATAATATTGCGCGTAAATAGCTGTGCAAAATTTAACATTATGGTTTGTTGTGTCATAAATCGCAGTTTAAATTTTGAGAAATTATTAAACATACACATTTAAACGATACGCGCGTATGCGAAATATATTTTTCAACAACAGTCTTTACTTTTACGAATACACAGATTGTCGAAGAAACAAATATCAATTTTATATATAATTATACGAAGTACATTGCCATAGAGCTTCTCCTTATGCAAGGGATGTTGTAGATTACACGAGGTACATGTACACGTGATGGACTACATGCGTACATTCTTGTGGACACGACTGTGATATATTAACACACACAAGCGTGAGACACATTGCGCGTGCGGCGCACCGTCTTATATTATAGATTAGGCTAATGCGTCAGTATTCGCGCGGTATTGTTACGCTATCGTGTTACAACGCACGCTGTGTTGCAGTATATACGGGCGCAATATTATTATCTGCCGTAATCATGTAAATGTATTACGCGCCGGCGCGTGGTACAATAGTTAGCGTTCGTTATACTTACGGGAGTTTCGCGAGCAGCCCTCCCTTCCTCCAGCTCCCCTAAAATCGTTACTCCTGCTAGTTTCACGAAACACGGAAACGCAGTTTCATCCCGCGAAACGCTGATAAGCAATTGCGTACATTCCTCAATGCAAACCTCAGAGAAGAACGTCCGAACGTTTCTTCCTTATCGCGTATTCTTCCTTGCCTTTTCTAATTAACGCCTCTTTGAATCGTCGATCGTTTTTATATTACATAATTATCTGCCTCTCTTTCGCCTCTGTAAGAAGTAGAGCGAATACTTTTTGAAGCTAGGCGTGCCTCGAAGGCGGGCGTTGGTGAAAAGAAGGATAGCACAGATTAGAGGAGCGCGAATTAGAATTTCAGAAATGCACGCGAACTTTCCGCGTTAGCTCGAGTCAAACTCCCACGGCGAATGGGGTGTAAAGGAGGAAGAACGCGAATGGACGTGGGTGGACAAACCCCGTCGTTAAGTCTTCCCTTAATTAACCTTTTCCCTCTCGTTCATTCCCTTCCCTCTCCCCTTTCTCTTTCTCGTAACTTCGTTTCCCTGCCACCCCTCTGTTCCGTCTCTCAGCTTTAACCTTCCCGTTGCATTAACGTCGGAAGAAAATCTTCGTCTACGTTTTCTCGCGAGGAAAAGGGCGCGCCGCTAGATCGATGCTCTCGCCTCGCAGTTGAAATAATATCGGGAGATACTCGAGAGCTTGGATAATGTAAGTCGAAATTAAGCTCGAAATAATATAAAACGTCTTTGTCAAGCTGTCGGGAAGCAGCTACGTGGGGCGTCTCCTCGGAATAATTTGAGACGAGCGAAAGCAGATTATCGGACGGAGTCGGTTGTAGAAGGAATTTGGATTTGTGTTTTTCCTCGAGGATTTAATCCCCCCCGTCTATACAAAAACTCTCCTCTTCCCGCGTCGTTAATATACATAGTACTCCATTGCACAGCGTTTGCAACATTGATTTCGCCGGAAATACATGATATAATCAAAATCCTTTTACACTTCAATATTAATCTAATGTCAATATTAATCATTTATGCCAGTTTGACGTCAGTTATTGCCTTTTCCTTGAATTAATCTAATTGTCTACTACAAAATAGAAACGTAAAAAAAACACTGTACAATATAAAAAAATTTTTGCACACAAAATCCATCAGAATCGCGTAACCTGAATTGCAATTCGTATCGCAAAAAAGTACAAAGGGCAAAAGTACAATGCTTATCGAGGGATGCTTTTGAAACTACTCAAAAACTTGTGAAACTGTAATAAGTTGCTGCACAAATGTGTTTCACGTGACGCGACATGTCCGTGCAACAAAAGAAATCAAGAATTAAACGATCGCGCTGCGGTATTTCGCGTACACGCGCGCAAAAGTGAGCAAAGTTGATAATCCGATTCAGGGGACAAACGCCAGGCGCCATCCTCGAAAGTACAAATAACGCGAAATACTTTGACACGCTCGTGACGCACGCAGGTCGGCGAAAAAATTCATCTTTTCCCCTTCAACCAAAGGGGCTGCCTTTGCAAAGCGCCGAGCAGAAATTTGTTCCACCCTTTTAAACCAACGCACATGGCTACATGCGCTTGCAGACATACATATGCACACATATGCACGCTATGAAACAATGAGTTTGTATCGAGGTCGGCAACCCTTTTTCCAGCGGGCGCAGGGTATGTTCTATGTGTCGACTAATGAGGTATAAGTGAGCCGCTGCGTGTGAGAGGTGCAAAGGAGGAGGAAGAGCAGAAAAAAGTAGCCTGTGCTATTCGCGGTCGTATAGCACCACATAATCGAGCTCCTTTGTGGCAGGGCTAATTAACCATCCCTTTCCTGCCAGGGTTTCGTTCCCGTACTTGCCGTGCAAATTAAATCGCAAGTCTATCGTTCCATTTTCAATTCGGCCTTTCTCTAGCGAGTTAATACACGTTGATGCTGGTATTCTGTTAATTGGACTTACTTCCCTCAACGAGTCAGCTTTCAGTTAATTCAGTTTCGTTTTGTCCCGTTCACATTATGATAATTGCGAAATAAACATAACATGAATAATCAACGGAAACTATTATAGCGTACTAAATATCTCACGGAATTCATTCTTTGTAGTATATATGTGTTTGTGTAGAGTAAATGTCGGGATGTGTTGACGCATCATTGCTTAAGCCGCTACTGATGACGTGATTAGTATTGTGTTTCGCGTCTTCTCCGATTAGTTCCTATTAAAATAACTTAATAAAATGATTAAAATTATCGTAATTATCGTGAGTTTAATTAGCGAACAACTCTCGTATTAAAACGATCCACTTACGAAGCAAATATTTCACGCTCTCCAACATAAATGCATCGTGTGCGATTAATTGCATAAGGAGTGCCGTATAGTCGTTGCATTCTGCCGTGATTATTGCGCGTCGTAATTAATCGTACTTTTACGAACGAGTATTGTATGAATGCAAAGGAATCTGAAAAGAAAGAGGTGTAAGAGGCATTGAGAGCAACGGAGTAAGTGTGAGGTGAATGATTTCTTTATTGTGATATATTTATCGTATATTCGTGGAGTTTTTTTCGAATTAATTCGAAAACAATAATACCGATCTACAAAATGTAGGGATGACAGTTTTTTATAATAACACATTGATTGTCAAGGGGATTTGACAAACCTTTCTAATCGCCAAGCGATATTTCTTTTATAACAAATAAGACAATTAAGATGAAAAACGAGTTATAATGGAGTTACTTAAATTTGTTTCGAAACATTCGTCACGAATATTACGATTTTTTAATACATAGAATTGTCAATAAAAAGTTATGTGCAATTAAAAATTATGGATTAAGTTCTTAGTTGTACGTGACTGGAAACTTGTGTGTCAGGCACTTATAGTAGCAGTCATGATATGATAATTTTTCAACAATTCTTGTGCTGCGGATTTTGCACCATTTCTTTAAACGCTATATCAAACCTTCTGTTTTACAAATTTGCTTGTGACACACATGTATGCGAATGATGTATGAAGTACTCGAGATATTAACTGACGTTTCATATTTACGAGAGCATAAAATACCACGTTACGCTGGGGCAACATCGAGATTTCTGTTCTTGCCGTTGCAACAAGCGCATGAATCGTAAGCCTCGCGATCTCCCGCAAAGTACCCACCCTCTACGATAACAAATCGACCGCGATATTTCACTTGATAATAAGTAGCAAACTGACCGCAGCCAGGAGGGATTCATTCTCGTGGGTGGGGAAGAACCTGCGGAATGCCGGAATGCGTCGGTGAGGAAAGAGAGTGCCGAGGTCGAGGGATAAAAAGAGGGTAAAGGAGCGAGAAGAAGAAAGAGAGAAGGGGGGGAGAGAGAGAAAGGGAGATTGGCAAACGGGATTCGAGATCGGAAAAACGGTCCGCGAAGTCGCATGAATTTATGGGGGACATAAATCCAAGTTGCTGGCTCGCGCGTACCACGATTTTCGGAAACCTTTGCGGACGTCGGCCTCTCCGGACGGTTCACGCCATCCAGCCCTCCCCGATAGAATTGGAAAGGGCGAGGAGAAAGGTTTCTCCTCCGTCCATTCATGAGATCGACGATCGTCACGCGTAAAATGTCGTATAAACGGCGGATATAACAATTCATAATGTTGAAGAGAGGTCGACGATATGCGAATGTATCTGAGATGCGGGGAAGCAATTCCGACTCAGGACGTGATGACATCAAGTTCCTGGATATTCTAATCCGTCACGAAAGGGAAGGAATATTTTTAACAAACTTTCCAATGTGCAATGCGAACTGAGTTATTTTTCATTAAAATGGACTAGAGAAATCACTCGCGCGCGCGCCATTTTGTCGACTGCACGTCGAGAATTTAATACGGCAAAATGAACCAGGCACCCAGAATGAAATCTAGAAGACCGACGATCTTTCATTAAAACGCGACTTTTCGCGTGTTGCGACAAAACACAGCAGCGCGTACCTATACGCGCGCCAGTACGTAATGGAAAGTGATTGATGATCTTTTATTAAAGCATCTTGCGGTAACGTCCTGAAGTATTTTACCACAGTGAAAAGACACTGTTCCTCGAACGAAGAAGAAGCGGAATGGACGACTATTTTAAATACGGCGATTAAATTTATCGCAAACAGTTTATTGCGAATGCTGCAATAGAATCTGTTAATCATAAAATTATTCGCTCAATGTAAATTAGTAGGTAATACCGATCGAGTGCAATTACGAAAAATAATCCATCAAATAGAAAAAGACGGGAAATACCAGATATAATATATCCCTGATATTTTTGCCAATAATCACCCGATATCAGATTCCTTTCATCGTAATTGCACGCGGAACGATTGGTCTCATTATTTAACCTTACTGTGTGTTTATTTGCTGTACACACATTCGAACTCGAATGAGCTTTCTCTACGTTCCAATGTATATAAAGCATGTTGATCTTTTTTCTGTTTTTCAATTAAAAAATTTATTTAAAAATTAACAATTTATTCATGTAAAAAATTATTAAGCTTAATATCTGTAAAATGTGAAATAAATTTTTATATTGCGAAATATTAATGAAAAAAATTAAGAGTCAATTTTTTTTCTCTCTTTTTCTTGAAAAATGTCTTCATAAAAATTAGATGTCTTATGATCATTTCGTTTGTCGGTAACTACATTTATTTTTCATATCATTATGCATTCTCTATTTTAGGGTACTCCCACAAAATTGAACGAATCAAAATTCGCGCAGCTCTCAAAGATTAAAATCTATTTTGGAGTTCCTACAAAATGGAGTGAGTCAACATTCGTATTCAAAGAGGAAGAGGCGAAAAGGCGTGCTGTGGGCACGATAGCAGCGGAATTAAAGTTGCATTAATGTAATGCAAGTAGTTGATAGTAAAACTGACCTATTCGACTATTTTCGAGATGTCTCGTCCTCAAGATCGTCCGACGATCTTACTGAGCAACCTCCGCGGTCTTGGTTTCGGTTTACTGAACTATGTGTATAGCGACGACAACAGGCCTTCTCTCCCTTTCTCAACCCCTGTTTCTGTCTGTCTCTCTCTCTCTCTTATCATCTCTTGTCGGCTTGAAACCCACAAGTGCGAGCGTACCTATGTACGGGCGAGCGAACGTTGTCACCCGCGGCGTGATAAACTGCCGCGCGCTAACTACGCGAATTATTCCAAGTAGATGCCGGTGCTATGCGCAGTACTTGCTGAAGAAGTTTCGCCCGCACGTTTCTCCGGGCCCTCGAGCCCTCGGCGTATAACGCGCGCGGTCGGAACAAACGGGGAGTGCGGACGTGTGGCTCTACGACGTGGGGAAAACGGGAGGGTGGTGGTGAGGTGCGGGCATTCCTCGCACCCCTCTTGGCACTACGATCTCGCGCGGGTAACCAAAAACGGCTCGGTAATCGCGTTAGTTGCCGGAGGTATCCGAACACCTCGACTAATATCGCTCGAATTACGTCATCGTTTGCGGCTGATTCAAACTATCGGGGTCACCCTCTGGAGAACCGGCGAGGTCGCTCAAAGAGAATTTCTCGTTCTCGCGGCCGATTGCTCAGTTTATAATCCACCACTCGTTGCGCGTTAATGGGGATACGCGAAATTTATTAAATAAATAAAAGGACAGTCGTTTAATCCGCTTAATTATTAAATAACGACAAACGTGTGTGTGGAGGGGGAAAAGAATCGCTTGAACTGTATGCACGCTTTATGCATTTTGCTGGAAAATATTGTGTAACCGTTACAAGAATAAAATTTGAAAATTTAGTACTCATTACGTATAATGTTGATTTAGTAACAAGATTTCTCGTGGTCAAAATCGTGGTTCTTTCTTCGTGTAAAAAAAGATGTAAAATATATTTAAAATTATTCATAACTAATAAGAAAAAATAATAAAAGTGGTTAAAACATTTTTATACACGAAAGGTAGTAAATCATTCTCATATTTTTTAACTCGAAAGCTTTTCTTCTCTTCAAAGTGATAACGTAAATCCCATGACGTCAAAAGCCCGCGAAAATGTATGATGTCTACTGAGGATTGAAGTTTCTCCAGGTGAAAGACTCGAGACACTTCAAAGCGATAAAATTTCATGCATTTTTCTCGACGATGTTTCTCCAAGAGACCAATCCCATTCGAGATGTTGCATCACAGTCGATCGATCTAATTGTGCACGAGCGTCGGCTCGATTCAGATGCAAATCATGGCAAACGAACTCCATTCGTCGTCGGTGCGAGAATTCGCGAGTCACGCCGGCGGAATTCGGCACGAGGGTCCTTCTAAGATCGCGGCTTTTCCTCTTCATCTCACTCTTGACGAGAGATGGAATCCTCCTCAGTGACGAGTGTTCATTCCGCGAGTATGTGTCGCTTTTCCGTGGCGTAATGTTTTGCAAATATTAGCGCAGAAATCGGCTCCTTTTGACTTGGCCCTGGATTCTTGCTATCCACACTCAGCCTCCCTCGCCCTCCCCCGTTCTCCCGTTTCTCTCTCGCCTGCAGTTGATCTGACTGTAGACACCCAAATTGCCTCGATACATCCGACGAACGTGAAGCAAGTACATAACTCGATAAGTACACAAAATTTTCCTCGCCGTATCCACCGCCAAGAGACGAATATTTCAGCAGGAGCGTATTTTCCCATCCCCTGCTTCCTAACATACCCGACCCACCGCTGGGAACACACCACGACGGCATCGTCGAGCGGGATATTTATTGCACGTGACGATCGTTGGTCGCTTATATAGAATTTCCATTTTTTTTCTGACAAATTACTGTCGTCACTGCAATAAACGAGACGTGTGAAACGAAGTATTATTGAAACCGTTGACTTTATGTTCATGCGACCAGAATTCGCAGATCGATGTCTTAAATTGGAACCTGCCATTTGTATAATTGTTATCGCGATTAATTTGATAAAAGATCCTTAAGAGAAACGATCGGCTTCGCATAAGTCATTACACGGTATGTAACACGTAAGTCTATAAATACTTATCAAGTGATATGTTAGAATGGGCGAATCGTTAATCTGATCATGCTATCTCGAAAAGAATCATGTTTTTCCTATTAATCGGAAAAAGTTTGTTAAAAATTTTTATACTTCACTGTTTTTCAATCGTAACGCTAAAGATTGACTAATCATATCCTTCCGTACATATATCAAACTATTGCAATTTTATTGCATTCCTCTATGTAAAGTAAGAATCACTCGCCCTTATGAATTTTTTTTTCGCCGAAGGACCACGAATTCCGACGACCGGCCAGCAGATTTTAATATTTGCCGTCATATCTCAGCGGGGCGAACTTTCGACGCGAGCTGACTCTCACTTAAAATCACTTTATACGAATCGCGAGCACTTTTTCATCCGTCGTCGTTTCGCACATCCCCTCCAGTCCCGAGTGCGAATATGGGCCCTGTCCCATCGCCTCCCTCGTTCCATAACCCATATCCCATGGATAACTCGCAAGAATCCATTTCGCTCGTCGACGACTTCTGAAAACGCTCGCATTATTCTTACCGACCCTCGCCTCTCTTTACATTATCCCGAAGACGTATGGTGTCGGATAACATTTTTCCCGGGAAACGTCGGCGATGTCGCAACTTGCTCACGATGACATAGTGGCTAGCAGTTTCGACCTTTCGGGAAAGGTTTCATAATATAATATTACGTAAGCTAGTTTCGAATTACCACCGCTGAGTTCGTTAACACTTCGTCTATCATCCGGATTTCGGCTATCTTTCGGAAAGTTGCGAAAGCACGCGCGCATCGAGTGCATCGGGAATGCAGGCAGTGCGAGCGGAAGATTAAATTGAAAATTTTCGAGCGAAATCGCATCGCCATATCAATTAATTTTCCTTATGAAATTGAGTTCATGGAAGTTATTTCAAAAATAATTTTGCCTAGTTCGTAAAATATGAAGGAAAAATCGTGAAAGCGGAGAAGAGTATCAAACGGCCAGAATACATATACAGGGTGTCCCATTATAAAACATCCAGTCGAATATTTCGAAAACCAAGCCCGGGAGAGAAAAATTTTTCAGACAAAAGTTATTTGGTTTCGAGGGGCCCATAAGATGATACCATTGGTTTGACCTTGAAGAATTATTTGAAAGTTACATGAAAGTCACCTCAATTTTTTAAAATAGCATTCCCTATTTTTTATTACATATTCTTGTAGCTGACCTCGAGAGCTTTCCAAAACACTATAATAAAGTATTTTTTCATGAAGTATTTTCCGAGTTATAAAGCTTGAAATAATTTCTTAATTTTACATAAACTGTAAAATATCTCGTAAAATATTTACTTTTCGATGACCTTATCTCAATACTTTTATGCACAGAATAATGAGAGGAATCAATTGGTGTAAAGAAAACACATAGTTGTTTTTAAGAAAAAATATGTAATTGTTAGTTACAAATTGCATATTTTTTCTTAAAAACAACTATGTGTTTTCTTGACACCAATTGGTTCCTCTCATTATTCTGTGCATAAAAGTATTGAGGTAAGGTCATCGAAAAGTAAATATTTTACGAGATATTTTACAGTTTATGTAAAATTATGAAATTATTTCAAGCTTTATAACTCGGAAAATACTTAATAAAAAAATACTTTATTATAATGTTTTGGAAAGCTCTTGAAGTCAGCTACAAGAATATGTAATAAAAAATAGGGGATGCCATTTAAAAAAATTGAGGTGACTTTCATGTAACTTTCAAATAATTCTTCAAGGTCAAACCAATGGTATCATCTTATGGGCCCCTCGAAACCAAATAACTTTTGTCTGAAAAATTTTTCTCTCCCGGGCTTGGTTTTCGAAATATTCGACTGGATGTTTTATAATGGGACACCCTGTATATGCACACACACACACACACACACACGTATACATTCGTAACGTAGTTTATTCGTGGAACTTCTGTACGCGACCTCAGCAGATATCTAAAACCAATAAAGACCCACAGACACACTTCCTCGTCTATACTAGCGGTTAACGAGGTACTAAGAAATCCGAAGACAGCCATTTGGTGGTTGAAAATTAGACCACTTAGGCTTAAACGACCCTGACGATTGCTCGCCAGAGTTGCCGTAACTTTTAAGTCTGGACGGACGAAGACACGCTACGGTAATTAGGATTCGATTGTGTTATAGAGGATAGCGGGGCGTACAGGAGAAGATATTTGAGAAGGAACTTTGAAGCGTACATGAAACGAGCGATTGTGTGAAAAAGGAAGTAACATAAGTATTATTGTAGACTCGCATTATTTTTGCATGAAGCATGTATTAATACAATATTCCACTTTCTTGCAACGCGCTTGATGGAAAAGTAAATGCAGGTAAAAAACGTTTATAATTTAGATTCTCATCTACTTTAAATTCGAATATTTATTATCGAAAACTTTTCTCAAAGAGACCCCGAACGCTTTTCCAATATTTCCTCAAGTCTCTCTCACGTCCATTAGCGACCACATCCGGCGCGGAAATCGAACATTAATCCGCGGCCAATATCGCAACGATCATAATTCAAATCTCGCAGCCCGATAAAAACAGGACGGTTGGATCCCATTTCGTTTTGTGAAAAAAGCCGCTCTGAAGAGATAAATAGATAGATGGAGACATTTATTTAACGGTGCGGGAATTCGGGAATCCCTTAAGCACTCCGCAACTGTATAATAGTACATAATAATTGTATGCAAATAATTGTATGCAAATAATTGTACACATTATAAAAAATAAAAATGAACATTTGAACACTTGTTGAAACTTCTTCCCCCCCCTCCCTCTCTTTCTCTTGACAGTTCTTTAGAAAAATAACTTCTTTCATTTCCATGAAAGAACATAAAAACTGAATTTCAATTATTGAAAATTCACCTATATCACGATCGAAGTAGATTCACATCGTATCGCTCGAGCATATTTTTTGTACGAGACGATACAGAGTGAGTCGAGAAGAGAGGCAGGATGGGAAGACGCGGTCAGACTAGAAGAATTAACGAGGATCGCTGGCGTTACATTCGTTTCCGTGTACCTTGCAATTTCCGGGTGTGCCATAATTAAAATGTCGGCCGCTTTGACTTATCGACTTCGCGCGGTCATAGGTAGGGGGGTTGTCCCGCAAGAAAAAGAAGATACGAATCTCAGACTGAGACAAGGTTCGGAAAAAAAGTCTCTCTCGTCCTTTTCGATCGAGTCTCCTTTCACAGAGTCCTGGCCAATCAGCTCGGCTCTGACCACCTTGCAGACGCGAAGTAGGAGTATGGAAAGATGAAAGACGTTGTTGTGAAGAGATGGATATCTTTTCATCATCGAGAGCCTTCTTTCATATCGAGTTCCATTCGCACACCGTCGAAGGAAATATTTTATTTTTCGTCATCGTTCCGCGTCCAATTAGTTTTCCTCTTTCATAGTTTCGTTAAAAATCGCGTACCTTGCCATTTTATTAGATACCCGGCTCCATACATGGGTCTATTAAAGGTACACATTCGTTATACCATTATACATACGAATGTTAAGGGTACTAGTTTTTCATCAATTAATAGAATAAAAATTTATACAATATTTTTACTCAGGAAAATATCAAATAAACAATGAAGTATCTAACGATTATAATTAAGTATGAAAATACTTTATGGATGATTTTGTTCAGTTTAATTACTGTGTTCTTCAAATTTTAATTAAATGAAATTATTGAATGTGATTATTAAATGACAAGTAGATTGTGAGTGCCACTTGTCAATTCTCTCAAAATGTTTTATCATTCTTTCAGAAGGTATTATAAAAGGATAGTAAAAATAATTTATGCATTTGTAATAAAATAAATAATAACTAATAATTCTAGTTGCATAATTTTAGTTAATATAACTAAATTAAATAGTACTCTCAAAGTTAATAATAATATATTCAAGTTTAAATGTAAACTAATTAAATTAATTAATATAATTCCTTAGTCTATCCTTCAGTCCACTTTTGTCTCGTAACACACGATAAAGATCGGAGGCATGATTACATAAATATAAAGTCAGAAAGTATATGTGGTTACAGACCTAGCGAATCATTTTCTATTTATGAATTCTTCGATATATTACTTTTCCAATATGTCTCTGCCGTTTCTTTCGATTCAAGCTGTCAATTGTCACGAACATTTTCACCGAATTTAAGTGTTTCTAGCTCTCGAGACCGTAAACTGTCGCAAAATTAACATACTTGACAACCGCTGCCAATGCATGTCGCGGAATTCCCATAAATACAAGGTCACCATACCGATACCGCTCCACCCCGCTCCTCTTTTGGATTAACTCGGATAATACGAGGATTTTGTATTCGAAATCGATGGCACGTCCTGTACGACAAAGAGATAACGCGGAAGTTCGTATAAGGTCGACGAACTCCCTTCGTCTCGGCTCACCGCCGCTTCGAATATTCGATTAAATGTATCGATTGCTCTATAAATGTATATCGATGCGCCGAATCCCATAAATTCCAGGCGATCCTGAAGAATGACACGAAACCCGCTTTCGCTTGTCCTCGTACGTTACTCGTCGCAAAAACTGCTGGCCGTAAAAATTTAACAAGGGAGCTCCTGTACCACCGGGTTACAAAATTTAGTGATACCAGTAGAGAGAGGGGGAGGAGGGGGGGGGAGAGAGAGAGAGAGATGAGGCAGGAATTAGGAAGAAAAGAACGAGAGGAAGGAAGAAATTCTCGTAACTGTTCCAATAATGCGAAATGAAAGATGATTCGTGCAACGGAGTGATATTGAAATCCGTTGGAATCCAATATTTATTATTACCCGAGCGACCGCGTATCATTCCGCAGGCAGCTATTGTCGCCCCAATAAAGTAGGCCCGGCATTTACGGTAGCTAGATTGCTGGCATTCTTTGCTCCTGGTATGTCATTGGATTTCCACGCTGGTAATTTACACGTCGCATAATCACGCCGGTGTTGTAACTTGTAAATTTTTGAGCCGTTTATTCCTTTATTTCATTGCGAATAAGAAAATAGCTCCCTAAATTATGTTTTAAGATAATTACTCCTCATGCTTTCCTTTCGTTAAGAGATATTTTTTGTACATTCACGAGAAAGTTATCTTTTTCGTAAAACTGTGGAAATAATCAAGAAATTGCATCTACAACATAAAGAAATGATTATTAATTTTATTTTATTTGTTTTTATGATATGCAGCTTAATTGATCGGTAGACATCAATTTACAAATCTTTTAAGAATAGAACGATTTCATCCTAAATATCTAGTTTTCAAAAGGAAAAGATTAGTTTATCAATTTATAATAATATATATTATGCATATTATAATTAATATTTAGTACAATACAATAATTTAATTAGTAGCAATAAGTTACTTCAATATAGTTACAGCGATGATAATAATATAACACATTCAACTATCGAAAATATTTGGCAATATTTTATGTATGCGATTGTTATAACGCGATAGTCACGTGGAAACGTATCGCTGAAACTTTATCATCGCGCTTTAAGCGTTTCTTTCGTCGAGCCGTGAACCCGAAACGAGGGCGATGGTAATCCCAGATTTCGTCGGGGAAAAAGAGAGTCGCCGTTGCATTCTCAGTTCCATTTCGCCTGTCTCTACATTTGGCATAAAAACTCGCTCACGTACAATGCGCACACGGCCGAATATGAAAATGCTCGCCTGCTTAGGAACGTACTTCGCGTTGCTGGCATACGAAGTGGCATTCGACAAACACTGTGCGGCTTTTCAACTTGTGAGAGTTTCAAGCTCAGCAGGCTTATTCAAATCGACCAGCGGTGAGATAGAGAGAAAGAGAAGGGAAGTGGAGGGAGGAGAGAGTAACGGGATAGGAAAAAGGATGGATGTAGAGAGAAACGGAGGATGAAACAGGTTGCCACGTTCGTTTCCTCGTTTTTCCACCCTCGTTTCTGGCCTCGTTCCACGCCACGCTTATGCTTTCTTCGATGAAATGCGTCATATCTACGAGAGATGGAGAGATGAACGAGGCTGGACGAGGGCGATTATTTTAAATCAGAACGACGCTCGTGAATGTCTTATTCTGCTTTGCTACTCGAACGGAAAATGAAATGTTCTTGAAGACGAAGCTCCGTCTGTGAGCGATTGAGCTATTTTGAATGGACGATGAATTTAAGGATGTTCCAGCTATACAGTCCCAAACAAAAGTTACTTCAATTTGAATTTGATGGAATTCTATACTTTCTTGGTTTAAGATATGCACCACATATATCCTTATCATGTAAAGCACTTAATAATACTAGTTAATGTGACATCTGGCATTGCAAATGAATATATGTACATATTTTGTACAAATTTTGTGATTGTGAGTAAAAAACTTTTAGACCTGATATCAACAGCGAGAAACGAAAAAATCTTTCGTATATTAATAATATAATAATATAATATTTGATGCATATTTAATACCAGACACCGAATTTTATTTAAAATACATAAGATATGTAAAAATATATGATTAATATAATATTCAAGAGTATATCGTAGCACATTTTCGAAATTTTCATTAATTTTTCGTTAACAACTCGAGAATAAATGAATTGATATCTCTTATAAAAAATTATTTGTATTATAAAGAAATTAATTCTGATGATGGACATCTCGGCGGTTAGCATTTAATGCTTCCACTTTACATTCGTGTTTACATTTATAAATTTATACATACAATCCCTGATACGTTTCAAGAAAATTTTTCACAATTAATCTTTTTTAGAAACACCACTTAATATTTAATTGACTCATAAACAAAGTTTAAGAATATTGTCAATTCCCAAGTAGAACAGACAGTAAAAAATAATGTCAATTTGACGTCATATTGACCAAATCATGATCAGTTCTTTATAATTTCGTTTATATAAGTGAGAATGTGTGGCTACTTCATAAGAACTCGTGCAAAATTAAAAGTTTAATAACTCGTGAACTGACTAGAGAATCTATTTCAGGTTTTGCATACGAATTTAAATAATAATACAAACAATTTATTAAATTTTCAAGTCATTGTAAATATTTTTCTGTTAGCGCCAGAACATTCTTAAAACTAGAAAAGGACTTTCCAGAATAAATTGGCGCGAAAGATGCACGAGAGAAGCAAGTTTTAAATTAACGACCATGTTTAGTCAATAAAGCATTAAATTTATACTTCTGTGGTCAGCGATAATTATTTCGAATTTTATTTTTTCGCGAGAGACAGCTTTACATTCATACATCGGTATAATTTTTATTATCATGCCATGCCACAGCAGTTCCATAACATTGATTTTGATTAACAACTCGTCTCAAGAACTCAGAACTTTTGATTGAAAAGAATGACTAATTTTTCGCTTTGGTCCAAAACGGAGCATATCAAATTCAGAGCAATCTACTTTCTAAAATGTAGTCGCCTCCAGCAGCGTACTCCGCATATACCGCGGTTATTTCCCGTCCCTTTCCTGCCGTCTCCTGCGAGATATCGCTCGCGAATTTCGTTTCGCAGTCGACTCAGGTGGTCTCGGTCGGACAAGTATTTTAAAACCGCGGCGCGACCCCGACGATCGAGTACCGTGCCCAGTTCGCCAGTGGCTCGTTTGAATTTTAGAACGATAGTGGAAACTCGTGTACCTCGCACGACTCGTGAATTTAACTTTCCGGCGGAGTGAGCGGGTGGGCTGAGTAGGTGGTGCCGGGCGCGAATTAATTCACGACCTTCTGACAAACCGTTTGCCGCTGGCTTCTACGACTGTATCGCCGACGTACCTTTTCATATCCCCGTCGCGGACGTCTTTTGATCTGTCGTGGCGATCTCTGTCTTATTATACCAGGCGAAACTCGAGATATATTTAGTCGCATCGCGTTATGTCCGAGCTGTTCCCATTGTGCCATTCCTTTCAACTCGCGACTGCTAAACACATCGGAAAGCCTTCATAGCGAGGACCCTTTGGACATAACGACTGTGATTACGTCTCGAAAATAACACGCGGTTGCCAGTAGGTTGAAACTTTCATTTCTATTGCGATCGATTTTCCGGGGAAAACGAGGGAAACTCACTCGGTAACACGTAGCTAACCGTACCGGAAAACTCGCCGAGAAAGGGAGGAGGATAGGGAAACGACACGGGACCCCAGACGAAGGAAGACGAGCTCGACGGTGACAAGGAACATGAACGATGGGTGCGACGGTGGTGCCGGCGAATTTGAAAATAAAATTTGACGTTTTTATTGAAATCCGAGGACGGAGCACCCGCGTCGCATCGTGTCGCCGGCGCATATATACATGTAATCCTTCACGTCGGTGAGGGAGAGCCTCGGGGGGAGTGTAATAGCGCAGTTACGAATGATGGATCTTAACTCGAACGTAACTGTCCGTCGGATGTAATCCATTAGTGTGCAATTCACTCACTCGCAGAGATAATGGCACGGTACATCGACAATTTCTCGTCGCGTCGATCGAAGTTGATCGGCTCGCAGAGACGAAGAATGAGAAGATGATGGGAAAGGGTGGTTGGCGGAGAAAATCAGGAGCTTGACCCCAGTTGGAATTCTATCGCGATGCACATTAAGTCCAGCGAATTGTCATGGTATTATAAAGTCGCGCAACTTCGCTCATTACGAGCGACGAATAAATGGAAAAACTTGTCTTTTCCGAATGTCCCTCTGTAACAACCTTAGAACATATATACCTGGAAGGGGAATAAAGGATCGAGCCTGTGTCCAAGTTGGGTGCGAGAGAGAACCACGTTTTAAAGAAAGAGAAGGGTAGATTGTTACCTCCGACCGCAATGCGCAAGCGCGAATTAGCGAAACGGCGCACAGCGTTAGCGCGTTTTATTGTTTGTAAGAGAGGTTAAGATTAGGAAATGACGGTGTCACCTAAAAAGTTATATTTCAAAGTTATATTTAAAGTTAATTTCAACGTTATATTTAAGAAAAAATGCCAGGCCCATATTGTGTCTTATGCGGTAAACGTGATAAATCGGTATCTTATCATGGGTAAGTAATACTGTAATATTTTGTATAAACAGTAAATTATGGGATTAAATATAACTCTCTCTCTCTCTCAGTACGATTCTTGTTGATAATAAAAATTTAATATTAATTTTATTCTTTCTCAATAGATTTCCGAAAAACGACGAATCTTGTAAGAAGTGGCTGGATTTTTGTGGCATTGATGAAAATGTTTTAAACACAGCTACTAAACTGTGTTTAAATCATTTTGACACTGTCCGACATTACTTATCAGTTATTCAATCATTGTCAATTGTATCTCAATTAAAAATTACATTTACAGTTTTAAACGGCGCGGTGAGCGTGGAGCGTGACGTGTGGCGTCATCCGCGCTTGCGCATTGCGAGCATAGGTTAAAAGCTATCTTTCTCTCTCGTACCCAACTTAAACACAGATTTTTACCATGGAGAACAATAGCAATTCCCCTTCCAGGTATATATGTTCTAAGGTAACAACCGTCGCAGCTATCCTGATTTTAACTTCTTGACCAGTCTTGACAAGTCTCTCGGCGTGCGAAGCGGCGTTTTCGTGATTTCACCCATGGAGGAAGAGCAAGGAGATCGAACTCTGTAAAACGAAAGTGGTCCTGATTCGTGGCACCTAATTGGGGGGAATCCGCTGAAAAGAATAACTTTGAACCGATGGCCGTTATTTGTAAATCAATGTCGTAGTAACAGCTGTATACGTTGCGCCATTAGTTGCTGTACGGTGCCTACAAATAACTATTTCCTACGCTACTTTTGGCTATATACAGGGTGTCCCTAAATTCGCGCCCACGGAGTACAAGGCGTGATACTTTAGGCTAAAAGAAATAACTTTTTCCTTTAGCAAAATTGCGTGCGATAAGTAGTTTTTGAAGGAGAGCAGGTTGAAGTAAACCAATAGGCGTTCTGGTGTAAGTGGCGCTCAGGGCCGGCGCGCGCGCTTCGCTCACTTGTATTTAATTCTTGACTAGTATTTACAAGTAATGTTAAAACATTAATGCTTTGTTATAATTAGTTTACTATGAATTTATTTTTATCTTAGTTATGATTTTATTTTAATTATTATTTTATTATTTTATTATTTTTTTTTATTATTATTTTAATTTAATTTATTTTTTATTATTTATTGTGTATGTGACCCTAAAAAGGATTGATTAAGAGTATTTTAAATTAACATTACTTGTAAATACTAGTCAAGAATTTGATACAAGTGAGCGAAGCGCGCGCGCCGGCCCTGAGCGCCACTTACACCAGAACGCTTATTGGTTTACTTCAACCTGCTCTCCTTCAAAAACTACTTATCGCACGCAATTTTGCTAAAGGAAAAAGTTATTTCTTTTAGCCTAAAGTATCACGCCTTGTACTCCGTGGGCGCGAATTTAGGGACACCCTGTATAGTACTACTTTGTGGAACGAATTGGCGGCTAGTCCGACTAGTGCACGTGTGTATTGCTATGATTTGAGGTATAAAGCAGATAAAAATTGACAAATTATTAAGAAATCACTTTTATTTTGTGTTTCGTGTTCGTGTACAACGTATTCCGATGGCGAAAAATATTCGAGTATCGGTATGACCAAACTGACCACACTTAGGTTAGACAGCGGTTTTACAAATGGCGGCCATCGATTCAAAGTTATTCTTTCAGCAAATTCTCTCTCAATTAGGTGCCACGATCAAGACCACTTTTTCTGCTCGCGCTCTATGAAGTTCGGTCTCCTTACTTCTCCTCCATGATTCCACCCTTTTCGCAGTTCGATTTCTCTTTAGCATTACGGCAAAATCGCCGTCGGACGTCTCCTCGCCTCGCATTGCTATTTCACGTTGCATTTAAAAGAGGAAAACTTCGTGCCCGATTCAATCGTTTACGCTCGCTTCTCGATAAACAGGGGATTGGAGACGGGAATCGCGGCACGAAATCGCAGCCCCTGTTTAGCACGTCGGTTCAGACGCTCGTGTTACGTAGGTGGTAATTGCTTGAGAATCGATTTAGCCGCCTGCACTCCAGCGACGTCGCCTTAACCGATACTGCACGCCGCGAACAATGATATTCCTGTCGATAACAATTTACCCCCGATACGGCAACCTAAAATACACGCCTTTCCCGACCGTCACGAGCTCAAACGAAGGCAATGAAACAATGCGCAACAATATGACGAGATAGCGCCGACACGTTCGATTTTAAGTGAAAGGATATACCGGATTGTATAAATAAAAAAATTAATTCTCTTATCGACGAATTGAAGCATTGCCGTTCGTTTCCTTTTTATTCAACTTTGCGGATGTTACACGTTCTAACATCTTCTTGTTTTATACGTCTCGTATATATCATTTATATTTTCCATCATTTGTGTCGCGATCGATAACTTTATTTGGCTTGCATAACGTCAGCCCGCTGTTCACGAAAATGTGACGGGAGAGAATTTTCGCATACGTATGTCGCTTGGAAGAAATGAAATGAAACACGCTCGGCGAGCCGTGGTACTATTGTTATGCAGTTAAACGACAAGGTAATCCGCGTGACGGCAAACGCAAGGAAAACGAAAGAGAGAGAGACGGGATCTGCTTATTCCTATGCGGTTAATGCACCGTGTAACGTAATACAGTTAAAACGAAATACACGATTAAATTTCGCTTCGCAAAAATCCCGAAGTGATTTCAATTAATCATTCATCCCGCTGGAATTCCCGTGTCCAACGTGATCGTCGCGACGCAAAAATTTACAGAAAACGAGCCGGAACATGACAAACGATCCGTTAACTTCCCGTCCACGTTTCTTCACTTGATCGTTGCCTTCGTGTAGCTGTAGTGATAAATATATATATATATATTTGGAAAGAAGTGGCGGGGTGCGGATCGTTTCCGCGCGCGCGGAAGATAAATAATCTCTCGGAAATGTGTGGCAATATTCGTTTTCGAGTGCCAAGGGCGGCGGAATAATAAGGGAATATTTTCGTGACACGTAATTTCGACTGCGAATGCCATCTCGATATACGACCTCCCCTACAGGGAGTTAGCTGGAATCTCGATAACCGCATGACCAATCTGCTTGAACCTGCGGGTCAATAGGTCAACTGCCGTATAACAATTTCATACATTCTTGTGGCAAATATCTTCGGAAAAATGGTTTCCTCGATCGGGGAATATCCGGATTATCGGCGACGAAATATGCTTCTGTTTAAAAATCGCGTCGTAATAATAATATGACCCTTTATTTGCAATACTTTATGCTTGTTGTATCCTCTATGCTTTATGCTTCATTGAATTGACGATATTTCACTGTGTACTGTGTAATAAAATAATAATTTTAATTACATTATAAACGTATACTTTGTAAGCGATTATTCGCGCGAACTCATTCCATTTACATTGCAAACTTCTTTGATAAAAATCACGAATATTCTCTTTACCGATCTCTACATTTGCATCTGTGTTTGCTGGCTTTCTACACGCCATAAATTCATGCAGAAAAAAATGTAATAAAAATCGCGACTTGATTGCACGCGGCCATTTGGGACACGCCTAGTACCCCAGCCGCTAGCTCGTTACCGTCATTTTTACGATTTTAAGAGAACGCAGTTGTGATTGTTTCGTCGAATTACCAAGTTCGTCTTCGATATCATAACCGACGAATCGTTAATCCTCCGTATTTTTTTGCTTTTTACAAAATCGGAGATGAACATTTTTGTCGTCTAACACGAGGGAAAAGCTCGTCGTGTACGGAAAGCATTCTCAAACTCGAATTGATGCCCGGGGCAAAATGTAACTTTCGTGTGTCAGAAAAAATCTCCTGTAAGCCGACTTTGAAAATGTTGAGTGAGATGCCAGTAGGTAAAAAAAAAAAAGAAAAAATATGTTGCTGAAAAAAGCTGTTTTTACCCGCCAAAATTTTTTTTTCGGCACTTCATTCGCGCACACGCAAAGCAGTACTTCAGTGACGCGAGCTTAAAATTAACTCAATTAAAATCAGTGAGTACACGCCCCCACGTCACTTTGGTTTCTTTTGGCCACTTTCTTTCATGTAGACGTTCACGTGTTAGTATGTACGCTCGTTTTCCAGCTAGTCCTGAAATTATTGGCGCGGTCTAAGCGCGGCCTATTGATTACTACCGGTTGTAATTACAATTACCGTCCAGTCGTGCCCAATGTCTTCCATCAGCACACAGACCTCGATAGATCCCGCCATGGTTCTCAATACCCACAATGTGGATTTGAAAACTCTCTTCGTCGTGACGGTAACGAGCCGCATTCAGCGTAGAACTTCTCAATTGTTGTGAATAACGATAGCGAGGTACGCGCAAATGGATCGAAAACTTTGACCGCATGAAACAGTAATTAGAGGATTTCTAATTTATTCGTTCTAATTCATCTTGCGCAAGGATTCCATGGTAAATATCCACGAAGGGAAGAACAAGGACTGGATTAAAAACGCAATGTGATATTTTGCCACAGAAATATAGTGAAGCACATTTATTTGTCGACCTTATGCGTTCTACGTTACTCAGTAACAACTGAGGATGTATATACGAAACGTTTAAGAGACAGATGCATATACGTAACGTCGCAACCAAATTAAACTTCATATTTGCAGAGGCGGACTGTTACACGTGTACGACATTGCACGCGAAACTAGACTTCCTATTTGCAGAAATGGACGGCTACTTCGATCTCTAAAGCGATGTTGTATCTGTAACTACCAGCGTACTCTACTCTACGATTACGTTTCGCCTGCGAGCGATGCTTCTCTGAGATACACCCGCGCGTGTGTAACTCCCGATTAGTATCGCGCACGATATCGATCTTACACTGAAGAGGGTAATCTATGTATAACGTGTATAAATGTGTGTAAAAATATCTCTCTCTAGCTCTTTTTCAGATTTCTATTAAGAACAAAAATAAAACAAACTACACAACTGAAGTGTAACATTATTTATTAACTTAATCACTTGACTTGATTAAATCTCATATATAATAAATGCGACATGTTTAATATATGATCTGGCATCGTGTCTAACATGTGACTGTTAATATTTCATCTTCCTAGTCGCTCTGTATAAGAGATTAAATTACAATATATTATGAACGAAAATACCTGCGACACACACACATACTTTTGTACCACCGACGATAAGTTCTATCTCTCCGAGACACTTCTAAGCGATTAATAAACGTAATGCCTGTTATATGATCAAATGAGACGCGTGCTTTGCTCGATAAACAAGATGAAATTTAGCTTCCTTTCAGAACGCCATCATGCTTTTAGTACCTTCGCTTTTTGCTTCATCAATTCATCGTGACGCGATACCACTCCGATAGAGGATGACTTCATTCCCTCGCAATACGTTGTGATCGTTAATTGCTTAATTCCAGATTTTTCGTTGACTTTGTTTCACTCGACTGGTAAACCCGATAATGAAATCTATAACAAATAAATTCCGTGCTTTTCGTGCTTTTCTCGCGTCCGCATGAAAACCGATTTTACAAATTGACGAATAATTTCGCCAAATATCTACCTTTCCAAATTCACGTCAATCCGACATGAGATAAAAATATATTGGAACTTGTCACATAATATTAATTTTATTTTATATTTGTTGAAGAGACATACATTCGATGACTTAACTTAATTTAGTTCAAAAAACAATTTTTTTTTACATCCTAGTTATAAAGTTAGGATCTAATCCTATATTTAGGATATAAAATATCCTGACTAGAGGATATTTATAAAATATATTTTATATCCCCTATAAATTATATTATCCTATATTATAGGATTATATCGCTAACTATAAAAAAGTAATCTATATGTCACTAATTTCCTTAAATTTTTATTAAAACAAAATAAAAGAAAAGTCTCAGTGATCGAGTTGGCTAAGATATCTGCTCCGGATAGTCGGGAAGTCCCAGATTCAATCCGAGGTGATATTTTAAAAGGAAGGAGGGATTTAATATGATAGAGAGAGATACGTATTAATATCGTTATTAAATAATCGTTATTAAATATGATCAATTTAATATGTGATCGTACATTTTTCACTTTAGGCTAAGATTGCCTTTGAAATCCATAGTAACGGCACGTATTCCGCGCTGAGGCAATAAATATGCACAAATTCACACTATTATTGGAATACTATTATTGGCATAAAAGATCCTGACCGTAATTAGTAGTTTCTTCTTATTGATTGATTGATCAGAAACGGTCGTAACTTTCAAAATATTAAAATAAAGGAAAATTTTTGCATTAAAAAAAAAAAAATATCTTAATTTAGAAAAAATTTTAACGAAGGTTTATATCTTACAAACCTTTATCTAAGATATCAAACCGTATTTATTTCACTTTTTTTCTGTCAAAAAACAAGATGAACCTTCCTCTTGATTTTCCATTTATTTATCACAGATAAATGGCCTCTATTTTGACATCAGTGTAGTCCCACCTTCAATAAATAATCTTCTCTGCCAAGTTGTAGAGAGAGATTGCCGAGTGATCGGGATGGATCCTGGATTAAAGAGCAGAGAGAAAATATACCAAGTCTGGTCGCAAAAGTCCAACGAAATATCTCCCCCAGAGTCTCGTAGAAATTAAGCTCTCCGGGGTGTCGTCGCCCGTCGCAGATCATCGCAGATCGGATACATGACATGATCCTCATTTAATTTACCCGGATATCCAGCTTTTCGAAGTAAATTGAACTAAATTATCAGCGATGCCGTTAAATGTTACGTTACTCGCTGTATCGTCATCCAAATGCGTTTAATTGTTATTACATATCGGTTTTGCATTACACATTGTTGCAATACGCACAATTTAGAAAGAGGACAGTGATCCTTCCTTTAACCGCAGTCGATTTAATCTAACAATATTAATTAATTATTAATAATTAATTATTAATAATTGATTATTAATAATTTTTAATTATATCAATATAATATCAATATTAATATAAATCAGAATTCTGTAATAACATCATGTGCGTTTTTGCTTTTATAACAATTTAATTTTAATTACATTTTTAGATTTTATAAAAGGTATTTGATAAAACATTGAGAAATTTGAGATTAATCACATAAAGTGATATAATTATGGAACGTGGATTCAAGTTGTATTTCAAGCAATTTGGTATGAATTCTGATATATTGCATGTAGAATAATTTACGTGGTTTACATAATTTATATAATTTATCTTCACTTTTCATATTATAAAACAAGTAATCACAAGAATATACACTCGAAGGGATATCTAAAATTACTATTTTATAAATAACGAGCGTAATTCCAAAAGGAAGGATGCACTTGAAGAAAATGAATTGGAAACGAATAGCAACATCGAGGAAAGCAATTCGCACGCTCTCGCGCATCGACTTTGATGCGGATTTAATTAATCTACGCCCGAAGCTTAGTCCGTGCGCGCGCAGCGTCAAACGAGCTTAACACAAGGGGCTTTCTGCGAGGCGTTTTCCATGCGAAAATCCTACAGTGATATCTCCTCGACGTTCCCTTTCCATTCCGAGCCTCTCCTAAGACTGGCAAGGGGGAAAAAATGAAAAAGGAGGAAACGGAGAGATCAAAAAGAAAAGTAGAACGACCAGGGAACCAGAGCGAAATTTCGAGCCACGGCGTCGAGAATAAAAAGTACGAGACGAGAGAGTATGCACGCCAAAATGGAGAAGATAAAAAAAAGGAAGAGCGAGCGAGATGCGCCGGGCATCGATTGATTGGCACGCTGACGTGCGTGGCCACGATGGATGACGCTTTATTTTCCACCCGGGGTACATTCCGATTATGGATTGAAAAACGGCCATAAATCCTCGTGAATACTTTACAGGTATGTTCCGGCAGGTGGAATGGCGGGGGTAGGAGGGGGAAAATTTCATCGCGGCGTTGTGCCATCACGAGAGAGGAGATGACTGGAAAGCGGGAGAGCGGCCGAGGGGGATACGGTCGGTGAAAAAGACGGGAAAAGAGAAGAAAGGCTCGCTCTCGGATCAGCCGCCGAGGTGTTGGCGGGAGGATGTTACGGTGGATGCTCCAAAATTGAATTTGCCAGAACGTGAGAAGAAGCGTTTGATTAAGTGCCTCCGTCGGGGAACCGTGCGTTATCATACACCGATTTCCAATCGTTCTCCGATGATCTGCCTGGTCGTCGCTGTTACTCAGGAAAACACAGCTCGCTTAACCGTCTCCCGCGATTGTTTTTCTTCAACGCGGGATTTTTCTTAATGCGGTAAGATTCCCGGATTCCGATTATCCGGTTTCTCGGATTTTTGTCGTGCACGAACAGCTGGCATACATTTCGGCGTAAATACCACAGTGACCCCTGCAAATCTCCCGAACGGGAAAAGACATAAAAATTTCCTTATGGAATAGACGAATTAATGTTAGCGGGTATTATAATTAACCCTTAGCTGATACACTTCTCCAGAATTTCATAGCTGGCACACCGGACCGTTCGAGACCCCAGGCATAAAAAATGCTACGTGGAAGCTGATTTTTTTACTTGAAAAAATTCTCAGATCTTTGATACTTGTTTTAACATGTGCCATAAGTTATTTTGATCAAATTTAATAGTGACTGTGAAAAAAAATTTTTTTAAGATAAAAGAACGAAAAAACGACTATTTTTACTTAAAAATTCAAAATTCTTTTATTTTTTAATATCTAATTTTTTAAAATTATAAAAAGTTAAAAGCTAAAAAATTAACTGGACACTCTTGAGATACAACACTTTCAGAAAAAAATAGTCTGACAGTGGCTGTTGAAAAAAAGGTATTTATTTGGAGAAATTAAGTGAATTTTAGACAAAAATTGGCTGAACTTGCCTGGGGCTTTTGGTGCCCCACAGTGCCAGGGTAAGGGTTAATTGATATACGTTATACATATTTAATTTTATAAATATGTATTCGATTAGCAGTAAATTAACACGGACTCATTTATGGCCGACTGAGATCGCACGAATCGCAAGAACGGTTCTCCCCGTTTACATAATTTTTTTTTAGGCTCGAGTCGGCCCTAGGATTGTTCGTAAAAAAAAAAACGGTTTTACGATCCGTGAAATCCACGTTGAATATTTCACGGTTCAATAGATATATGCATATTTCTCTTTCTAGCGAATATCGTGTGGCGAACGTTGCGGGGGATGTTTCGAGGGAGAAAAGGCCGTACCAGAGTGGCTGGTGCACGCTCTCGTACACACATATCGTTAAACGCAGGATTCGCAGTGTCGAGTAAACGCCCGGAGATCCTTTAGCCGATATATCGAGTAGCAATATTCTACCTAGTCGCGAATTGCGTACTTTACAACTACCAAAGCACTGACTTTTTAAATTTAAAAAAATCGATAAAAAAACGTCGATACACACACCCGGGCGATTATGGTTGTTGAAAATTACTCCGAACAGCAAACAGAAGCCGAGGTGCTTTACCTAAGGCCGCATAATTTACAAAAAAGAGCTAAAAGAGCGGCAAAATGAATGTAGGAGACGGAAAATGGAGAGAAACGCGATTTGTAGCGATGTAGGAGAGCGGTGAAGAAAGAGAGGAGAACGAGTGCCATCAACTTCGTTGATAAAATGCCGGATACATTCGACGTATGCGTAACTTCCAAAATAATGAAAAAAGCAAGAGAAATATCCTGGCCGGTTCATCCGACTCCGTTTCGATTTCGCGAGAGCGAATATTCCGCGAAAAAATATCGCTGCGTTTAATCCGTGAACGATCATAGTTACATGCTGGTGTAGCCGACACCGAGCGCGTCTCGTTGCAGGTACGCTGAATTTGTTCCAAATACAAAGAAGCAAAGCAGGAAGCCAGTAATGGCTTAAATAATATTATATAACTCAAGTGACATCAATATCTTTGATATCCACGCGGTGTTGAAGCGCTTACTACTTTCGTAAAACCTTAATAAAACCATAATTTTAATTAAATAAAAAACAAATTCTTCAAAAATTTAATTTTACTGATTCGACATCTTTAATTATATTTTTCTATCTTGTAATTATTTTATAAAATTAAAGTTTTATTGTGTTTCGTTTGTTATATTAATTTTGCGCTAAAATAGTCTTCTCGGAGAACATATAGGAGATAACAATAGCAAAGTTTTATATACGTGTTTTATGTAGCCATATATAATATATAATTTTATTATATGTATAACTAGATATAAAAAGATGAATATATATCTTATATTTGGTGTATATTATATTCTATATTAAAATGTCCATTATAAAACATCCAGTCGAATATTTCGAAAACCAAGCCCGGGAGAGAAAAATTTTTCAGACAAAAGTTATTTGGTTTCGAGGGGCCCATAAGATGATACCATTGGTTTGAAAGAATTATTTGAAAGTTACATGAAAGTCACCTCAATTTTTTAAAATGGCATATTTTTTATTACATATTCTTGTAGCTGACCTCGAGAGCTTTCCAAAACACTATAATAAAGTATTTTTTCATGGTATTTTCCGAGTTATAAAGCTTCATAATTTTACATAAACTGTATAATCTCGTAAAATATTTACTTTTCGATGACCTTACCTCAATACTTTTATGCACAGAATAATGAGAGAAACCAATTGGTGTCAAGAAAACACATTTGTTTTTAAGAAAAAATATGCAATTTGTAACTAACAATTACATATTTTTTCTGTATGTGTTTTCTTTACACCAAATTGAACATTATTCTGTGCACTTTGAGATAAGGTCAAAAAGTAAATATTTTACGAGATATTTTACAGTTTATGTAAAATTAAGAAATTATTTCAAGCTTTATAACTCGGAAAATACTTAATAAAAAAATACAGTTCCACTTGAAGTCAGCTACAAGAATATGTAATAAAAAATAGGGGATGCCATTTAAAAAAATTGAGGTGACTTTCATGTAACTTTCAAATAATTCTTCAAGGTCAAACCAATGGTATCATCTTATGGGCCCCTCGAAACCAAATAACTTTTGTCTGAAAAATTTTTCTCTCCCGGGCTTGGTTTTCGAAATATTCGACTGGATGTTTTATAATGGGACACCCTGTATATATTAAAATAAGTTATAATTATAATGTATGTACGGTATTTATGCATAACGTCGCTTATTTCACTTTTCTGTTCCTGGAACTAGCACTTATACAAGTTTTCCTTTCTATTGCAGTTCCACCGGAGCAGCCAACCATTTTGGATCGATGGGGCCGCATCTTGAATGTCACAGCTGGCCCTTATGAGGAAGGCGATACACCCTATCTCACGTGTCGCGTCACGGGCGGTGAGCACAAAATACAGTAATATAATATGTATACGCTGAAAAACGTTTATCTGCTCTCGCTAACCCTATTGCGACACATCTACACCTGTCTATATAGGGTGTCTCAGCCATTTTACATTTTATGAGTTTTTTTCCATAACTTAAAATCACCATCAAAAATAAGAAAAAAGAAGAGTAATAAATCAGTTTTTAAATTATGGGTGATTGAAGATTAAGACAAGTTTGTACGACTGACATTTGATATATGCGCTGAAAGAGATGATATACGCAGTTCCGAGAAAACCTTCTGAGAATAAATCAGCAAATTTTCACTCATGTTCTCTCCCCTTGTCTCCTCCCCTCTTTCTTTCTCTCTCTTTCTCTCTTTCTTTTTGACATCATCGGGAATAAAATTCTTTCCCTATCCCATCGAAAACTTGCGAAGTAAGATCTCCCTCTTTTTCCATCGATTCCTGCCTAGGTCACACGCGGCACATTTTTGAGAGTTGTCGCTCGCGGCAACCTCACCGCGAAATCGTTTGGGAAACTTTGATCGTGGTCGGAGTCACTGGTGTGTCGCCGGTTATTAGATCAGCCAACTTTTTATCGGCGACCGTGGCTAAGTGAAAAGTTCAGTGAAACGCGAGGATGGCCGTTCTCTCTCTCTCTCTCTCTTTCTCCCACTCTCTCTATTTACCTATCTCTATCTACCTATTTATCTATTTATCTATCTGTTTATCTATCTATCTATCTATTTCTCTCTCTCCCCGCAGTTGAGTGCGGGGTATCCCGGGTTACTAGATTGGTGTGTGGTGGCTTCAGGACCAACGGGGGCGAGAGAAACTGGAAAAGAACGGAACGGGACAGGGAGCGCTTGAGCTTCCCGTTGTTTACTTTAGCAACTGGATCTAAATTTCTGTTTATAACTGCGGCAACTTCTTCGGCCGCCTTAAAAGATTATTTCCAACCCTGCCTCCACTTCAGGGTTCAACCTAGCTGCCGTTTCTCAATGCCGGTCGTTCTGTCTTATGGAGACATCCTTCGAGCTCTCGCCGTGATTAAGCACTGTGCGTCTTCTGCTCCCCTCCCCAGGGCTTGAAATATGCCGAGGATGAAGCGTCGTTGAAGATCTTAAGTCGCGTCGCGGCAAAATTCAACAAACTCGAGTCGTGCCGAGTGCAGTCTCATCTGCTGTTTGAATATTCATTACCGCTGTCGCGTCTCTCTTTCTCCCTCCCTCCTCTCTTTCAACTCGTCGTTATTTAATTGTTTTCATCAAAACGCGACATATTGTTCAGATAAACACCGGATTTGTGAAAATGTCAGAATTTCAACGAGTTAATACTTAACTTTAGACTCGCAAATTAATTAAAATCAAAAATTATTACAGTGTCGTGTTTACACGGTAGTCATTTATATATATATATATATATAATATCGCAATTATCGCGATATATATATATATATATATCGCAATTATCATGAATAAAACTTTAATTATACTTTAATTATTCCTTAATTAAGTTACGCTGTTTATTTAGCTATTCTTCGATTGCTTCCAATATATTATTTATCGTAACGATATGCTAAATCCATTTCGTTTTCACGAAATTACACAGATATGTTGAACCGATGTAATCTGTCAACAGCAAATTCCTATCGAAACGTCTGTCAGTCAGTGAACAACGTTATACATCACGATATGTTGTCCGTCCTCGTTTCGCTAAAAACGGAAACGAAAAAAGGGAAAGCAAAAAGAAGAAAAATATTGGTCGTCTTCATTACTACGGAAGGAGAATCTTACTTCTAGAATCGTTTCGAGCAGTCGTATTATCATCGTTGCTAAATACAGGCAATGGATTCGACACCCTTGTTTACGATGAGCGTTTCGGTGAACACACACACACCCACACACACACATACACAATACATATAGCGAAATATACAAAGCCGAGAATATTGCTGTATGCAGATTCGATGGGAATTGCATTCACGCTGCGCATCGATCAAACGCATTGCGGCGTATAAATTGAATATCAAGAAGATCGGCTTATCCTTAACAATACATTCGGTGTCGCGCCCTCGAAGACTCCATCCGCCGGACGCGAATCCGGCGTTTTAATTTAATTGTAAATAACGCTTACAAAGGAGAAGTGAAATCGATCTCCCGCGATCAAGTATTAAGGCTGACGGAGACATTTTCCTCTCTTTTTTCTCCATCTTCTTTTTTACTTTTAAATCGTTTGAAACTCGTGACGAATTTTGATCCGATTCATGGCTGCGACATAGAGCATGCGAGACGAGTATAATACGAGCATTAAATGTCGAGCGATCTTTTGCCAATCGGAGAACAAAGCGTGGCTGACGGCGAGAGACAGACAGAGAAAGAAAGAGAGAGAGAGAGAAGAAAAAAGAGAGTTCGTGTTTTTATTAAAAATTAAAAACTCGCTTGTTAAAACGATCGGACGACGTTCCCGGTTGTAAGTGACAGGCTGACACGTGACATTCCGCTCCGCAGGGGCCTTTTTTGCACGAGCGAACGTGCGTAATTCGCGTAGTTATCAAAATGCCGAAAACAGATATCGTAGCGGTACCATAATCGACGCGCGTTTGCTCGCTTACTTTCGTTTCTCCTCTTATAATGACAGGCCATATTTCTATCGAATTTTCGAAAATTACAGTCCCGTTGTAATCGCGCCGAGCCGCGGGGCAATTGCCGTTCCGCCGCTCGTTATCTTTACAACACGCGATTATCCGTGTCTATCCGTGCTAGAAAATGGTCCAGGGATTTGTGCGACACGCGTACGGGACACGCCCCGGACGGATCTAATCTTCATAAAGCGAGATACGCGACACGAGCGAGGTCTGAAAACGGGAGCCGCGCGAATTCCCTCGCGTAATTCGGCCGCCCTCGGCGTCGTCTTGTAAAAACAACGCCATGTGCCGCGTAATTAAGCGGCGCGCGATGTTAACGTTGATGTAATAAAAATGGGAATTTAATATCGCGCTCATCATTTTCGAGTTTGCCGCACTGTTCTAAACGAAGATCGATCGACCGCCGCTGCGTATATAAATAAGTTTTCGAGTAAGCCACACGAATATCTGCACGACATCAGGAAGGTATTAACGCGAGATATTACCGCCGATTCTCTTAATTGCTTTTTGTAGTTTATAAATAAGTTTTCGAGTAAGCCACACGAATATCTGCACGACATCAGGAAGGTATTAACGCGAGATATTACTCTTCTAACGTTGATTCTCTTAATTTACTTTTTTGTAGAAAATTTCATTAGAAGCAAGTAACTTGCCTAATAAACAATAAACAATTAACACATTCTTGGCCGTGAGTTACTAAATAGTAAGAGGTGAATTTTAACTCGCCTTTTACGGTCGAACCTGGATCTTTTGGCTAATCAATGATCTGCGCAATCGCAGTACACAATTAAATACAAGGTGCGTGTCGACACTGTCGAACTTTTTAAACTCAAACATAGTCACCAACTAAAATCAATTTGATTTTTAAATAACAATTGAAAAGAAATAAACAGGACAATAGGTCAAACCATCGAGCCAAAACAAGGGATGTTTTTTAAATATTAAACGAGATATAACCAAAATTTATTCTAAGAAGATACATATGTGTACGTTTCGACTTCACTGAGTCTTCATCAGCACTTGACAAAATTATTGAAATAATTTAACATAAAAAACCGTTGTTTAAATATACATGAGTTAAAAATAAAAATACAAACGCAATCATGTCGCAAATAAGTATCAACAATTAAAAACCGAACGGTATGTTGTGGGTCATTAGTACAGTCGAGATAACGTTTGGTTTTTAATTGTTGATGTTTATTTGCGACATGATTGCGTTTGTATTTTTATTTTTAACTCATGTATATTTAAACAACGGTTTTTTATGTTAAATTATTTCAATAATTTTGTCAAGTGCTGATGAAGACTCAGTGAAGTCGAAACGTACACATATGTATCTTCTTAGAATAAATTTTGGTTATATTTTGTTTAATATTTAAAACATCCCTTGTTTTGGCTCGATGGTTTGACCTATTGGCCTGTTTATTTCTTTTCAATTGTTATTATTTATATCGAGCGGAATTATTTTCTTACAATTTCTAAATGTTAGTGTTGATAAGACCCCCCATCCCCTACAAATAAATAATTTATTGCAAAAAATACCTCAGCCAGGATTCGAACCTGGAACTTCCCCATTCCGTGTGGGCGTCATACCAATTCGACTACCAAGGCATGTGATAATATTTATCGCAATAACAAGTACAAATTGTGAGAACGTCTTATTTTGGCGATATATAATAAACAATAAACAATTAATACATTCTTGATCGTGAGTTACTAAATAGTAAGAGGTGAATTTTATGGTCTTTTAGGCGAATTTTTTTGCCTACTAATCTCTCGTTCTTTTAGCCTTTTTCCCCGTGCACATGACATCGGAAAAAACCATGTAATGAGCCGTACAATTATATATTTCTTTCGAGTATTCTATTACAAGCGATTTACAAGCAAGTTTAACTCTCTCTAACACGGGGGATGTATCCGCGTTATCTATAATTTATGACAATGGCGAGAAAATTTTACGACTCGCCCCGCGCCCGGAATTTATTGCCAATTACTTGACTTCGTGCCTAGAAAGAATTGAAAGTCCTTCCATAGAGGTATATATTACGCACGTAAGGGAAGTCTTTCGCCCTTCTTCACGCCACATTCCCATCCGGCCGTCGGATGGACGTAAGGAGAAATTCACGCCCTCGGTCCGTATAAATTCTCATATCGCGGGTGATTACCGGTCGACAGGGGCGCTTGAATTTAAGGGTACAATCTCGACGAGTCTCTCGCGTTTTCGCTTCACTGATGCTTTAAACTCTAAGATATTCCGGTCACACCTCGAAAATCATCCGTCGAAAAAATGATTATCGCAGGCAAGGAAGGGAACAGCGTCGAAGATGCGATTACAGAATAGCGGCCTGTTCTCGCTGTGTGCTACGTCAATCATCATGCTATCAATCTTACCAAAGGAAAAGAAAGAGAAGGAGAGAGCCGAGGAAAAATAATTTTTCCAATGAGACCCGCGGGAAAAAAAGCTCTTTGAAATATAACGTTTCTCGGAGCATCCGTTAATTTCAGCAACCTGGCGACAAACGCGTGACGAAAATCGAGATATCGAATTTGATTTCCGATTCAAGTCGGGGGAAGTTCCGCGATTGTTGACCGTGTATAATTAAATGTAAATTTTACGCTGCGAAATATACAATTTTCCGTGTATTTAGCAAGAATATCAAGATAATCTCTCTGTTTTTATTACATTTATAACATAATCGCGTTTTTTCACACTAACATACATATACAGTATATTTCTTATTCAATCACATTTTTGTATAATTACATTCTTATTCTATTATTTGGACGCAGTTAGTCCTTGCAGGACAATGTGAAAAACATACCTTATTATACAATCATCTTTTGCGTACGATTAGTTTTTCTCTTTTGAAGTGGTTAAAAAAATTTCTAAAAATTCATGAATGTTCAAGAACGTACAGACATTCTAGAATGTCTGTATTTCATTTTAGAAAAAAATATAATGTAGTAGAATTTGTCTTTCCTTCTTTTTCTTTTCCTTTGGCGAGATTGACGTAGCACAGCGAGAACAGACCGCTTTTGTAATCGCATCTTCGACCCCGTTCTTTTCTTTGTCTGCGATAATCGTTTCTTCATGTTCAACAAATGGTTTTTGAAGTGGAATCAAAGATTAATCATGGGTAAACGAATTGTTTGCTTTAAAAAAATTACAACTTTTTATAATAAATGCATATAAAAAAATAACTTTACATAGAGTTTTGTAGTTTAAGTATAAGATTTTGAAAAAAAGAACAACTCCATTTCTCTTTTATTTAGGTGCAAAAATAATACATTTAAGAACAAGTTCTAATGAAATGCAAAGACATCACGCTCTACAGTCTAAGCAAATATAAATCCATCTTTTCTAAAAGAAGTGATTTTCTTTTGCGAGTAACAATTTCTAAGTAAAAACAGACATTAATTTAGAATGAAAATAGAATACTCGCAATGATTTTTATGAAATTTTCACTTTGTACCAAAAGGACCTGTTCCTTTTTTAACAATCATTTGTGTCCAACGCAGAAATGAAACCAATGCTGTTTACAAGGAAGTTGATTGTTTCGGTCACCCAGTCGCATAAGGGCACCACAAACTTTTTTTAGGAAAGGATACGAAGTAGCAGAACCTTCGAAGTTTCGAAAAATTTTGTGGATAGAAATTGATCGGACATGGAATATCCATGATCATATTTTAAGAGTTAAAGTAATATTAGCTTATGGATGATAGTTGGTTCGCGTATTGCATGACAAAATTGCAAATGAATTGTTCTCAACTACATATATGCGGAATTTTTTTTTACATCTCGTAATTGCGCGTAATGATTGGCCATCATCATAATTCTTCAGCTATTGTAGCAATCCAGTAACCGGTCGGTTTTTATCCCGATATCATTCCCGTTTGCCTATGTTCTGTGCGGAACAAACGAATGCTTCTCTCGCAAGTTCTCTACATTTTTTTTCGACTATATAACACTACAAAACACTCCCTATTTCCCCGGAGCGTACGTATAAACTTGCTGCTCCGTTTATCGAATATGTAGCCCGAAAATAAAACGAATACCTATTTATTCTTCCCTAATCTCCATTCGATACAACATCGCGGTGAACATCGCGAATTTTCTGGAGCTGAGCAATAAAATCGCGTACAAGCGGCATAATTATTGTAATTGCATAATTAAACAATGAATTAAACTGATTCGCGCTGGCCGCAGATAATTATAATCTAATTTAAATCAATAATTAAATATTTGCCGTTCTAATTGCTGTGATAGTAATTTACGTTTGAAATGAATTATGTTTTATTTGAAGCGCGCTCTGTAAACATTGTCAAGAACGTCGCTGTATTTACAGGATTAATACATAATATTAACTGTACACGTTGATATATTGTCTCCGCTTATTGTTTCGGAAAGTCGAATTTCAGCTGGAGCATGTTTCCGCGTGGGGCAGCGCTCGATTGTAAAAATTCATCCCGCTCGCCGTGGTATTGAAATCAAATGCCAGGGGATGATAAGAACGCGCGCCAACAAGGGAGAGCATCGACGAAGGAATTTTTTGTGATGCGAAACCATAGGAAATATTCGTCGGACACCGTGGAGAGTTTTTACTGCGGAAATCGATATTGGTCGGCTAGCCGGCCGGGAGAACTATCGGCACCACGATTCGAATATGATAGCGCATCTCCGTGGAGAGAATCGGAAAACATAATCCAGTTTTAGGAGGGGTAAGAGGAGGGAACGAACACGTAACTGGAAAACTCGTAAAACTCGCGAAAATTCCGATCAAAAATAAGATACGACGCGATAAATGAACATACGAGGTAATGCAGATTTCACTCGCTGAAAATGCAAGATAAAGAACGATACATATTATACTAGTGTCCCCCGCCTCTTCGCCTGAGATAATAGTGTGACCGAATCATACGTTTTGAAAGTGACATTTTTCGAACACGAGCAAGAGATCTCGATAAATTTGATCGTACTCGAGGCATAGTGGCAACCATGGATCTAAAGAAGATATGGATGGAGTCTAAAGTGTGTATACGAGCAAGGGGGCTGTGAAATTTGCGGCAAGGGGAATGCATAGTGCTGTCTCTTTCTGTAGGTAACCTTCGTATGTTTCCGTCGCATATCCGATGATTCCCGAAAGATTATATATCCCATATTAGCTAACTCTTGAATACGTCAATTTTACTTTATATAAAGCGTCTACAAGGAGTTATGATATATAAACTATACAAGACGCAATGCGCAGTTCGGATATCTTCGGTTACATTCGTTACAAAGCCGAAGGTTACCTACAGAAAGAGACAGCACTATGCATTCCCCTTACCGCAAATTTCACAGCCCCCTTGCTATAGACTCCATCCATATCTTTTTAGATCCATGGTGGCAATCGAGTAGAACCGGCGAAAAAATCCGTGAATACAGAAACCCGGAAACAGTGTTCTATTTGCGGGTGGATGAAGCCGCGCGCCGCCTAGCGGTGACATTTCTGCACTACACGGGTTAATACAGCCGTAAATGATAAAAAATGAAAACATCAATTTCTAGATAATGAAAATATTTTTTAACATGCTGTATAGCCTATGTCCGTCCTAGTGTATATGAGAATATGGAGTCAAAATTTGGAAGAAATCAGTTCAGTAGTTTTTGAGTTACACAGTAACAAAAAAATAAGCTTTTCTTTATATTAGTATAGATTATATATAACTCGTGCAGTATTTAAGTACAGAATCTTGAATCGGTAAGTACCGGAAAGATTAACCGGTCGAGTTCGATAAGAAAAAGTCCCGATCGTACATAAATGTCACACATAAATGTCATCGTAAATTTCCTTCGACTCATAATCCCGAAGAAAATTTACTGCCAACGATGAGCGGCTGCCGTTTACGGCCGTAAGTAATTCGCCGTACGGCGACGGCCGGCTTTAGCGTAATCGGCGAGCGACATAATTGTACGAACTCGCGCTGCTGGAATGTCTACACGTTACGGGAATATCCAGCGATGGAAAATCCAGCATTCAATAATGCAACAGTCGATAAAACCCCGGATATCACGGGAACGACGAAAATATTGATATTGGAGGCGTAATAACCGTAGCTATTGGTTCCGCGAGCCGAAGACGCAAAAATCTCTCTATGTATCGCTGCTTTTATATTTCCGTAATACCTTTTTTTTTACCGTTCTCTGTCGATGGGAAAAACATTTCCCGATCCGCAGACTTCTTTGCGAAATATCTCGTTTTTAGCGCGCGCTTTTCTAACACATTTTTTACGTCGATTATTGACATGAACACAATGACGTCTTCATATCATATTAAATATAGATTTCTATCTCCCTTGCATCTACGAGAAAAGACATCTGCAGCCACTGAGGTCGCAAAAATGTGCGGGCAGAGTATCACGGTCGGTTTTAATCAAACAAGGAGTCTCCTAAATCACGACGAGACAGGGAACGAGGGTGGCGGGGGTAAAGGAGCTGGGTCTACCGAGAGGATTCGCCGACTCCCCAATGTAGTAGGTATTTGCTTTAAGCGGAGTTCGAACCAACGGTAAACTTGTTAGATGCCGGCCCGCGGGCGCGGACTCGGTCTTAATCCCGGAAGATATCGTCCGATATCCGCGGATTAAAATCCGTACTTTAGTGCCCTCCCTCAGCACAGATAGCACCGGTTGTCGCCGGATTCGAGGAAAACGAGGGGCGGGGGTGAGGGTGCGCGTCGCGTCGCTTCGCCTCGCATTGCCCCCGGTGTCACATCGGGGGAGAGAGGAGTGGAGGATTGGGATTTGAATGCAGTCCGGATGGTTAAAGTCAACGCCAGGGGCACGCCGAGATCTTATCCCCGCAACCATCACCGTTATTCGGCTCAACCACCACGGTCGACCTCTCGCTCATCCCTAAGTACTCATGCAAACGAGCGGCTGAGCTTACGAATTAAGTGGGACTGCCGCGTCGTTACAACGCGCCGTCTGCTCGCTGAAAAATGCTTACCGTCGAATTAAGCGTACAGCACTCCACGGATGAACGGGCTATTCATTCTTCTTTCTTCCTCTCTTCCTCCCCGGTTGTTTTTTTTTCTTCTGTTTTTCCTTCTTCCTCCGGGAGTTTCCTTAAGCGGCGATATTGCGCGATTCGTATAATTAGAGCAATGATGAAGATTTTACATGCGCAACTGTGTTATCACGCAGCGTAAAGCGAACCATGTAAACGGATACTTGGGAAAATACCAGTCTACCTTCCTCGTACGTCGTACTCTTGTAATAAGATACTCGTTTGTATGAAAACATCTCCAAGTGTTGCTATAAATTTACGGAAAACTTTGCAGGCAGTTTTGAGCGCAAGACAGTTTTGAACAACTGTATTTTTTGTGCGAATGAAGAACTGCCGACTTTTCGGTCGGAAGCTATACACACTGTGTGGATGAGAAATGTAGATTCTCAGCAGTCAGTAAAACTTTCATTTGAAGGATGAAAATTCTTCATTTGAAGTCGATCTGAAGACAAATTATCAGTTCGAAACTGCTTTTGAAAACATTTGAAAATCCTCCATTTTCTAAAACGTCTAATAACAATTTACAGATTATTGTTTTGATTTGATCACATATCAATTATACTGGCATTCGGATGCAATTTGTTGGTCGATTAGTTTTTTTTTTTTTTTTTTTTTTAAATGAAAAAGCTGTTGATATCATAACGCCTCACATTTTATCGCGATTGAAGTTTCATGAAAGTTAATAAAAATTAAAAAATGTCCAACACGCGTAAATATGAGGGGCATTTGTAAAGAAACGAAGGCACGAGAAAAGTCTTTTCTCTCTTAAATTTACTACGTTTCCGTCGCGATTTAGGTAAAATCCTAATAAACATGATAGAATTAATTTCGAGAGACGGCAATATGGCGTTCTCTCGGCGGCGTACAAGAAAAACGAGGAGAATCAAAAGCAACGAGACGGTTAAAACGCAATCAGGATTGGCGGGCATCGTGAATAACAATGATATGGAACTAATCTAGGCGAGAGGCCGTTCCCACGTAGGCTATGTGCGCCGTGTTTTCCAGCTGAAGATCAGGTTGCGATTTTAAGTGTCGCATCGATGTTGCAACGGACCTGATTAAATTGCGTTTCCGGCGCCGCACGCTGCCGTGAATAATAATGAAACGATGGTATTTGGATGGCACATTTTTCCCGCACTCCTGAGATTCGAGGGATGAAGGATTGTTCTCGTCTATTTTTTCCGGTGATTTTTATCTGACTGTAGCACTACGGTCGGAATAACAAAAGTTTCCTACAACGACATTTAATTCTGTACAAAATTAAAAACTATTGTATATCACTAAAAAAAATAATCGCATGTTGATGTTAAATGTGAAGTGCATTCCAGAAAGAGATTTATTTTGCTATTAAATTAAATTGGGATTGTTTTTTGAAATTGAGATATTTATACAATTCGCAATAAAACATATCTTTGTTTATTGTATTTTTTTCCATTCTTGTTAAAATTTGTAATTTCAATGAAATTTTTCAAATATTTCTTGGGACATATGTGGTTCAGTGGTATTGGATGGATTAATGGGAAACACGTATAGCGGTTTTTATAAACAAAATAAAAATCCATTTTTCACAGTTTTGAAAATTCGAACCTTTTATGGTCGTCACTTTACCAATACTGCCTCTACGTTCCACAGTTCGCGTTAAAAGTATAGGTAATAGACAATGTACTTGCAACGATCTTTTTTATACCGCTAGTTGAGCTGAAAACATGATCGACGTTTACCCCTGTAAAAAAAAAAAACTTGTACTTCAATAGCTTAACACAATTTTCATTATTCTTTTTTCGCAGTTTGTTTTTAAGTAAGTATTACTAATTTACTGTGTAAAATTGCTTTAAAGAATTATTAACTTTTAATCTAATAAAGATCCAAGAAATATTATTTGAAAAATTATGTATCTTACAAGGAAGGTGTCGGAAGTGTCCCCTTCCGATTTTGATGAGCTTCTAATATGTTGTTCTCCAGATCAAAATAGGGGATACGTTTTTTTTTATACGTGCCCATACGGCCTTTTAGGGGGTGAAACACCTCTTTGAAAAAAATCGGTTTTTCTCTTTTGGAGTAAATATCTCCGAAACTAAGAAAGATAGAACAAAAATTCAAACTGGGTATTAAATGGCTTGATGAGTACTATAAAATAATGTAAAAAAATTTTTTTTTTTATTTTTTAAAAAACCTTGCTCCTCTAACTTTTTTTTCAAAATTTTGAATTTTTGTTTTCACCAAATTAAAGGTTATTTTTTTACGAATTCATCCATGTATATTAAAGTTATGTTCCGTAATATCATTTTCAAGAATTAATTATAAACGCCTCCGTACATACGCTATTTGTATCGGTCCATGCGCTCGATCTCTTCGCGCAACGCATTTTCCTGTAATCAAAAGATGACGAATACACTTGGAGGACATATCCATATATAATCACGAAAGTTTTCATCACATATAGCTTGAGCACTTATATAAAACTTAAAACAAGTTTAAAGGTCTATAAGACGAATAATTTTATCGTTGGAGGAAATATAAAATGCCGTCGCTTTGCGAGCATCAGTTTAATACGTAACATCGTACATTTTATTGTGTACCGTTAATTAAATTGTGTGAACTATTAATTATTGTAGTTTTATAGGTATTAATATTTTGTAAATATTGTCTGTTAATATGTATCTATTAATGTTTATATATATATATATATATATATATATGTATGTATATATGTATATTTTATATATAACCCTGTATATACATATATATATATATAATGTTCATATATATTTTCATACAATTATTTTTTTATAGTTTTTAAAATCAATTAGCCCATAAATTTGTATTTATTGTATTTGTTTACGGCATTACGAAGAAACATTTTTTGGTACTTCATATAACTTTTGTTTAAAAATCATAAAATACAAACGTACTGCATGTATATGTTTATACAATATAATATAAAATTTCTTCTTTATCCAAACAAAGTTTTAACGAGGAATGTATTTATAGTTAAAAAAAAAGATATGCTTAATGCTTAACATTTTTATTACTTAAAAAATAAAATAATATATTTATTTAAATACATAAGTAATATAATGTAAATATAACAAGTATAATAAAACATTACTATTTTTTAATATACACAATTACTAATTAAACTTTAAACATATATGTGTATATCTATATATTTATTATTCATACTTTTTAAGGCAAAATGCGATTCAATCCAAAAAACGTAATAAAGTTGCTGTTTACTGCCTGTTTTTTAAGTAAATATAAAAATTTTTAGCATTGAAGTACCAAAAAACATTTCTCGTAATGCCGTAAACAAATACAATAAATACAAATTTATGGGCTAATTGATTTTAAAAACTATAAAAGAATAATTGTATGAAAATATATATGAACATTATATATATATATGTATATATATATATATTATATATAGGGGAGAGTGGTCCTGAGTCGGCCCACTAAGCCATTTGGCCGAAAACAGAAGATAAATTATTTAATGACGCTGGCGAGTGTTTAGTTGTGTACAGCGATCGTTTTCCTACAATTCTATGTCATTTAGAAAGATGTAGGGTGGCTTTACAGTCGCAATGCAGTGCGGAGTGAAAAGGTGCATTTTGGAACGCGGGGTGCCGTCTTAAGACCACAGTGCCGACTTAAGACCATCTTCCCCTATATATATAACTATATATATATATATATATATATAAACATTAATAGATACATATTAACAGACAATATTTACAAAATATTAATACCTATAAAACTACAATAATTAATAGTTCACACAATTTAATTAACGGTACACAATAAAATGTACGATGTTACGTATTAAACTGATGCTCGCAAAGCGACGGCATTTTATATTTTCCCCAACGATAAAATTATTCGTCTTATAAACCTTTAAACTTATTTTAAGTTTTATATAAGTGCTCAAGCTATATGTGATGAAAACTTTCGTGATTATATATGGATATGTCCTCCAAGTGTATTCGTCATCTTTTGATTACAGGAAAACGCGTTGCGCGAAGAATCGAGCGCGTGGACCGACACAAACAGCGTATGTACGGAGGCGTTTATAATTAATTCCCAAAAATGATATTACGCAACATAACTTTAATATACATGGATGAATTCGTAAAAAAATAACCTTTAATTTGGTGAAAACAAAAATTCAAAATTTTGAAAAAAAAGTTAGAGGAGCAAGGTTTTTTGAAAAATAAAAAAAAATAAAAAAATTTTTTTTACATTATTTTATGGTACTCATCAAGCCATTTAATACCCAGTTTGAATTTTTGTTCTATCTTTCTTAGTTTCGGAGATATTCGCTCCAAAATAGAAAAACCGATTTTTTTCAAAGGGGTGTTTCACCCCCTAAAAGGCCGTATGGGCACGTATAAAAAAAAACGTGTCCCTTATTTTGATCTGGAGAACAACATATTAGAAGCTCATTAAAATCGGAAGGGGACACTTCCGACACCTTCCTTGTTAGATGTAAAAAATTATTTTATAATATGTTTGTTTTCTCTCTATTATTAGTCGATAGAATTAACGTTAGCGAACTTAATAATTTTGAGTGTGTTCGTATTTTCAGATGCTTGATATGAAAATAAATTATAACTTAAAGCTAATATACAGTCGATCCATTTCTAAAAGAGGAAGAAAGGGAGAGAGACAGATAGAAATAGAGAGAGAGAACTGAATACATATTTTCAATAAGTATAAACCGAAGCGAAATTGCACAGAACCCCGACACTATTTCCCGTAAGAGGAATTACCTCCGTCAGGCGTAAGCCACAGTTACTCTCTCGTTACATGGTTCTCTCTTGATCACATAATCGGTCCGTGTTCCACAGCACCGGCCAAGTAACACAAATATTGGTGCGACATAGCCCGCAAAGCTAGTATCATGGTAAAACACTAATATCTTCAAATGTCGTATCAGCACTTTCGTTTCTGATATGTATTTAGAATAAAACTAGATGTGCATCATACTAAAAGTAGCCATTAATATTTCAACGTCGAAAAACGATAACTATTTTATAGCACACGTACCTCTCGTCACTTAAAAGATTTAATGAATTTATAATATAAAAATCTAATATTCCTGTACATCGATTTTTACACACACACATTCTCTCTCTTTCTCTCTCTGCTTTTTATCAATAGATATTACTTTGCGAGATAAATGTAATTGAAACGCCATTAATAATGTCTCCCTTTATTAGTAGGAAATAACATTATTTAAACATTTTAAAGTGATAATAGGTAAAAAGCGAAGTTGAAAAAACAATTTTGTAGTGACGGGACGTGCAATATAACTGTGTTGACTTTCGCGCACACTTCATTTCGATCTCGAGAGAACCCGTGGACCCCACGGGTCGGCCGTGTAATCTCGTTTTTAATTTTTCAATCGCTTTGATCGTTCCCGCCGCATATAACTTATATTTATTGGCCGACGTCCACGTTGGTGCAGCAACCTATAACTTGCAGTTATCGAACGAGACCGAAGTCTCCTAGTTTTTGTTTGGCATACCGGCACCGAAAGCTCCGAGAGGATAAGGAGCGGCGAGAAAGTATCGGCTAATTTAAAAGTTCCCGAGAACTCGTCTACCGCTTAGTAGTCTCGGCAAAGCTCGTTGCACCGCGTATACGATCTTCACCGTCTTCTCAACGAACGCGAGCGCACATCGCTGCGTCATCCTTTGCTCGTTTTTTGGCTCTGAATGATAGTCACGAGGGTAGCTATTGCATACAGAGAAGTCTCTCGCGTAAGATAATTAATTCTGGAGGAGGTAATTACGAAGGATGTGGCAACTAGCGATATTGTTGCGACGTAATATTTTGCTAGATAACACATTGTAATACCTAAAATAAAATTAATGTCTTGTTCATTGCAGGTAAGCCACAACCAATGGTTAGATGGCTCATAAATGGCCGAGTGAAAGACGAGGAATACGAAAATAATGCTGGGGATGTAATCGAAAATAGGTACGGTAATTTCTTAATGACATTTGCCTACAAATATTTGTACATATAATATTATGTAAGAAATCCTCCCCTTATAATTACCTCTCGCATGCGAATTAGTTTTATACGTATATTTAACTTCTTCTTACACTTACAGATTAACGCTGCAACCCATCAGTCGCTCTGATCTCGGCTCAAATTTTACCTGCGAAGCGCGCAATACGGACTTGGTGGATCCGAAGGAGACATCGATTTCCCTGGACCTCAACTGTAAGTGAATTTAAATTTTAATCTCTGTTACATAATTTTTAAATAGAACAGTATTCTTTTCTACGAGAAAAGAAATATCCACGTGGAAAAATATTTGCGTAACACAAATTTACATTTCTCTCGTATTCACTCGTATTAGCTGTATATTTTTATTAAGAGAACGAGAGACTAATGAAAGCAAAGATGAAAAATGTAACTTCTTATCACACGGCTAACAAATCAGGGACCTCGCCTCTGAGCCTGTCTTGTCTCGAATTAACGATAAAATCTACGAGACACCAAAAGTGGGCCAACATCCTTTGCTCCCTCGCCACTGGGTGAGTCGCCTTTAAGGGAAGATAAGGTGAGATAAGACGAGAAATATATTAAATCCACCCTCCGGCCCCACCCAGCGTTCGTTCGTCCCTTTCTGAGAAGCAGCGAGAAGAAGCTTGAAAAGCAAGACTAGACTCCTCCTCTAGACTCCTCCGAAATTAGAATTCTTCGTTAACCCGCCTAGGACGAATTAAGGTCGGGGTATAGAATAGGGATAAGGTGACAGTCCTAATTTTCATACTAAACCGAAAGATTGGAGGGTGCAATCTTATCTCGCATCGTGTTTTATCCAACGATCGCGTCAGATCTGCGACAAGATGGGATTTTTGTATCGCGCGAGCTGGATCTCGCTACCATTTTCCACGACCTTTTCCCTCTCGATCATTATCGGTTGACGATTCGATTGCCCTTGATCCGTTCAGACCGTTATCCATCACCGACGTTCTCGTAAGAATTCCATCAGTCTTGCTCCTTTTTACGTGTGTATTACGAAAGCAGGAATTTTGCTTTTCCACGGGAGAATATCGAGGACCATAGAGAGACGGTGATCGATACGTGTCCAATAATCAGGTCCTCCAAAAATCACGGATTTTCGTCGAGGCTACTAACGAAATTGCAGGCCAGTTATCGATGAGCGAAGAGCGACCCCATCATAGCGGTGAATAAAAAAAATTACAGATTGAACCGATCAGAGAGGAAGCCTTGATGATGAAGGAAGAGGAACGAACCGGAATCTAGCCTAAATGATGAACGCTCTTTGATTTTCGTTACTCCGGCAAAGTGCCCGCACATCCAATGCGTATTTCTGCCGTTTTATTTCATTTCCCGTGAAATAAAAATTAAAACTCGTATTTCAAACAAACTCATCCTCTCGCACAGCGTTGTGGAGCAGCGTACATCAATTTCGAGATTACTACATCGACAGATATCAACTTTAAAAATTGATTAAACTTAGCAAACATCATCGAGTTAAGATTACTGCTTTAATAACACCATACTTACTGATATTATACTCATACCGTGTCGTATTTCATGTTATAATATTGTTTATGAAATATTTTATAAATTTAAATTTTTACACGAATGTCTCTGAATGCAATGCTTTTATCTATTGAATAACGTCTGTAGAATCTACATTTAATAGAATCGTACAATGTTTATACCGGATTTATTTATACGAAAAATAGCACACCGTTTCATTAAAATAAATTATTCAATTATGTACGTAAATGGAGTAAACATTCAGCGTCTACATAACACAGCGTCAATATGTAAACAATTTAACAGTAGGTAATTAATAAGAATGGTAACATAAAGATAATGAGTAACGAATAACGTGCTACTATTATCAAAGTAAGCACAGCGCAAACAGCGTATGGAATTCTCTATTCACAGTTTTCATATTTCACGAACGAACGAATCGTATCTAGTCGACACCAACGAATTGGAAACCTGGATTTATTGGCCGTCAGAACCATCGTCACTTCGCGAGTTAAATTTAGGACGGTGCAGTTTTTCAGCGTACATGCGTATACGCGTATGCGAACACGAGACTTGACGAAAACAACAAATTATTAATAATAGAAACAATGATTGTGAAGGTTGGTTGTGATGCATGAATACTCTATTACCAGGGAAGACGATATCATGTATATACATACATACATACATACATACATATATATGATTAAATATTAATCCTTTGCGCAAAAATACTTGTCAAATAAATGTTCGTTAAATGTGCACTCGGACAACATCGAAAATATTTCGTATCCATTCGGAAACCCTCTCGGATATCGAAAATATTTGTTTAACTTATGTAATTGTTTTCACGTTACGCGTAAACGATACAAAATACCAAAATTTCAGAAGTGAAGGATCGCTATAGGTCAGCAATTTATCATTTTAAAACATGAGATCCATTTCAGCGATTTGACATGAGCGTAGCTCATATTTTTATCTCTTTAAGGTTATTTTTAATTCCTTAAGGCAGGAAACAAAAATATCGAACTTTTTTATGTTCGTATACGTGTGCGTGCACGCGTACATATAATTAAAAAGCTTCAAAGCAGTCGGTCGGATTCTTACGCAATGTTATTAATGTTCCATATTTGTTTGAATTAAAATTTTGTAAAATATTTATAATATAAAAAATTTTCTTTAAAAAATGTTTTCATTAAGAAATAAATTTCTATCAAATTTAAGGAAATGAAAAATTTATGTATAATATGCGCTATAATATTACATAGAGTATTAATTAATTAAATTAATATTTCAAATTTTTCAAATAATGATTAAATTGGTTTAAACATTAATAATATGAAGGTATTTTCATCAACGTTTTGCTTTAATTTTCACGTATATTATATTGTAAATTTTAATATGTGGAATATTCTTAACATATTTAATCAAATTTTTATCAAGTAATGTAGGATATGCTATTTTATCAAGTAATGTAGGATATGCTATTAAAGATGTAAGAAGTCCGATGTAAGAATTCAGTATTTGAGTGTAACGTAGTAGAACAATCTTTTAATCCTTTATATCACTTTTTTTTATAGTGAAACCTCTATCTGTGATTATAAGAAGACCGGGTAGAAAAGGGATCGGCAACGAGTCCCTCTTAGCGGGAAAGCGGTATGACATGGAATGTGAGACCACTGGTTCAAGGCCACCTGCAGTGATAACCTGGTACAAGGGTCGGAGAAGACAGCTGAAGCACACGACGGTAAGGAAGAAAAATAAGAAGTATAACAGCGGGTTGCACGGATCCTCGACCTAGAAGTAGCTGCTCCTTATCCCCTTTTCCCGTGGCTTATACCATGGGTATATCCCATATCTTTTGTCCCCCGGCACAAAAGCCGCTTTTTTCCTGCTTTCTTCCACGGCTCGTCACTTCCATTTTTGTTCCGGCACTTTCGTGAAACACTGAAGGCTAACGCTGGACTCGCACGTGCAGCCATAATCCCAAAGGTGCGAACTTCCCCTCGACTGCAATTCGCTTCGATTAATCAGGACCTATTTGCTAATACATTGTTTTAACGCGTTTCGATTCGCATGTAATTCCCATAGCGCACAGAAGCATGTAATTAACGGGTAAGCTGCTTATTATCCTCCAGTCGGGTCCCCGTTAATTAATCGCCATCGCTGACTCTAGGAGTTTAAAAAAGACCGGGTGCGAAGATAACGCATTGTCTGGCTCATTTTCGGTTGTTTCAAACTTTTATTTATAAAGCTTAGGGATTTACCCGACTGTACTTCGTGATGAATTTGGATAAACGTGCCTGTAACGAGTTCTCACGCGCTGAAAAGTCTTTAGATTGAATCGCATTAATTATATTTTGACTAATAGTTCATTTTTACACTCAGCATTTTAAAAAGTAAAATTCTGACTCGAAGTAAGGCCAATAGATAAAAATTCTTTGTCGAGAGTAAAATAAAATGCGTTAGTCTGTCGTTTATAGTAATAGTTTAGACATTAAGTAACTTTATATGTTTATAAGAGAATATTCGTCAGAGATGTTTGATCGAAGAGAATTCTATTATCTGCATAAGAGCCCTCCGATATGCAGTTAAGGTACTCTCGTTTGCGGCAATCTCTTCGTGCCAAATTGCCACTTGTTCGCGTCAATTAGTTTCGCAATTGTATCGAATTTGATAACGACATTGTCGATACTAAAAAAATATCCAACGATGACGTATCTGATTCTTCAGACAATACATCAAGGTATATCTTAATACATCAACGTGAGATCACATGAGTCAATTTTCTACCGATACTTTCGCGAATCACGCGCCGCTTTGTCAAAAATGAGACGTTGAACTGGCACCGATGACGGTGCAAATGCGAGAAGGGATACGGGGTTAAAAGGTCAAAACACCCCGGGGAGCCGATAACTACACCCCTCAATAGCGAATCTTTCTCTTGGGAGAGATTCTCGCGAGAGGAGCATAGTCATAATAAGACCGAGAAGACCAGAGTTAAGAAGGAAGACGGGAAAGCAAAAGAGATAGAAAGACAGAAACCGGAGAGAAGCGAAGAAAGTGGGAAAGGAGAAGAGAAGGGAAAAGGAAGGATCGAGGAACAAATAAAGAACTAGTACTCTGCCCAAACGGATTGGATTCGCCCGAGCTCGGAGTCACATCCGATTGTGATAGCTGGTTGAAAGCGAGTTGAAAGGGAGGTTGAAAACGACGGTAGCGTCGACATTGGCGGAGGTGGTGGTGGTGTTGTAGTGGTGGAGATCGAAGAGATCGCTTTCGAGACGCGCCGATTGAATTAAGCAGCCATACCTGTCGACTCCAGATATTTTCATTGGCGGCATGCTAATTGCCAATTAAGCTATACCGATTTAACCGATCCCGGCCCAAACATCCACTTCACATTTACGTCCCTCTTCTACGAGCGTTTTCGCTGAGATTACCGAAGGACGTCTACTTGCCGCGTTTAGCCAAACGAATGGCGAGAAGCAAGTTGCAGAGAACATGCGAACGTTCTAGGTACCACGAAGAACATTACTCTATCGTGCACGTTGCATAACAATGCTATAAATATCAAAATAATTCTAGGGCATTATTTTTCTACACAGCATATATAAAGAGCTTTTTATGTTTTATTTATTTATTTTGATGGTCTTTGTGCGAAACATGTGTGTAAACATTTGGTTTTTTCTCGTATAATAAAAAAAATATGAAATAGAGAAAATGTAATAATAGTCATAAAAATGAATGCAATTCTATAATAATTGAAACAATAAACTATAACGAGAAAGAAGTGAAGAAAATTTGTGTAAGAAAATATTTGAATTTGTCGAGAATCGGAGGAGAAGACATCAGCGCTTAGAACACGAGCAAAAATTATTAATTTCAATGATAAAATCCAGGCTAGATAAATTAATTCTAAATTGAAAGAACAAAAGAACGAAGCGTACAATTTTGCACTTATTATGATTGCCGATTCTTTTTTAAAAAGAAATCAGAATTGGCATTCCCACGCATTTTTCTCTTTCCTTGCTAGAAGGAAATATTGATCTTTCGAGGAGTGATATCAGAAGCTCTCTTCAGCGCTGTAACTGCGAGTTGCATAATACTTGTCAAAATGTTATGATACTAAAAGCCCTTTCCGCTAGACGTGGTCGTTACGAGAACGGACGCACAGTGCGAAAATCCACGTCCGGACCGATGGGAATATTCGACATTATCCGATAATGTGTGTATCGTCAAGAGCACATTACTGCCTAGCTTCCTGGAGTGTCTGCTAAACTACATCCGAACGGAGCAGGGGCAAGGAACCCGGTCCGCAGGGAATCGCCATTTATTAATCACGGCGTAATGAATGAAACGCCAAATCGATAGGATAGAAATGTCACGTGTAATTATGAAAATTAAGTTGCCTCCATATATTGCTGTTTTAGCTTGGATCGTTGGTATATTAAGTAATAATTATTAATCGCGCGTATCAATTTGATAATTAGACTGGAATTTTCGGAGAGGTTCATATTTAATATCAGATCACGTTGCTTCGATTGAATTTCCAAATCCATAAATTTATGGCATTACATACGGTGTCGATTCTATTGACATATCCTTTAGGATGCGAAACGTTGTAGAATATAGGTCAGTCCATTCATCTCAACTTATTTCATCTCGCTTATATCAAGACGTAATAAAAATATCTAGCATTTCATGCATCTAGCATTGAAATGTTAGAAATATGAAAGCATTCTTCGATTTCAAAAATAGAATACACAAATTGTGCAAAATTTTTAAATTATTTGATTGCAATGAAACGTGATTTAGACGATTGCTGTCAGGAATATATTGTAAAAATAAAAGGTGACGAAAATTAAATTATAAATGTTATAATTTTGAATTAAACGAAGTAAAATAAAGCGGAATATTAAATTTTTATCTTTAGTTTTTATTATTGTATGTTTCATTTTGTTTCAATCAAGAATTTCTTATGAATAACGTGAATAATAATCGTGAATAATAATCGTTCCAGTTTCTTGATGCGCGAATACGTTCCAAAGTTCGTCGAACTTGCGTTTAGGCTCGAATGGGAATACCTCGGTCACGTCGAACGTTCTATAGAACTTCACTAGCCAATGCTAGGACGGCTCGAATCGTGATAGTTAGATACGCATGGCCCTGAGGGGCCTGGCATTATCGATAATCTGGAATCAGAGCTGTAACTTCCGCGCGTTGGCTCGCGTACACGTTAACGCGCCGCTCTTTGGAGTCGGCGTTGTCTCCGGCGCCGTTGACGTACGGCCCTAATTAATTTCACGTAGTTCATTAACGAACCCCGGCCGCAGTGCTTAACGACGTTTTGGCGTTTCCGCATATCAGAAGCTCCGGAGTGTATTCCCAGAGCGGGCGAAAACTTTGCTATACTCGCTGATTAGCGAAGCAAATGATTGCTGCGTGCATCGCGCGCACGTTCCAAATTAGATATGACGTTGCAACAATGTAAGTAATGTAAGGAATGAATCTAGAAACTTATGATTGTCATTTTGTACATAACGAAAATATAATAGCCGCATATAAATAATATATATTATATTATATGTAATAAATAAATTAATTTATTATTAAGAAATATTTTATAGAAAATAAAATATAAAATATAAAACAGAGCGTTATATATATACACATATATACAGGGTTTGGTAAAAGTCCGGAAACGGTCAAATATCTCGAAAAGGATCAACTATAGCGAAAAATATGTAAGTAGCAAAGTTGTAAGGCTTAATAAAATGTACCTAATGATGGCTAAAAATTTGACTTTGGGTGGAGGACGAAGATCATATGAAGGTCAAATTGAATTTTTTAAATGGAACTGCCTACTTTTTATTGCATATTCTTGTAGCTTATCTCGAGACCTTTCCAAAACACTATAAATAAATGTTTTTTCGTTAAGTATTTTCCGAGTTATAAGGCTTGAAATAATTTCTTAATTTTACATAAACTATAAAATATCTCGTAAAATATTCACTTTTCGATGACCTTACCTCAATACTTTTATGCACAGAATAATGAGAGGAATCAATTGGTGTAAAGAAAACACATAGTTATTTTTAAGAAAATATATGTATTTGTTAATTACAAATTGCACATTTTTTATCTAACTTGAAACGAAAATAGAATAATAAATAGAATAATATCTAACTTGAAACAGAAATAGAATAATAAATAAACACACACATACACACACACACTTAAAAAATTTATTTATTTATTTAAAATATTATTTATATACATTTTTGTTATTTAATTCATACCATTTATTTTAAGAAAATTAACAAATTATACTTTGAGATAAATAAAGAAAAGTATTCGAATTCTATGATGAAACATTGTTATACTTAAATGACACTATTGATGTTCCCTTCACTACATTTTAATTACCACTCATCTTCGTAACATTGACTTTTTTTATTTAGACTATAAGTCTATATATAATAATCGAAGTTAGCTTTATTAAGCATTGAAGTATAATAAAACAGTGTACGAAAAATAATTATATCGTTTCGGCAAAATTAATTACATCAAACTGAACGATCCGGTGAAATTGATTGTATCAGACGAAATTGAGTATACATTATGAAATAATTGTTTGTTAATTAAATAATTTATCTTCTGACAAAACTTTTTAGACGACCATAAACACATCGTTGAAATTATCCCAATATGTTTTTTTTTTTTTTTTTTTTACAGAGATATACGTTTACAATAATTGAACTTCCTACACTTTATTTTGATATAGCATCAAAAATCATCTGGAAACGGAGCGCGGTTCTCGTACTTATCTATTATTTTACTGGTGTTGAACCCTCGTCCCGATTTTTCGATTATCTTCTTCTATACACGTAGCGAACAGCTCTCGCTTTTCCTCGGTAAATGAAAAATAAGCGAAATCCCTGATCGGAATTCGTGCTGCTTAGGAAAGATTCTCGCCACGTCGGCAGGTCTCGGAGCTTTTTCGAGCGTCCGAGAACCGGCGAGGACGAATTCCCGACAGATGTTACCATGGTTGCTTACGGCTCGCTCCTGCGGAACCTAATATAACCGAAATTAACCATGGCGAGCGGCGCGTCGAATCAGATTTTTCTCTTCCTTTTTTCCCCGTTCCGCTTTCCCTCGCCATCTTGCACCACGGGAACCGTGCAAGAACGTTTCGAAACGTTCTCTCTCGCCGCGAGATTATTATTTTTTTTAAATTATACTTGTCCATCTCTCTGCTTCTCTCTATCTCTATTTTTCCCGACGGATGTGAAACGGAGAGCGTAGCTGAAGTTGCGCGTGTTGCATCCTTTAATCCCTTCGTTGCTGGCGTCCGTTCTAATGAAACACACACACACATACAATTTTTATAGACTTTATAATGTGTATTTTCGAAAAAGAAAATTACATTTAATTTCCATAGTGTTTTATACTGTCAGCTCCATATATGAATTTGTAACTCGTATTATTACGTTACATATATTTATGCAATGTAATTTGAATCACTAAAGTGCAAGTTTTCTTTAAATAACCTTACATTTTGCTTGTTTTTTTAATAATATTCTATATTGAAATACAGTTCGTTTCTCCTCTCTCGTGATGTTCTGTGCCAAATTGCTAAATGTGCACATGACATATGGCACTAAAATTTCTCTCACTTATCGTCATCTGTGAGTCTGGTCGAAGCGTGCGAGTGGATCCATGAGCACTGTGTCAGTATATCGGACGTCCAAAACATATAAATGTTAAGATTAGGACAACCTCGCTGATTTCAATGGCCTTGACATGTGTGTAGCTAACTTGCAAAAAGTTTTAGTCGTCGCTCGTTGTTTAGTACAAAATTATGAACAATTAAAAATAGTGACTGATTGAATAGTAAAAACTGCGTTTATTTCTACATGAATTACCACATCAATCACAGAAAATGCGTAGTTTTTGTCCCTCCCTCTACATCTCAAAAAAACCTCTAATCTAACTTAATTAAACTACTTTTTAATTAAAAAAAAAATATATATATGTATATATATATATATATATATATATATATATATATTAAAATTAAAATTTTATGTGACGTGATAGCGAAGATAACGGGGTGCTAATCCGCTAAAAGCGTGAAATGTACATAAATCTCACGAATAATATTATTTGGCATAAAGATCCAGCCTGGTCGTAAAAGTGGTACTTTATTTACACTTATTATTATACCAGAATCGGTCGTAACTTTTTAATATTTATTCCTATAAAATTAACTTTGAGTTGGGTTTTTTGTGGTCCTTTTTTAAGAATGGGGGTGAGGATGAGGGGAGAATGGGGATGAGCGAAGCTTTTTCTTTGCCCACGCATTTTCTGTGAATAGTCATACAATTCCACATGGGCTTCCACCTTTCTTAAAAACTCGTAAAGCTTCAATTTAGGTTATAGACAATCTTTCAACAACAACTGACAAAAGATGACTGACAGACTACAAGTACAAACACACAAAATAGACGAAATATCATACAACATATAATAAATAAAGACTGTCACTATGTATAAAGGAGTTTCGTTGAAAGACCGAACAATGTGAAGGGCGATTTTTTAGTGAAATGAATAACTAGAACTGATTTACTAAAAAAATTGGATTAAAAAATTAATCTCCTAAAAATAAAAATCATATATATATGTAATGAGCACTTAACATATTTGTTCTTATTTTAATATAAGAGCTGTCAAGTCGTAACAATATTTACTTTATATAAAAGTTATGTGTGTGTTGCATAGCAAGAAGTATACGTATAATATATATTTAACAAAAGCTGTATTCTGTAAGAAGATTTTCGCAATGATAAGCTCTGTTCTTTAGCTCTTTAGCTCTTTCTTCTTTTCGCTCTTCACTTTTTTTCTCTACGTGTTACATAGCTTATAAAGATACAATGTTATAGAACGTTTTTACAGAATACACTTCTAATCTCAAATTAATTAACTGTACTTAATAGAAAAATGACTCGATTGGAGTATATTTTAAGAAGAATAAAGATAAAAATTCGATACAGACGAAAATTTGATAAAGAATTTGATAGATTAAAAAATAAAGATAGCACAAGAATTTTTCATCACAATAATTTAAAAGATTATGCATGGTCAATTTTCTTTTTATTCCCGAAAAAAATGTTGGCAAAAATGGAGTGCGTTTCAACAATTTGTTGTTTTATTCTATTGTTTACACAGTAAAATTTCTAAAATAAGAGTAAAAAATGTTAGGAATGTAAGAAATGCTCTGTCCAACAGCTAATCGGCATTCGAATTAGATGCCAATTTTGTGGCACAATAATAGCTTCTGCACATAGGACACGGAAACGCTTGTCATTGATGAATAAATAACGAATCGAAAATTGATTCTCTAAAAAAAAGTCGATTCGTACAAAAATCGCACAAAAAAGAATTGATTTGAAAAATCAATTTTTGGAAAAAAATTGATTTTCTGAAAATCAAATTGATATCGCTCATCACTAGTGTGTAATGGATCTCGCTTCGCGTGGAAAGTTGAAAACTCATGTGGAACCATTAAACTTATTTTATTAATAATTTTTTAATAAACAACAAGCAACGGCTAAAATTGTTTGCAAATTAAAGCCACGTTCTTGACAATATATATCAAGATCATTGATATCGATTATCCCTAATCTTGCCAAATTTTTAGTAGTAGTTATTACATCAAAGTAATATTACATCAAGTTCAGTAGTTATTACATCAAAGACAATAAAAATCGTACAAGGAGTATCTTATTTTTTTCTTCTTTTTGTTTCTTTTTTTATTTATTTCTTCCACGCATGCGTTTTATCAGTGCTGTGTTTATATCTTCGAATGTTCTTTAAGATATATTTTCACATTCTTTAAGCGAGTTACATTTTTCAAAAAATCTGATAAGATATATTTGAATATATGATCTTAGAATTATGTAATTTATTAATTATATTTTTTCTTTTGCTTACATTTAGTTTATATTTTATTTATTATGATCAAGATTTTGAAAATAAATTTGAACTTTTTTCATATATTCAATCTGTCAAAACGAAAGAAGCTGACCTTATATAATGGATGATCGAATTATTGAGAAAGAGAGAGAGAAATAAAATGAATCAAAATTAGAGGCATGTTACACAGGATATATATTTTCATTATTACTAACTGTAATATAATATATCGCAGCATGATGTGACATCGTAAAGAGTTAAGATATGGAACAGCTAAAAGACATAAAGTTAGATAATATAGAGTTATATCAGACAAAGAGAAGGTATAAAGCAATAATCAGTATTTATCGACATTCCTAACAACATTATGTATTCATGGAGTTACGAAATTTAGTCTATATAGTAGTTATGTGATTAGCATAATGATTAAAGTGCGAAGCGACTGACAATTAGGAGGTAGGATAGCGATTTCCTCCTATGTTGGGTTTTGCGAAATCTAACTGTCTTAAACTTGAGTAGGTTAACGCAAGTAACAGAGATTCTGGAGACAAGTTTGATAAGAGCGAGACAACGAATTGAATGCAAATGTACATATATATTCAGACTCGCTGAAAATTAAATATTAGCATAGTACTTATCGAGTAATGATTGTAACAATAAGTTAGTCACAACAATATCAAGTTATGTTTTTAATTGTATCCAGAAATAAATTTTAGAAATAAATTTCCAATAGTTACTAAAGCTATTTTTTTTAATTGTTGCTCTTGATACAACATGAAATCTTTTTCTCAGAGAGATTTACGTATATTATCGTATCTTATATGTTAATATATTCATAAAATTTATTTTACTCTTTTAATATTTACTAAAATTATATTAAAAAATAGTACATATATATAAATCTTATACATTGTATATAAAGAGTTAAATTTATCAAAATATTCATCCATTTATGTCGCTAGTCGACAGCCCTTCATTTGTGTCACTCGCTTCGACGTCACGTCGTCATTCAAGATTTGAATGACTTTTCATCGTGAGAGATTACGAAACGCATTTTCAAGAAATCGAAGCTCAGCCGGCATACCTAGTTCCTTAACAGAATATAGCAGTTGGCAACTAGGACTTTCGTACGAGCGAAAGCGCACACACTCCATACTATTGACGCGCGTACTAATTCACTTCCACGTCGTCTTCCTCGATGAGCTTTCTCGTATATGTGTTCCGACCTCAATCGTTTCAATTCGCTGTTTGCATTACAACTTGCACGAACAAATAAAATAGATGCAAAGAGAATTGTAGAAGACATAGTAAAGTCAGTTAAAGAATGATCTTTGGATCTCTCACAAATTCTCTTTTATTATTTAATAATTATTTAATAATTATTAAATTATTTAATAATTAAATAAGATTGAAAACAATGAGATTTTGTTTAACATATAATATTCCAATTAAATGATATTACTTCATTAATTCACTCATTTACAAGTGTGACTTTTCAACGATTTATAAACATGTCGACGCAGTTTCCACGCGATTTACTATACATAGCGAACAAATCGGCGTAGATAGATAAAAACGATAATTTCACTGAATTTCCTGAATGGTTCACAGGAGGAAAGAACCGAAAATCGAACCGTCAGCACGGTAGAGTTCGAACCGGGTGTCGAGGATCATGGGAAATCTATCACCTGCCGAGCAGAGAATCCAAACGTGACCGGACTCTTCGTCGAGAAGTCCTGGAAGATCGACGTCGTATGTGAGTACACATTACATTTTTTCTTAACGTTCCAATTTCTCGCGGAACCGTAAACTCGCTCACGACCGACAGATCGCGAAACTGATCGCGGTAAATCGAATACGACACCATGACGAATAGTACTCTACAGCGTTTGCCGATCTCTCTACCTCCCCTTCTCTTTCTACCCCTCCGTTCTTTTTCGACCCATTCCATTGTCATGTGTCGCACGCATGTGTCATAAAAAAAAGAAAATGAAGAAATTACTCGATAGTGCCTCGACATCATCTCGATTTCACCTTCATTCGAGTCCCGAATTGGCAGATTTTACGAGTCTCTTCATTCCGCGTACCATAACGCACCTTCCCCATCCCCCAAATTCACGTATCATTTACTTTTTGCGTCTCCGTATGCTGTGTCCATCCTTTTTATTGGCAACTGCCAATAAAAAGATCTTTACGAGATTTCCTATAAATTGCTGTCGAAAAATTCGACGATGCCGATCGCTTTCGTTGAAATCTCTCGATCCTGATTGTCAAATTAATTAATATAATAACAAGTCTAGAGGGTAAACAACCAAATATGTAATGAACGAGCTAACAATTAGAAGACGTTAAAAATATAAAATTAGAAATAACAACTTTGTTCTGGATAATTACATAAGTGAACGTTTTGACTTCACGGAGTCTTCATCAGCACGCTAAAAAAGTACATTTAACTCAACTAAACATAATAACGCGCTCCTGTTGTTATGTGGCTATATAATTATCGCTATCTATTTGAACATATGATTATCCTAAGAAAATCGAATCTGTTTAAGATTACATAAATACGCATAAAATAATCATATTTCGATCACTTATCAAAAATTGTTGTGGTCAAATTGTAAAACGTCGGTATGATGACTTATTACTCGTTGGATGGCGAAAATATGTTAGTCCACAGCTCTGTCATGAGGTCCCTTTTGAAAATTGTCGCATTGCCAGTCCAATATAATGAGATGTCGGAAGTAAACGAGAGATCTTTTTTGTAACAAACCATCGGTTTGATTAATTAATATAAAGCTGGTCATAATTTCTATTACGTTTTATGTCTCCGTACTTTCATTCACTGACAATCAAGTAGCTTTTCCGCTTCCATTAAACTCTTCCTTCTCTCTTATCCAATGCAATCTCTTTCTTTTTATTACACAACAAGCAGTTTTATAGATACTGTGAGATCTCGATATCTTTCTAGTTTCTTAGATTCTTTAGATCTTAAAAGTATCAAACGCATCTTTCATCCCGAGCGATAATTATGTTCAAAAGCGCCTTTTTTCAGCCCCCCCCCCCTCTCTCTCTCTTTCTATCTCATTTATTGCAAATGGTTATAAGCATGATTATCGCACGCGTAACACGCGTTTCCAGTTTGCTGGGCACCCATGAAATTATCATGCAACTACGTTCATCCGGCCTCGTAAACTTTATGTTCGACTTGTCGAGAGTTACGCTTCTCAGTGCATTATTAAAACAATGGGTGACAACACGGCGGAGATGGGTGGACCGAATATTTCGTTCCATCCAGCGGTGTCCGTTTTCCAAATGAGTCGCGGTTGGAGACCGCGTTATCGTTCTGGAAATCTTTAACGCGAATATCCACGTGTTTTATATTCAACGACGCCGGAAAATGATTGCGTTAGACGCGGTAACTGGCAAATTCTACCTCGCGCGGCACCATTTCCTCGCGAGATTATTGTACGGCGCCGTGTAAAATTTCTCTGTCTCAGTCGCGTGACATAACGCTCGGACAATGATTACAAATTTCGTACCAGTCGTAAAAGCTGCGCTTTACGAAGAAAGGAAATAATGACACTTTTGTTGTCGCGCTGTCATGTGAGTATAAAAGCAGATTTTACACGTACAAATACAGAAAACTCGGAGTCTTTTACTGTCGTGGACGAGTCATCCTGCTGATGCTCGCGATAAAACGGTTTAAGGTACCGATCGTCGGCGACTCGTAATCTCGAAAGTTTTTCCCGCACAAACGTCATCCGTGCCGTTCATTTTTAATCTATTTAATCGCCAACGAAATCTCTCGCAGCACAATATTGTCGTCAGTTAATAGCGTTCCGATGAAACCATGACAGTCGATTTATTGTGAAAATAATTAAAGAAAACACAAGAAATTCCATGCAACAGAGTAATCTAATTCATTCTTTTGAGATACTTGAGGAAATTAATCGATTGTAAGTTTTCTTATTTGAATCTAATTATTAATCTAAATTTCATCTTCTTAGAGTTTTTTTACGCTCACTTTTTCCAAGTTCTTTGAAAAGTGGGTTAGCAGTAACGGTGCGATAAATCAAATGCCTTTTAAAGGTTACGGTTAGAGTACGCGTTGCGACATAAATTTATATCCATGAATGTCGACGCAGAGGTAATATCCTTAATAGAATAAAGACCACTCTTATGAGGGATACGCTGTGTATCACCGTATGTTCATTTTAATTGTATAACACGTATAAATAACGGGATAAAGTGCGAGCGGAAGACTCGCGTGCCGCTTCAGATATTTTTTTCAATTTTGCGGGAGCGCGCGCGTGTCACATCGGCAGCGATAAATTTTTCGATTCCGTACGGTTTATCGTTCGTTCTCATCTGTCCGGTTGCGTCCGTTGCACCTGCACGTCGGGCAGAAATATAGCGACCGGACAACGGGCGACCGGGAAATACATAAGGAGCACGGACGAGTATTCGCGTCGTATAACGGGAAAAACTGCAGAATACGGGAAACGGTGTCATGTCACGTATTCGATTACGGTGACCATTCCTACAGAGTCCGAACTTGGAATTACACCATCTCAGAGAGACGGTCGATCCCCCGTCACTTCCGACAGACGAGACGGCGAGAGAAGATTGAGCTCCCAGTAATTTCAACTTCTTTCTTCTAAATATTAACGAATCTTGCCATAACTTATAAAAGAGTTAGCTAACGAAAGGTAAATCAGTAACGGGGACCGACGACTGGGAAGTAAACCGGCGCGATTAGGCCGGATAATTAATATTATCTCGCGGAAGTACGTGATTCCGGGAAGAAAACGAGTTGACCTGGAGGACTAGGGAAATTCATTGTGATGAGCGATAAGGAGAAAATATACCATAAATTTACGGAAGCGGCTTGGAGAGGCTTGCTATGGTTAAATTAATGTGCACGGTAAATGATACGACGAGCAAATAAACACTTGATCGCTGATAGCTATAACGTAAAGTCGTGGGAGAACATCTACGAGTTATCGTTGAAACGGCGCAAGATATTATTGAGTCTCACGAGCAGGAAAAATATCGGAGCTAATGGAGGGAAAGGTTGAAGATTATGCCTCGCGGACGTAGAAATCGAGATACGCGGGTAATGAAAACAGCGATTTACGATGTTTTTATCGCTTGTATTTACAATATTCTATGTATTTTGCGATGTCAAAATATCTGAATAAGCGAAGCATATCGTAACATTAGAGTCTGTCTTTTCATCCCTTTTTATCTTTTTTTTTTATGCTAATGTCAATGCCATTTTTTAACCCTTAATAATCACACCTTCAAAAAATTCATAATAATCACATGGAGTCAAATTGACCCCAGACTATGCAACCTATTCATACCAAAAAATTTCTAGACATAATTTGAACTTTGGAGAATATGTTCTCATAGTTTAAATTATGAGTTTTCATGTTTTAATTAAGAAAAATTGTTGAAAAAAAAATGGAAAAAATGTCTTTATTTACTAAAAAATTCATAAGTCTCTTAATTTTTCATATTTTTACGTAAAAATTTTGAGTGTTACTCTTGAGATATAATAGTTTGAGAAAAAAAATAGTTTGATACAAAGTGCTTAAAAAAGTATATTTATTCTGAAGATTTGGGGGTAAGAAGAACACAGTGATTTATTAGTGAAAAGCATGTTTATTCACATTTGTGTGAAAATTCAACAATAATAATATATGTGTGAAAATTTGTTAGGGTCAGCCTGACCCTGGGTGATTATTAAGGGTTAATATCTAAAAATAATTTTAGAAGGAGAGACTGATCTATCAAATATGTAATCCTGAAAAATATTTTTTGTATCTTACACATAGAGTTGAATAATTTGAATATTTAAATGTATACAACGCAGAAAGATTTTAATATTTTGCTCTTGCAGATCCGCCAATAGTATCGTTAAATCTCGGATCGACCTTAAGCCCAGAGGACATTAAAGAAGGGGATGACGTGTACTTCGAGTGCCATATTAGAGCCAATCCTCCTTGGTCCAAGCTCGTCTGGATACACGACGTAAGAATTCTTAAATATTATATATCCTGCTTTTTTACGATATCGTGGTGGTTCCGAAAATACGACATCACGTAAATTTTACGCAGTATCCACGTGTAGGAAGGCTTATGGTGGGTTTCGTCGATATGCATGACGCATCCCACTTCGTACATCGAACTGAGTAGAACTTTAAATCCTTTATTTGCATAATATATGAGCTACGTAAGCACGACGCGTGAAGAGAAACCTCCGGTACTATGTCACGTCGATACAAACCTATTTCTGAAAAAGATCGAAGATGTCTACGAATTTTATTTATCTTCAAATCTATGGCAAATTAAAGAAATAAATAATTTTACAAGTAATATAGGTCAGCACTTTAATTTTATATTCTTGTTGCGGCATCAATTTACTTTAATCGTTCTCGACGCGATAATAGTTATTAATTCTTCCGACAGTTATAAACGTGTGCATTTTGCGATCGGAGTCTTACAATTTTAAATGATGTCACTTCTAAAGCTTCGTCGAGAAGTTACATCGAGCCAGATTGAATGCGATGCATGATTTATCTTGCATTCGTGACGTCGTCGCATCTCGGGGAATAAAAGACGCGCAACGAGCATAAAACGGGTATCAAAGCGTAACCAACGTTAGTCGGTCCCAGCTCATACGAGAGATAGTTGCCTCGGGAGACCGCCTGTCTGCTTATTCTAGGCAGCGCTACTTGAATTTCGAAACGCAGCCGCCGCCTCCGCCGTTGCGCATTGTGTATACACCTACTGGCGCGGCAATTGCAGCGGAGACGGAAGTTAAAGGAACACTCCCAAGGCGTACCCGGGACTATCAGCGACAAACTTTGGCCTTGTGTATCGATGGCAGTCACGGAAGCACAACCTCGTGAATTCTAATCGTCCCGATCACCAGCTGCGGTCTCAGAGTCGCTGTTACGAATAGCTGTACATTAATTTTTATTGTCTTTCGACGATCGCCGCAAGTCTGGTGCACGACGCGAGCGTCTCACGAAATACATGCAATTACGAATATACATGTAACTTTGTTACATCGTGGAAAAGCGTAGCCAGCAGTAAGCTTTTGAGTGCAGCATCGTAATAAAGATCAATCTACGGAAGCTTAAATTAACTTAAATTTGATAGACGCAATCGTTTAACAGCCCCAAAAGTTCGGGAAACCATTATCCTTTTGTCCTAAACAAAAGTGAAATCATGCGATGAGATCACTTTTGTTTAGCACAAAAGGATAATGGTTTCTCGAACTTTTGGGATTGTTCAATGATCGCGTTTATCAAATTGTTTCATCACGTCACAATTTGGAGAAATTTGCGGTTAAAATTTCAAAAAAGGACTATTTTAATGTACTTTGGCATAATATGACTACATGTTGAAGAAGTTTGATTGCGATCAAACGAATGACTTAATTTCTAGCATTGTTTCTAATATTGCAGTTCCTTGATACCGTCTTCTATAATACTCTCTGGACAACTCAAGGACAACATTTCTACCGCTCGAACACAAACTTTCTGAAACTTATATTATTTTGTTGCATGTTGACAACAAAAAGTTGATAAAATTCAGTTTTGCAGATACAATTCAAGTTAGAATGACACGATTATAAATGATCATTACTCTTATAGGAGTATTTATAACTCGTGCAACTCCGTCGTGTGCAATGTAATAGAACAAGAAAACAGCTTGACAGGCATCTTTTAATTACTCAGACCATTCAATACACTTTTTATAAACTAATAACTAATTTTTTATACACAGTTAATATATTTCCGAAATACGCATCGTACTTTAAACTTCACAATCTCCTTCCTTCTTGCTGATTCGACAGAATTTAACGAACGTTTCTTAAAACTCATAAGTTTATAATTTTTGTTTACAAGCTTAAATGGAAGATCTGTTACGTTCTCGAGCTTTCAAAGCAGCGTACTCTTCCTCTTTCAACCCCCTTCCCCTTCTCGGATCTTAATGCATTAATCCAACGGCCATAACACCTGGCGGAAGATTGCGGTGCACACGTATATACGCCATAATTATATTACCATCAGCTACGCTAGCCAGGAATCCCGCAGAAGCGCGGTGCATTAGCTTTCCTCCGGTCTTTTCCGGGATCAGCCCAGGGCCTCATATCCCTCCCGTGTTCCGTCGTTCACTTTAACCCGGCTCATCCTCCCCTTCCCTTTCTCTCCTCGCTCCCGCCCTCTTTTCGTTTCGTCGCACGGCGATCTTTCGCCGGATATACGTCGCGAAGGGCTGCAGGAAACGGGCTAACGGTGGGCGGCGAGCAGCTGCTACCGCGTAAGAGATTTCCCTCGAAATTGCATCTTAAAAATATGATCCGACTTCATTCCGGAGGGAGAACGCCCGACTATCGCGCCGACTATGTCACTCCTCTGCTTCCCCCTTTCTCACCCTCCACCGCGTTCTCCGCCCGCGAATTCTTCCTCTCGCTTGCGGATCGTTTTCTAGTCGCGCGATCCGCTTCTCACCTTCTGCTTCCCAAGCTCTTCCTTTGTATGAGCCTTCAAACGATGGTTGGATGATTTAACCACACCCGATTTGCGCCATTATCGTAAAACTGGTTCTTAAAACTATCCACGATCATACATACACGCACACACGCGCACATACTCGGAGTTTCCGGTGATTATTGAACTCCCGGACGTAACGGAAGTCGGATACGATGAGCGCTTTTCTTCCAGAAGAAAAGTACGTTTAAGTGGAGATGATCACCAAAGACGATTTCTTGACTTGATACGCTCGTTCTTTTCTCCAAACGATTATTTTTGAAACAGTGTAGAACCTAACGTCCCTTTATTTTCCTTAAATTCAAGATTTTCTTTGTAATTAATATGCGCGTATTAAAAGGCACATCGAATGACAGGGGAAATGATTGACCTCTACATTGCTTTACTTCCATGTTGTCATTTCTCGAGTCTTGGACGCGATTGCCTTTAGACCTCGTTGGGGTAGATTTTCACGTTCGCGCACGGTATGTCAGAAATGTTTCATCCATTCGGTGTGGCCGGATTCCTTTCGTTCATCCGGAAGTTTGCCTAGGAATTATAAGGGCCGTTAGCACGTTCTATCTGCCAATCAATCCTGAGCTAGCAATCAGACTGGGATCCAGCACCACTGGGATCTTAGAAAAGCGTTTCGGCCAGCAGTAACCTTCTGAGTGGCAATCGTAAAGAGGGAGAAAGAATCATGAACGGTCGGAGGGTGAGCAAAGGAAGCGGGGGAGAGGAGCGGGAAGAAGGAAACGACGCAGGAGCGAGAGGGTTTGAATGGAGCTGGAAAGTGAAAGAGAAACGGAAATAACAGGGGCCAGGAAGAGAATAAGACGAAGAGAAGGAAGAAATCGAGAAGCCGAAGAAAGAAATGTGGGGTAGCCGACATAATGGAGTGCAGTGATTAAGTCGGTTCTATCATTCACGGGGACAATAGAGAAGTTCTGTACCTACCTGCATCGACGAGCCAATCGGCCGGCCGGTTTAGACGAGGAAAGAGAGAGAGCCTGAAAGGATTCTCTCAACTCTTCATCTTTTCTCGCAAAGTGGATTGATCGAGCGTACTGTCGGAAGGGTCCCATTAATACCGTTGTCCGCGTGAACACGCAGGTAAGATCGAGAATTTATCTCGAGCTAAATCAAGTCTCTCTTCCTCGTATCTAGCTGCATCTTCGCTCTCTCCATTAAGAGACAGTTTAAGCCCATTTTGTACAGGAAGTGCAAGAATTGAAACAGCGAATATATAGGTAGACGTTCGCACTGTCTCTTAAGAAATCTTCGTCAGTGTTGAAACGCCGAAACGTATTTTAAGTCCCCATCAAAGCGACGAATTGAAGAAAGAAGTGTTTCCACTTCCTGAATTCCAGCGGATGGATTTCGTGAGACGCAGGCGATATCGATCAAACTTGAAATTCCGCGTCGCTGTTTGATGCACTCGTATCGGCGGCATGGCTTTTGTACATACATCGATTGGATTGCACGAGCGTGCGCCAAGGGTAACGGCTTCCGCGTATCTGCCGAATGCATTTCCCTCTCACGCGAGATTCAGACCGACGAGTTCGGATCTTAATGCGGCGAGAGCGCGAAGGAGTCGAAAGGCGTGAGAGTATGTATCTGTATGTGTATGTATGTGGTTCCTGAGGAGGTGGATGTCGAGAATTCGGCGGGCCGTACATCAATCAATTTCACTACCATCGCGATCAAGGCGTGTCGGGGTTCTCGCTAAGGGCAACTCCCCTAAAAGGGGTGGAGGTACGGATTCGTTTCATCCGATTTCGATCTCGCAATTTTTCGTTGAGAGATAAGACGAGGCGAATCAGGAATGATAGTCGATCGCATAGTCACCCACAGTCTTCGTCTGACACTTCTAAAAAGAGCCGATAGTCGGGTAACTTTCGAACAGCTGTTCGGAACTACTTCCACGCCATATCTCCGAACATTTCGCCGAATACACCGACCAAAATCCTGGGCGCTATTGATCTTGGCCGATTCTAATGGCTCAATACAACCGTCTATTGCAATTGCTAAACTTTCTCTGAGAACGCCAAAAACATTTGCGCTCAAGTCGTACACGGAAAAGCGCATTTGGATGTATTTCTTGCATAGATCTCTAATGTAAGTTTCTAAGACATGTACATTGATGTAGGTTGTTTCGAAATATTGATAGTTCCAATAATATTTGAAAAGAGAACAAGTAAAGAGACGTGATATATTTTTGCCAGATATATTTTTGTAAGGTACAATCTTTTATGAGCGAGACGCTAGAGCGTCTTTTAAAGGAAGAAAAGCACTTCTCTAGAAATAAATCAATGTTCTTTTTAAATAAATCGATTATCAAAAAATGCAGATATTGGAAGTACTATAGACTTTTCCGATTACAATGGTACAGTAATTAACTTTCATTAATTACTTGCAGAAAAATATATATTTATGAGAAATATCTCGTAATAGTTTATTGTCCTAGTATACTTGGAATAACATTTTGATTTCACTTCTTTTTAATCGCATTATATTGGTTATTTGGTTTTTCTCTTGTGTTTTTTTGAATAAGCGTTATATTCTTTAACTTAATATTTTCTAAATAAATAAACAATAGGCTAAGGAATACTATTTATATATTAAGTTATTTAATATATGTTATGTTTTTCGTAGAAATACTATTTTTGATCATTTTTTAAAGAAATTTTATATAAAAAATATTGTCAGTTTTGTGTAGAAACACTACTTTTATTAAATGGCAAAATATACGTTTTTTTTTACATTGTTAATGTCTTTTTTTAGGTGGAGATACTTAGATATTCCTGTGATGTTAAGTCACATGTCGAGATACATTTATTATAACTTGAGATATTTTGCAACATGAAAAATAGTTAAAATATAAAACTGTAAAATTTGTTGAGAAAAATATAAGACACATAGCTTATTTTACAAAATAGAATTTGATAAATATTTTAAAGAATCTAATATTAATTTTTATAGCTTGAATTTTTTAACTGTTGCTTTTAATAACTGTTGCTTTTAAACTTTTTAAAAAGTTATTATATAACACATACAATATTTATCTTCCGTCTCGAAAAACGAGCATTACTTTAATTTTATGTTTCATAATTATTAACAGCAGATCGTTAAAGAGAAACGTAAATTAAAGGAAATATAATTAAATAAAACAAAATCTCGATAGTTTATACAACACCTTTTTTGTTTTGAAACATCCTCTGTATACATACACACAAGAAAAGTATACATACACACAAGAAAAGTACACGCATAACTTTTATTATTAACGTACATGATCAAAATTTAATATGGAGAGAGTTATGTAGCCTAAAAAACATTCAAAAATTTTATTTAACTATATATATTCTATTTTCTTCCTTTAGTTTTAATGTTATTTTATATTATTTAGTGTATTGTATATTCTATAATTTATAGAATATTTAAAGGACGGAAAAATGGAAGGAGCTTTGGTAGAAGCGTTTTCTGCTCGCAGTAATAATTTTTAGTTTCAAATTTTGCATTTTGATAGGAAACTGGAGAGAATTGCGCTTGGATAAAAGATCATAACCGATTCCTGCGCGAAAAATATTTTGCAAAACCCGGTCAGAAATAGTACTATCCGCGCAACACCGTAATTGATCGACTCTGCGCCACTCGTTTCTAGCGTAATAAAATCGACAACATTGCGACGCACTACGAATATTCGATAACAGCACATCTCTATATGACCCCGCATGCAATTGGGATTGTTCTGCTAAAACCAAAATACAAATAACTTCGACAAACTATCGGTCGCTCGACTGTTACGAACCGACTCTTACGCATATGCGCGACACGTTGCGTTCGTGATTACACGTTGTGTTTTATTCGAGACGTACGCGAATTACTATCTCGGCCGAATCGCGAATGATGATTGAAGGAATGACCGCGTCCTGTGAGCGGATGAAGAAGGACAGCCGAGACAGTCTGCGCTTTGCAAGAATAAACGGAATAAAAAGATTCCTTTGAGGAACAGCGACCAGGAGACGATGCAAAAGGAGCAGAAAGGAAGGAAGAAAGGGAGGAATGAAGGAAGGAAGGAAGGAACGGAGAGTGGAAGGAAGTATGGCTGCGGCTTGTTGGCAATTTTTCAAAGAATCAGTGTGCCGTCTGACCGGAATGAACGATCCCCCCTGCCATCCTACAGAAGTCCTTTCTTTTTCCTCAAGCTTGCTCCTTTTACGTCTGACCATACGAGAGAGGAAGAGAGAGAGAGAGAGAGAGAGAGAGAGAGAGAGAGAGAGTGCGACACGGAACACTGAAGATCACGCGATCGCACAGGATCCTCCTGTGACGGGAGATGGTTTCTGTGTTCAGAACTGGGCGGGCATTCCTATACGAGAGGCGATCCTCGTTTGGAGGGCGCGAGAAAATTCGATAGATTCTCAGGATCCGAAAGGTGATGCCAAAACGAAATTGGACGGGCCGTCCAACGATACGATGGTCCCAAGATTTGGTGGACCAACTGGGGGACATCTCGGATGCATTCCTAGAAATCGAATGTCGCGTATAGAATGTCTTACTATCGATTGGCACGAGGACGTTTCGTAGAATCGGAAAAGGAGCGAAAAAGATGGTCTCAGGATCAGATCGCCGTTTTTCAGCCGTCTATTGGGGAACTAAAATAATTTCGAATGGCGCGCATTTACTGACTGACCCCGTTTAACCTATTAGTATCGCTATAATATCTTTTAAGGGATCGTCGAAGACACAGAGATATAATAGATAACATTAGCCATTAGCGACAGCAATTCCCTTAGGCCGATGCAATTAGGCTTGTCGATAGGTAGAAGGGTGTCAGCTGTCTACTCGGAGAATGGACACAATGGGGAAGTTAGTTGATCCTCATTTACGGAGCAAACCCTATGAAACCTAATTATCGGAAGCGTAGTGCTCTCTCCGCTTCTAGTTTTGGGACTGACTGATCAAAGGATCTTGTTGCGTTCGCCATAATAAAATTAAATTAATAACGTCGAGCCAAAAGCGTTTTGGGACTGACTGATCAAAGGATCTTGTTGCGTTCGCCATAATAAAATTAAATTAATAACGTCGAGCCAAAATGTGCCGCGTGATTGAACAAAGTGTATGATTTTTGCTCGAAAATCTGATTGCCACATCACGTTCGTTACGTTACAAAATGAATCTGTAGGATCTGGCGTACAGTTTTTCAATCTTGACTCACCGATTCTTAATCTATCAGGAATAGTCCGTGGAATCTCGTCGCTATTCGTCCTATTTTAAAAATTTGACTTGTAGACTTTAAGATATCAATCCGAACCTTGCAGTTTTCGGCTTGTTCACTTTCTATGATTTTGATTGTACTATTAAACGCAAATTACGTGAACGATCGCGAGCTTGAATTAGAACGAAATTACTGGCGCGAATCTACTTACGCGGACAAATACAAGTACACCAGGTGGAGGAGTAGATTGGATAAGTAGGATGAGACGCGCAGGACGGATGGTGGCTCTTCATGGAATGGCTCGGTCGCAAGAAAAGATAAACGAAAGTCAGGAGCTGACTACACAGGACGATATCGTACTCTCCATTCCGCCTCGTCGAGACGACGAGGAGAAACGCGAACGAGAACGACGAAAGAACGGAATTCCGACTCGTGGGAACGAAAAGGTGGAGGCTGGGGGATTCGAGTCGCGAAAGGGAACTTTAAACTTCGCTATCTCTGCCGAGGCGAGAGTACGCAACGGGACTATAAGTGTAAGCTGCCGCGATATCGATCTTGTAGCGAATTTCCATCGCTGGGTGTCTCTTTGATGGTGGTTTTGACCGATAAGCTTCGACAGTTCTTGTCTGACGCAGATGAAATAAAGCTTCGAACAGTTTACTTTCGAGAAAATAAAAGAAAAGCTCAATGATCAGACTCGAGAAAAGAAAACTATAATATGCATAAAGACGCAGACGAGAAATCTGAATATAATTGATATGTATAATATAGAGTGTTTTATTTTAATCTTTGGATCATGTTTAATTACGAGAATTGTTAGAAGAATAAGTAATAATGTAATTTAATAACATGTATTTCTTAATGTTAATGTAATTTATTTTCTTGCATTAAAACATTGAATTGTTATTTAAAAAATATAAATATTTTATATGTACAGGGTGACTCTGAACCACCCTGTATATAAAATTTTTTTTATTTATTTTACCAAGAAATTTATTAAGTATTATTTTCTGTTTGTTTAATTTTCTTTTTACCTTTTGTTCTTTCTTCCATCCATTATAATGATTGGTTTAAACAATACAGAAAAAATGTGTAAAATTTTTTCAGTAAAACAACTAACAAGAGAGATAAACATTAAAATTAGCTAAGGCCAAAATAGTCTAGCATAAATAAAGAGTATTTTTAAAAAAGTCGATAGCCGACAAAAACACTCTTTTGTACACTTGAAACTGGTTATCTCAAAACTTATAAAACGTACTATAATCATTTTGATTTCATTTAAAAGATAATTTAGATCTCTACAACTTTTGTTTGATACTTTTTGTTAAAAAAACACATACTTTCTTTGATATTTGTAAAAATGTATGAAATAACCGTGATTTCAAAGGTTTTTGGGCGGTAACTTGTTAAGAAAGCATTTTTCGACCCATGTTTATAGGAAACTTTTTGTTCAGAATTAAATTTCCTGTAAAATCTCTGAGTCTGGCCGGAACATTCGGGGCCACGCTGTATATATACATATATCTAATTTCCTGAAGAAATTCTTCTTGAATAAAGAGAAAGATTATGCGCAAGGAACTGCGACGTCGCGGTAATGTGATCAGGATTATTTTGTAAAATTATTGAATATAGAATTTCAACAGAAACACAGAGGAAAGATGTAAAGGCGTTCCATTAAAAATTCTTCTGTCGAGCTTAACAAGATATAACGTTTAACGAGTCCTTTCCGAGCTTCGTTTCTTGCCGCAAGTAAATCGAAGATAAACCTTGGGATTTAACCGGGGCTTAACCTATGCTAAGCGTGCTAAACCTCCTAGCCTAGACTCGACCACATGGATGGCTGATTACATAGATTACAATGCAGTTTAATTGAGTTACGTCGTTAATGGCCGCAAACACCGCGTTCATCTTTTTTCGTTTTTTTCCTCTTTTTATTGCTTTTTATTACGTTTTATTGAAAAATATATATTTCATATATCAAGATTGTGTGAATTTTATCGAAAAAAACTCCATGCGTATCAACCAGCGTGTTCAATTCACATGATACGAGTGACTAAGTGCTCTAAAATGCCTAATATGTCATCTCTGATACTTTATTTGGCTTTATAGGACATATGAATTGCTGAAATATTAAAAATTGTGTCCAGCTTGTTTTTCCAAATCATCTCGAATCCATATTTTTTTTAATAAAATGGAAACCATGTGTAATTAAATTCATCAATATGGGTATAATACATTTCGGAAAAAAAAAACCAATTGCATGTTGCTCTCTTATTGGCATTCTTCTATCCTCATCGTTCATATATTCTAATTACGTAATAAGATAAGTTTATCGGTACATCAGTTAATCATGCGCAAGTAATTAAATATCTCCGCACTATTGTCGTGAAATCGCGCAAGCGAAAAATACGATGAGCAAGGAAAAAGAAGGGAAAGGGGGACGACGTCGCGACGTGCCGTGTCGAGCTGCCGAGATTATAAAACAATTGAATAAATCTACCTCTTCGAGCGGCATCCAGGAGAAAGAAACGCGTCTCGAAGGAGTGGAAGACAGAAGTGAGTGGAAGAAGGAATCTCTGAATCTTCCCCTGCCCTTCGTCCCTCGCGCGCATTCCCGGTCTACACCCCAACCCCGCCAACTTCTCCAAGATTCAAATGGCCTCGTTTCAAATCGATTTCGAATTATCTTCGGCGAGCGGATTCTGGCGGAACGGGAGAGAAAAGGGTCCGTCGGTGTAATGGAGGAAACGGTAGTGAGGTAAGAGATATAAGAACGAAATGGTGGTGAGAAGATGATGGAAGGAAGGAAAGAGAGAGGTGAGGGGCAGGGTGAAAAACTTAAGGGACTTTTGCTGGATGAGAAAATATTTACCGGCGAGATAGGACGTTCGACTGTCGTTTCTCGTTTGATTAAATAGGCAGGACTACTTTTACAGCAGTGCACAATGATAGGCATACGCAAACTGGAAATATTCCTTTTATAATCTCCTACCCCGTCCCGCGCGTGTCGAATTGTTATCGCGTGTTCGGCAAGAAGACAAAAAGATCGATAAAAAAAATAAAAAAAAATATCGCTCAACTTATACAAGGGTAGAAAAGTTTCTACGGAAATGCGGGAGAGTAACGGAGTGATGATTCACTGTTGAATTCCAAGAAAATGGATCCCAACGATAAGTTCGATTAGTTTTTAATAATCGACTTTGTAATCACGTTACAAACTACGGCGTTTCCGCCAGCAACTAGCCTGTAAATTAGGTAGTAGACGGCGGTCGTAGAACTTTCGAAGGCCGCCTCTCGCTTGATTAAGCGGTTCGGCCTGCATTTGGCAACGGCACCGACTCTAGCTACTTGTTGGTTCTGACGTGCGGCTGTTCCACTCCGAGTTCGTTCCTGCTGCAAGTTTCGGAGTGCGATATTAGCACTACATTCGTCCCGCTTCTCATTTTGTGTTGCGAAAACAAGGACAAAGTAAGACATAATGGAGCTCACCCTTTTGGAGCTAATTAAAGCGGCAAATTCGTTACGGCGACATGTAACCGTGCACAGCTCTTCTAACGGTAAAACTGGTAAAATTGTATTTGTCGCCTGCATCTCCTGTCCGGATAACACAGAATATTATTATGTATTACGCTACTGTTTAACATGCACGACATCATTGCGAGCAGCATTGACATTAATTTTAGCGACGGATTCTTTGACGAGCTTGTAAACAATTTTTCTTAAAAATATCGATATATCGAATTGTTTGTTGCAATTTCACATATATTTCTAATATCTAACAACTAATTCGACTAAACTAACGTTGCAATAAACAGAACATCGTAAGACTCATAAAAATATATCTGCAATTTTCTGTACGTATATTATATGGTTATTTATATCTATGATTTCTCGTAAATTTAAAGACTAGCTAAAAACTATCAGTAAAGTACGATTTGTAAGTTTTAACAATATTTCCAGTGTTATTATTATAGTATATATAATGAATCTAAACATATATATAGGATGTTTAATTAAAGAAGAGTACAACAGTTAATTTTTATCACTTAATATAATTTTTTAAAAACTACATATACATGAAATTACGTATGATAAGAAGTTAAATAAGAGGTTTTTTAAATCCATTTTGTATTCTTTCTTCCAGTTATAAGTATTATAAAAAATTTATAAATGTTAAAAATGATAAATGTTTAGAAATAGAAATTCGTCGAATACAGAAATATAGTTATAATTACATGAATTTATTAATGTCTAGTTCATATATTTAAACTAATTGTTATGTGTTGCACTTTAAATAAGATATTGTTTAACTTATATAATCTTTTTTAATAACTTTTCTTTTACTCGCAATTTTCAAATGATATCTCATGAAGGTCCAAACCTTTTAGAGCACTTAAATAATAGATTTTTATTGGTCTATATGATGCATGGAAGTATTCTGCAGTAGGAAGTATTCTGTGGAATCCTACTCTTATGGCTCTTGCACATAGGACGTGTCCTGTGTATAGAAGCCGTCATTCATCTATGGATATATAACGATACAGAATTGCAGTTTACATAAAACTGTAGCTTAACTTCTTACGATTGCCTCGTAAGCTACGACTTATGATTTTTTACGACGGTTGATTCATACATTTGCTTAAAATTGCAGCATAAAGTTTAATAAAAATTAAAGGATTTTATTATCTCTCTTTCATCTTTTTACTTAACAAAAATAATGACTGTTGTGTCTGATAGAGAGAAAGAGAGAAATATAGATAGAAGAAAAGGGGAGAAAAGAGCAATCCTCCGACTTTAAATAGCGAGAAAGAGACCAACCAAGTACAACAAAAAAGAATACTTTATTAGGGGACATATTGACATATACATTTATGTAAGTACAAACAGTAATGTCTACGTGTAAACAGTACAAACAGTAATATGTACAAACAGTCTGTTTGTACATATACTGTACACAAATAGTCTATTTTATGTTATATGTAAAAGCTCTTAATGACGTTACGCGACCACGACTCGTTAACTCGTTCGAATTACAACAATATTATTACTTGCGCGTGCAGTAATGTTTAAGGTACATGCCTCCTCTTGCAAGATATTTCCTTTTTGTCTTTCGCAGTCGTAAAAGCGCTCGTTCGGGCTACAGTGGTATTCCTCCAGGGCTGGAAAAAAAAAAGATACAATAACGAACGTTCGTAATGATACAATAACGGTCGTAACAGACAGGAAGACATCCTAGCGAGACGCGCGCGCGGCTGTGCTTATCTCTAATTTATCGCAAAATTAGAAAATAACGAGAAATGAAATCGCGCGCTCGATCTTGCGGCAGAACAAGTCCTCTCTAGCACAACGGAGGATTGCTCTTTTCTCCCCTTTTCTTCTATCTATATTTCTCTCTTTCTCTCTATCAGTCACTAGATAAATATATATATATATATATATATACATGCACATGAGTATTGCAGAAGTCTCGTTTTCGTAGCGCAATACTAAATTAATTTTAATTGAAATCTCTTTTTCTTATAGAATCAAATCCTGGCGCATAATACGTCGGCAAGGATCATCTGGTCAAATCAGAGCCTCGTCTTGCAAAGTGTAACAAGGAGCAGTGCTGGTCGCTACGTTTGCGCAGCAACGAACGCCCTGAACGAGACGCGCAGCGAACCACTGCACTTTCGAGTTAAATGTAAGTTGACTCATGATTAAAAAATATTTCTAACAGCCCTTGAAAGTACTATCAACTATCCTCACATTTAAATTATATGTCATAAGATTTTTTATTAATAGTAAATGATTTCTAACTTTATATATTTACTATGTACTCTCTGGGAATCGCATTTTTTTCGTGAATATTTTAAGAGCGTTTAGCCCTGGTTATATTTTTTAAATCCAATTCTCAGAATATAGCCGACTGTCGACACGAAAGCCGCTTCTAAGTTTCGTGAAAGAAGTGATTCGTACTGTAGCTTATATGGAATAGGGCAGAACACGTGCGCGGTTCTCGGTCTTGAAAACTCTCTTGAGCACGAATTACCAAAACAGCCCTCCCGAGCAAGAGATCTCAAACGAGAGAGGCATAAAAGGACCTCATGCACTTTTCTTGTAGGACGCACAATTTGTGAGGTATTTGGGGGAAAATCCAAATTCTCTTCTCAGACATTTTTTGGTAAAATGCCGCCGTAGTTTAAGCAGTCCAGGATACTTGAGAATGAGCGTGCTTTGTTTAAAACTTAAGATGTTAAATTAAGGTCTTATCATTTTGGAACGATAAGAGATATCAAAGCGAAGGATTAAAGTGTCAATTGAATTTTCTTAATCTGATTTTTGTAAAAGTATAACAACAGGACTTCATGTTGACTCGCGCAAGGTGCTTAAACTATAATATAATAAACACAAATGTTACATTTTCATTCTCTTTGATCACAAATTACATAATGATGAGAAATACATACATGTATGTTTAAATTTGGCAAACGGTTAGAGCTTGGATCTTAATAGCCAATCAATGAGCTGTGGGCCGACTTGGTCGGACTTTTAACGCAGTAAATAAGCTGCCAAATTCTTGATTTGATTTAGGGGAAATGGGACTTATTAGCATCAAAAATTAAAATTGATGTTGATTTTATGTTGGTGATTTACTGCGTCTAAAGCACAGCTTATTTACTACGTTAAAAGTCCGACCAACCAAGTCGGTACGCAGCTCATTGATTAGCTATTTAGTTATTACGATCCAAGCTCTAATCATTTGGCGAATTATAATATAATAATTCGTAAATCCAGAAGCAATTGAACGAAGAGGCATTTAGTACGAAACCCCGACACCGCTTGCTGGATCGTATACAAACTCCAATCTCGCAAATAGGCGGGGGTCCTCAATATTTAGCCGTGGATCGTGACGACCTCGTAAAGATAGACGAAATAGTCTCGGATAAGCCAGTATCTCGCGAGCATCTCCGAATCGAAATCGGGACGGTTTCGTAGTTTATTTCCTTGGATATTACGGCGTTGTTAAAAAAGAGGAAATAACGTTTCGTTTACGCCATCGATATACGTCATACTACAGTAATATAATGGAATTTAAAGTAGCTGGGACGCAACTATCTCAAGAAGATAGAGAATGAAAGCTTTCAAGTTCACACGGTGATTCGATATCACGTTCGAATCAATTATTGCAAAGAAAGTATATATACATGTGACATAAAAGGAATATTTTTCAAGAAAAAAGGGAATGCTATTATAAGTTATTAATCATTTTTATAATTTATTATAATTACTTTAATTATTTATTACTATTTGTAATTACTTTAAAATTTATTATAATATGTTATCAGATAATATGTTATTAGATATAAAATAACATATTTATTATCAGATTCTCTATTTTATAAGAATAACAATCTGATTATTATTGCCACATATTTATATTTTTTTTTTCTTAAATTTAAGTGTTATATTATTTTTTAATTATAATTTTGTTATACATCTTTTTTATGTACAAGGGAAAATAATTAGAGTCTCTAACTTATTCATGACAAATTGTTTCGCACTTTCCACAAAACTGCTTTCTGTCTATATTACAAATTATAAATATTTTTTGAAGATTAATAGTCATGACGATAGATTATTCATTTGATAATGTACAAACCTTGTAAATATTCCAAATAAAATCATGCCAATTTTACCGATTTGCACGGTAATCGGATATTATACATATATGAAAGTTTAAAATCGAACAATATTAATTAATAGCTGTAACAAAATAGCTTTACCATTTTTCGATGTATAAATGTTAATTAAATTTTATGGGAACTAATTGAAACCACATGTTATAGTCAATATCATTTAACATGATTTATTGTTGACTGAAAATTGCTCAATTCATCATGCTGAAAAAGTTTGTCTGGTATAATCTCGAGAAAGTTTGTATTTTTAATTATCAGAGAAAGAGATCTATAGTATAAAGTACAAAATAAATATAGAAATAAATACAGAAAATTCTCCGTTCTTGAAATTAACACGTAAAATAATTCATAAAATGAAATAATCTGTAATAATTAGATGTATTAATTGTCACATCTATTTGTAATTACCGTGCGCTGCAATATTATGTTTATTACGTTTAAAACAGTACGTAGACCACGATTTCGAGACGTTGCAATATTATATTTATTACGTTTAACGCACGTGCCTTTTACATAGGCCGCAATTTAGTTTTATGTAGATATTATTTACAGAAACCGTGTAATATTGTAAATACAATGCATTTACAATTACACACACGCGCGCACGCATACATGTTTCACGCGTTTACCTTTCTATCATAAAATTTCTCTGACGCATTTGTTTTGTTGCTTGTTCGGATAAAAACCCATGATCAAAGTTCAAATATGAGGCAATTGAAAATACTACAAATGGAACAATGCAGCGTTACGAGAGAAGAACAATAAGCCTGTAACGGCGGCGTATTCTCTCCCGCTTAAATTTAATATTAAACAGTAAAAAGCTTTGATTCTCGTGGAATGCTGTATTACGGCCATCATCGAAAATTAATAACAATTGCTTGTCTTTTATGAATCGAATTACGATAGGAAATGTGCAGTAATTATGAACGTAATAAAGCTGAAAAGTCTGTAATAAAAGTGACATGCTAAAAGCAATCCGAGTTTTAATAATGAGTACTTTCAACCAGTTTGAGATCAAGCTTTTCAGCCTGAATCCGACTCTCGTTTTATATTCTCCCCAGCTACATTTATTGAATATTATATCGGCATTTTGATCTTGGGTCTGATTATATTCGCGTAATATGTATCAATAATATATATTTCTACCATTCAGCTCCAGGAATGTTCTCGTTCGGTTACATGATGAGATATGCCTGTGTTTGTCTTCTCCTTCGCGCAGAGGCAAAGAGAGGCGCAGATAAACGTAGATAAATCGGGACAAATATATCGTCGCGTCGAGAAGACGAGAGAAGGTGGGAAAGGGAGAGTAGACCTTTTTGCATAACTCGCGTTGGTAAAACGAGAGATTCCGCTGTCCCCGCATGACAAAACGTGTGTCAGAAAAATCGTCCGCTGCGCGATATCGCTGTCATTTGTGTGTTTTCCCAGATACAACTGCGATATGTAGGTCATTATTGGCATATCAGATCGGGGGACTTTCCGCTTTTTTGTATACAGATAACGTCGAGACAATAGGAACTTGAATCTCGTCGTCGCTTTATCTCGTCTCCTTTTACAAGATCGACAGAAAAAAATCTTCCCTCTTCATCCAATCAGCTAATATTCCTGAGATATAAGGATAATTTTTACAGTATTGTAGGACGATTAGTATTAAGCCGGCATTAAACGCAAATGTATAAAACGAATTTGTAACTTTACGATATTTTTTGTGAAGTACAGCGACAAAACGGTCACTTGAATTAAGTAATTATAAATAAAGCTGGAATCACAATTAATTTATACATTAAATATTAATTAGTAATAACAAATTTTTTTTCTATGTCAATCTTCTTTTTAATTTGATTAACATGTCAAACAAGTCACTTGACTGTAAGCGTACCTAAATTAGATAACATTGTTATTCGCAAATGAGACTTTTACTTCACAGACTTTTACTTCGTTGTTCACGGAGATTATAATCAACAATTAACACTCTTGTGCTTTAATGAATGCTCGTTCGTGAAGAATGCTGTATCCTAAAAACTTATCTTCTTTGCTATGATAATTTCTGGTTGGCATAACAAAGTACAGAGCCCTTGACGTAAGACGGTCGACGATAAAGGAAAAAAGCGTCACTTCATAAAAACTGTTCCTCAAGGTAGCGAGCTAAAGAGAGTAACATTAATAATGTTTATCGAGAAGCGCAATTAATACGCGTCGCTCGTCGCCCAAGTAATCTCTTGACGGAACATGCCCGAAGGTGAAGGAAAGCATAAGGTAGTCATTTTGAATTTTACAACACTAATCCGCAAATGAAATCTGCGAGTAGGTGCTCTGACGAAGAACGAAAAGAGAAACAGCGCTGATATTTACTTCACATCTTTCTGAACAGGCGTCTACCGATTACTTTAAAACTTTAATTAACACACCGTTTTCCTCCTTCTGCATTTTACCAAATTAAATCGTTAATCGCGTGTTCCTTGAACCGTAATTGCGCGAAAATTCAAGATTCTATACTCATATAATCCTTGAAATTTTACCTTTTACGAGTCATCCTGATTAATTGCAAGTAAATTTCCTAAATATTAGCGTCGATGATAAAATTCATAATGTGATAACTGTCGACAATTCTCTAAGAAAATTTATTGATTGTTATTTTGAAACTTTATAATTAATGCAATGTTATTTCGCTTCTCAATACACATAAATCAATAATTCATGTTGCAATAATACATACAAATCAATAATTGAATATTATTGCAATACTAATTCACGTATAAAATCGAGATTTCATGCTCGTAGTCTAATAATGAGTTCCAATTCTCACGAAAATATTGCTTGCTACAAATTTCGTGAGTTCTAATGCTGACAATAAAATGTATAATACAGTAGTCATGTAGTAGTACAATGGACAGTAAAATGTGTGTCAGTTACTTCGCGTTATAAACTCCGAAATACATAACGGGGAAGAAGATCGTCTCGCTTCTGCCGCTGGTACACACAAATCGATAATTCTGCTTCCAGTCGCGCCGGTGTGCAAGGAGGACCGAATTATAGTGGTCGGCGCATCACGGGGCGAGTCGCTCGACATCGCCTGTAGGGTCGAGGCCGATCCGCCGGCGCACAATTTCCGGTGGAAATTCAACAACAGTGGCGAAACCCTGGAGGTAGCACCTGCTAGGTTTTCCATGGAGAAGTCGAGCGGCGTCAGTGTCCTGAGATACACACCGTCCACCGAGCTGGATTATGGTACCCTCTCGTGCTGGGCGGACAATCTTGTCGGTACCCAGTCGAGACCGTGTCTTTTTCAGCTGGTAGCAGCTGGTGAGTATACACGATAACTGCAGCGATGCTTAGGGAGACTTTACGGTGGAAAAAATTGATCGAATTTTATTGACACGACAAACTGTTTATCAACTAACAATTTGTGTTGGTTGGTTACGTTCGTCTCGTTTTGATATATTTCCTTCGAGCAGCTAAAAGAGCAACGATAAGAATCAAGTTAATCTAAATACGAGTTAGCAATGATTGTTTTAACCTCATTTTTATCTCGTTGATAATACTTTTTTATTTATTTATTGATTTTATTTATTATTAAGAGTCCCAATCAGCAGACTATGATTTTTAAATGTTTTTAAAATATTTATTTAACATTATTACGTTAAATAAACATTTAAAAAATATTTTAAAAATGCTGTCTGCTGATTGGGATATTAATAGAGCTGGGAAAGATAGTGAAAATGGAAGATGCTACTCGTACAGTCGATAAGTTTTTAAATTATTTTAAAACGTTTTGTGTGCGTGTATAATTATATTAGAGATTATTGAATTATAAAGTCGCAAACACACTTGCTCGAAATTGTGAACATTGTTCTGTTTGAAGAAACAACTGCGCGGATACAACCATGAGAGTTACGCAAATAAATAGATGACTGAAGTATGGCGTGCCTTTTAAAGAAACACACTCGACATTTAGTTGGCTGGTACTCGAAATGATGGAAAAATGCTGGAGTTCACAAAACAAACGCAGAATTCACAGCCGTGGCGTCTCGTATAATAATTTCTTTGTCGAGTTGTAAAATTAGGTGGGCATTTTTAATCGCGCGAGCTGTCCGCGCAAAAATCACCAAAAACACGCGTGACGCGGCGACGATTGAAATGCAAAATCGCCGTTTTTTACGGGATCTCTTGGGGAGAGAAAAAAGAGCGTGGTGCGATTCCCGCGAATCATCGCCGTACAATGGGAGGCCGACCAATCATCGACCGTTAAATCGGCATTAATCCCCAGGCGAATTTTTCTCGTTTCCTCGTTCTCCTTTTTTTTTGCCCTCTCCCTCTCCTCCCCCCGTCCGTGCGTGATCGACAGTGACATGGCGATCGGCCGAGGACGTATTGACGTTGACGAATACGTCGAATGTGAGCGGCACCGGTGTGTGCCCCTCGCCCTCTCGTCTCTCACCCCTCTCCCTTCCCCTCCCCTCCGAAAATAAAATCGTCTGTCCTTCTTTCGCACACCACTCGCTCCTTCGTCTCGATATGGAAACCCTCTCGCGGTGCTCCACCAATGCCAACGACCCGTAAATCCGATGGCACGATATTATTTTTGTACCCCTATCCGTTTCTCCCCCTCCCTCCCTCCATCAGCCTCCACGTTATTGATGTCGGTTAGCATTCCGCGAAGCGGAATTTCAGTAAGGAATATGCCCGTCGGAGCATGGAAGAATGGTAAAAAGACGGGATTTCCCGAGCAGAGTCTTGTGACAGAATCGAGGATCACGTTAGATGCCACTCGTTACGCATTTCGAACGTATAATACAATTGGAATTCCGGAACATATCGAAATTTACGATCCCCGAACGCATGAATGAAATAAAGATATTTCGTTCTATCAAAAATCTCACGCTAAAAATAGATTAGTAATATCAATACGTTGCAAGGTATTTTTAAAAAGCGTTAAACCTTGCAGGTAAAATATATGAACGAATAATTTTCTGGAAAAAATTTATCGCGATCCATTCTCTTGGCAGCTAAATATAAAAATATAAAAATATAAAAATAAACTGCACATATCTCTGCTCGATGTGATCATATTACGTGTGTTTGACGTGCTGATTTTTCGACGAGTTTTTTCGCGTAGACAAATTGTCAGAGAAATACGCCATCCTGCGAGTCATCCAGTTTGACGAACTTAACCATCTTCTTTGTCCGTAAAACTAATTTGAATTTGCCTCTATCCGGGCGATGTCCTTTTACAAGCACGAAAGAGCGGATTACAAATGTTTATTCGCGAGGAATGGGCTCTACGTAGCAAAGCGACATAAGAAACGGAAGGGCAAAGACGAGCGAGAAGAGAACAAGCGCGTGTAGAGTACAAACGAAGCATTGTCGAGATTCAATATACGTTCTGTAGATCCGCGAGTCATAACGAGGAGAAAGAGGAAAGACAACGACGACAATGACGACTTTGTGATAAATGAAATCCCCAGGGGTTACTTATGAAACGAGCGCGTAGAATCGAAATTAACATCTCGCCACGCGGAACGAGACGGTCACTCGAAAAATCCTCTTCATCGTTACGACTTCCGGTAAGATGCGCGAGAATTGATTTTGATCGGAAGTAGAAAAAAAACGGCGCTCTCGTTGTCGACGAGGGAGGGGAATCCCGACGGCGGGACGTGTCACGTTGACGAGTCGGCTCGGAGGTGCGGGAAGAAAAAGAGAACAGAACACATCTCTACGCCCATTACGATCCTGGTACACTAAATCTTTGCCACTCGTGGACACGCGAGCATTTTTCACTGGCGCGCCGAGCTTGATTTCCGGCCCGAGCCAACCTGTGGAGCCGCTCTCGGATGTATAGACGCGTACAAGATGTCCAGAAAATGTCACGAGACGGAAGTGGCGGTCGTGCGTGTCGCTGAGAAAGATTTAGTGTCAGGAGGCGTAACGGCCGCGAGAAAGGAGGAGGGAGAAAGCACTCCTCTCACGGTGCTTTTGTCGAAGCTCCATTTTTGCACGAAGAGCCGTTCTTATTGCAGCTGTATAATATACGAGCCGTTCGCTCCGCCAATTTCCCCGTTCATCGAACCACTCTCCGTTTCAGGGAAACCGTTTCCGGTGCGCAACTGTACCCTGGCGAACCAGACGTACACCAGCGTGGAGGTGAAATGCGTGCCGGGATACGACGGTGGACTGCCGCAGAAATTCGTCCTGGAGGTTTATCACGGTGATGTTGATTATCTAGCAAGTAGCCAGCCCCTCTACAACGTCTCCAACCCGGACGAGCCGTCCTTCGCTCTCGCCGGGCTGGAGGCATCGATCGAGGCTGGGGTCCACGTGGCGGTTTACGCGATAAACGCCAAGGGTCGAAGTCAACCTGTCATCATCAGCGAGGTCACGTATCGCGATGCTGAAAAACGCACCGGTAAGTACGTGCTTCCATCCAGGTGAACACGTTAACGCCGCGAATGCACTCCGTCGCATTTGGCAAAATAAAATCGGAGACCGATGTTCGGTCGACTGCGCTCTATCGACTGTCATTAATACGTGTCAACGAATTGGCAATCTCGAGCGATGGATTGCAACTCGTCGGAAGAATCAACGCAACGTTAAATTGCGCGCATGTGAAGTTTCGTCATAATTCTTGTCTCGTGTCGCGCGAGGATATTCCTAGGCAGATCGATAGCGCGCGGATATGCGAGCGGATTGGATTATCGCGACGACAGGATGAAAAATCGTGTATCGTCTATCACTTAGTCAGGGGGGCGAGATCGAATGAGGAACGTCGTTCGAAGAGAAGTCAACCGAAACTCAACCCTGCTCAATTTAGCGGGCATCCGCGATTGCCCGGAGATTAGCGAAAGGTGTTGGTCGAGTACACGGATCGACGTAAGGTTATCGTGGGTTCATGTGGGTCTTTCGGGCAAGGGAGGATGATTCGGATAACGGCTGTTCTCGAGGTGGGTGGTGTCAACGACGCGGGGCGGTAAGCAAGACGGATCACCACCCTCGAGACAACGTTACGAGACGAGAACGTACCACACCCCATTAGACATTCGTATATATTGCGGATCGTGTTGCTTATCGAGGAGAGTCCGGAAGTACGCCGGAATTAATCCTAAAAAATATATTGTATTTTTTTTTTTTTAAATTACAGAATCGTTCGATCGATTCTCTGTTATAAAATATGCGTTTATTTCATTTTTTGATAAAGCTGTTTTATGAAATATTTATATAAAAGTGCATTCCTCTATAATTGGACTTTATGAAATTTAGATGACGCTCTAAAATTACAAGAGAAAAAAATACCAGCTTGTGATATGGTAGCAGTTATTAAATATCAAGCATTATTTCAACCGCATTATTTTTTAACGCAAGATTAAATTCGATAGAGGTTCGAGAGATTTAAAGGTTTTTTTTAAATATACAGCAAAAGGGAAATTACTATTGTAATTTTTCTATTGTAATTTTTAATTTTCATCGTTATACATTTTTTTAATTTAAGCTTTGAATAAAAATTTTCTATTATTTTTTCATCAAATGGAATGCAAAAGGTTTTTTATATAACAAATAAACAAAATTACTAGAGTTTAATTTAATTTTTATTTATTTAATTTAATTAAAGTACTTCGACCATCACTGACTTCAATTTTCCTATTTTTCAAAAACTCTAAACTCCTGATTTTATTTAACGCAAGTTCTTAAAAAGAAAGCTTCTTGCACTACAATTTAATATAATGCAACGAGAGTTGTAGGACGAGACAAATCCCTTGTAAATCTCTTGTAAAATCGTAAAATGAATCTGAATCTGGAAACTGCTAACTATTTCATTGCAAAACGCGAGCGTAGAAGTAGAGGGTATCTCAACCCAACGGGCGTACGGAATAATACAACGAGAACGTGGCAACGTAACAAGCGCGTCACGTTGCGTATCATTAAACACGGTGGCAAATGAAGCCGCAACTAACGCGCGCTCGCGTACGCAGCGCAACGTAGTGTTATGTGCACGCGCATTCTCGTAAACAGTAGTTCTCGCAATAGCCCGGGGTAAAACGGGCAGCACCCGAATCAATTGTCAGTGAAGTGATTTACGGTCGTCGCAGCGTCGATCAATTTGCCGCTCGATAGAGACCGACGCGGTTTTTCCACGTGACTTTTGACCCCGTGGCTGCGAGCGGTCAAAAACAAATTGGGGAATCTGCATTCGAACGCGAGCCAAAGGAGGTTCTGACCGCCGTGGTGCGATTTATTTCCAGTATCGATCACCCAGAAGAGACAACTGTCGCCCGGAATTCTATTCTCGTTCTACACGTTCGTCGTTTATACGCGAAGAACTGCGGCCACGACGATTTTAGTAAAGACGGCGAATCTATCTTGCGCAGGAAGATCGAGGGGTATTACTGGAATCGTGCGAAAGAGAATCGTGCAAATCGCGTAACGGAGCATCCGTCGCGAAACACGACGTACCTAACGGATTCGAACTTTTCACGCGACCCCACGCAAGTCCGGGCGGCACTTGAGCCGTTTCTAACTTATTACGCGAATTTTTTTGTCCCACCACATAGGCAACGAACATCGAATTAAGGAAAGCAATTACAGATAATGGTCCCAGCGGCACCCAGCGCCGGGACTACGCGAAGGACTTAGGGAGGAAAGAGGAAGTAAAGCGGAACTGGAAAGCTGAGGAAAAAGGAAAGCCTATCCGAGAAAGATACGAATGTACAGGGTGGTCATTAAGCAGCTGCAGCTTTCCTTTCTCTCTGTTCTTACGATATCTCTCTCGTTCCTGACCTCGACTGTTCTTTTTGACTTCCTCTCTCTCTCCCCCCGCCCTATATGTCTCCCTTCCTTATTCGTTCCCTCCTTTTCTCTTGTACTTTCGTCTTTTTGGACATTAAGCCGTTGCGCGTGCGGTAATTTTCTCGGGGTCATTTTTGCCGCTCTTCTTGCTCGATCGTTAACTTCACTTAGCTCTGTTTACCCCCGTCGTCATTTTTCTCGGCCTCCCTCTGTCCCGGCCTCTCCTTCGTCTGTCTCATCCTCTTTTCTCCATGCCCTCGTTCATATTCCCGTCCGATTTTGTGCTTCTCGTTTCCGCGGGCGACCTCGTCAGACGTCGTCGAAGCGCCACATCTTTCCACGTGCACGCCGCTACGTTTTCCCTTCCATTTCCGTTTTTATCGCGTAACCTCGCTCGGAGACGTTATTTCGTCTCCAGTGGCGATGGTGGTCGCCTTTTTTTCAACGGGTCCGGCGGGAAAGAATAATTAGCGCCACTACCCACTCTAGCGTACTCGCGTTTCTCGCTGAACACAATTTTCTTCGGAGTCTACCGTTTTAAATGGTCCCTTTTATCGTCGAGGCAAAAATCTTCGGACGCCAGATCACAGCGACACGTCGGAAAAGTGTTCCCAGATTTCAACGATTACGGATATTGAGAAATAAGAGCGGCAGTTTCTTTGAAGCATGAGTTGTAAACTTCAACTTAAGCATTTACGTGGCGTAATCGAAAAGTTTTGAAGTTGAAAGTAAACTTTATCGGTTATCGATACTCTTAATCCTTTTTAGTAGTTTTTTCTCCGTACGTTCGTTCCAGCAGTTTTGCCATTGTTTGAAAGTTGTATCTTTTTTTAACCGTCTTATGAGAGGGGCATTATTTAAGAAACACTAATCGATCGCAAGTCGGCATACAAACGACAGAATTCAGAGAAACAACGTGCAATGATCAAATTTCGCCGGTTTTGCAGTTGTTATACGTCATGAACCTCTCACAACGACGACGATGCTCGAAATGTCGCTCGAAGACCTGCGCGAATTTTAACTAGCAGTTTACGCTTGACGGAAAGAAGATTGTTCGAGGGATTGCTAGTCGCTCGTGCGGCGATACTTATTTCTTTCCTGCCTCTCATACAGACCTTGGAATTGAACGTAGTTATATAACGAAAGTTGAGCAATATAAACTCCGGAAACCTGGTTCTTCAAACTCTTTTAAAAAAGCACCGCACAGATGAATTCCTGCTCGAATAATGTGTCAGGAATAATTACTGCGTCAAAATTCAATTTAGGTGCCTTCTTAAAAACAATGTATTAACCGAAAATGTTCACAAACGAATGTGTATTCCATGTTACAAAACTATCTAATTTACAGCGAATGCTGTGAAATTTTTTAATTACTTTGAAAATTAAAAGCGCGATTCATCATGCGCGCACATACTACTAATAACGTTTTCGTCTATAATGAACCATTGTATTCCTTTGTATTCAGAATTACAAATGTCGTGACCGATTATAACCGCGATTTATACGTAATTACCTTTGCCTAAGAGTACGCATCGTTTCTTTCTCCTCCTTTCTCTTTTAGTTGAAGAAATTTACAGGATGGATTTATTATCCTCCCGCTTTATTCACAGAAGACAATTATTTAAAAAAAAACGCTATCCTTGTACCGATTTAGAATGGTCAATTAAACAATGAACAATTACGAGCACAAATGCGATCTGCACGGCTTATCCCGTGCTATGGAGGATTGATCCGGGTGAGGTATCCGCCAGGTTAATTCGGTCGAACGAGCCTGCGGGTATTCGAATTACAGCGGCATCAAGCAGAGATCTAATAGAGATACGGTCGCGTCGGATAAAGGGTTTCCATCCATGTCGATGCCACGCGACGCGACACTTCCTACAACAAGATTAGAACTCACCGACTCCAAAATCTTCCCGACGATCGAAAGACCAAGTACTGCCCCTCCTTCTGCCACGAGCACTTACACTTAAGATGTTCAAGATTTGCGGCCATGCCTTGCCACAGAACTCCGTCCTTCCATCTCTATGCAAGCCAGACCGGAGCCAATCCACTCTCTATGGCGGGATAGCGGTGGTAATTGCTGTCCGATTTCGCCCCGATACGCACCATCAAGCGTGTTCGTATGCATGTATACGTGTACAAAGAAAACACCGACCGACCATAATCTCTCCAAGCTCGTCGGGTCTGCTGATTGCAATTAAGAAAAGATATGTCGAAACCACCGTGCGTTGGTTCTACGATTTAGTGGATAACAATTATCTATTATCTATAATTATTATCTAATACTAAATATTATCTAATACTAATATATAAAGAGAAAGTCTGTTTTTTTTGTTACCGCATAACTCAAAAACTATTGAACCGATTTCCTCCAAATTTTGACACCATATTCTTATATACACTGGGACGGACATAGACTATATAACATGTTTAAAAATATTTTCATTATCCATTATTATAAGAGAAATTGATGTTTTTATTTTTTATCATTTACGGCTGTATTAATCCGTGTAGTACAGCGATGTCACCGCTAGGCGGCGCGCGGCTCTGTCCACCCGCAAGCAGATTATATAAGGAGCACTGTCCCCGGATTTCTGTATTTGCGGGTTTATTCGTCGATTCAACTCGGTTGCCACTATGCCTCGAGTACAATTAAATTTATCGAGATCTACTGCCTGTGCTCGAAAAATATTACTTTCAATACGTATAATTTGGTCGCACTTATCTCGGACGAAACCGAGATGGGAGACGTTAGTATAAAATATTAAACGACATGTTTTTTTTATTGATATCCGGGATTGAGTCTTAGTGTCGAAATGACAATGTTTAAGATAAGTTTTTAACACTTCTGACATAGGATATTCACGTTTCCTGCTTTCTTAAATTTTCATAAACGTCTCGCATCCTCGAGATGCATTCCCAATGCGATACCGACTAATTGCATCAAAGATGATCCAACGTACCGACCATCGACCTACAGGCCATCTCTTCATCATCCTTCGTTAGTTTTGATGAGAGCGCACGCCGATGATGGATGATCCGGAACAAAGGTTTCCTAATGTTCGAGTAGGTCTGTTGACTTAGCACGAGCTTCTTAAGCGATTAACACTAATCGGCTAATTTGTTCCCGTATTCCTGCATTTAATCTCTAAGTTCACTATCCTGTGACGACTGATTATTGCACGTGAAATCCACTCCGCATGGAATGCTATCATAAGGAAAGTCTTACGGAATGTACATATCACAATATTTTAGATTCAAGAGAACCGTATAAGAAAAGGAAATCGTACACTATTAAAAATCCATTTACGTGACATTTCTCGGAATCGTTTTAAAATAACGATAGCATTATAAAATAATTATATTGGTGGTTAATAATTGGAACGTGCTAAGCCAGTTTATTTTAGCTTGCTAAGCCACACTAGAAATTTCAAAAGTTCGTGCTAGCTTCGATCCTTAATGAGGTTTCCCACAATGAGGTCCGGAAATTCGCTCGAGAAATGATCCATGGTGACGGAGCGATGGTAGGTGAGCCACATGAACGTTTCATTAATTGAAAGCGGGGGAGAGACTCTAAGTCGCTTTAGCTGAAAGCGGGGGAAAGCGTAACGGCAGCGTAACAACGATTTGGGGTCGACCCTACGTTGGAATTAATCCAGGTGAGCCAAACTTGGATTTGGGTGCTGGCTAAGCCTGGCTTCTTGGTGACTTAACCGGCCACCATGACCCCCGAGCATCTTACCTCTGATGCGAATGCCACCGTTACATGGTATAACCCACCCTTTTAAAGACGATCTTCCCTAACTCTGTCGAGCATACTCCCCGGTAAGATTCATCTTGAGTTACTCTCACAATACCTTTACTTATACCGAAAATTTGGATAAAATTTAATTAAAGTTAAATATAAAATTTAGATCGTTACTCAATAAATAACTCATTGTCATTTTCTTGGTGTAACATTGCTATTGATATACCGTTTTTCCAACAACGAAATCTTCGGGCAGCTAATTGAGCACGTCAAAAGTTTGTAACGCAATTATTCATTCTTTTGAAAGAAGTTTTTTCCCGTATATAATTCCCCCGATCCGTGTCAAAGCATAACGAAATATGTAATTGAGATTGATCGCGCGCCATTTGGTTATTCGTCACGTCAGACAAATAAATTGATGTCAACGATATCGTGTTAGTGAGCACATATCTTCCTAAAATCTCGCAGGAATAAGCCACGGAGATAACGACCCGACAAAAAATACAAGCAAAGTTTCCGGCGTTTTTGACAGATAAAAAAACCTTTGCAACATTTCGAATTGGGACAATCGAAATTTTCTTTTTTTTTTTTCAAGTTTCTTCTATCTGGGATATTTTTCCCAAATAATCCAAGCGGTTAGATTCCATTCCTGACCCTACTGCAAGTCCGATTAGTGATCTAAACTTCGATGAACTTGAGATTCGGAAACCCGTTGGGATATGCGATCTTCTCTCTTTCTCCCCCCTCCTCCCCCCCTCTCTCTCGCTCTGTCTCTGTCTCTCCGTCTTCGAGAACCCCGTTAGTCCTTTCTCAAGGATCGACGATATAAGGACCGGTTTATCTTTACTACCCTAGCACCAGACGTTTCTCCGCGTAGAACTCGATTAAACTTCCATTGCAACTTTTACGAGACAGTATCGGAGGCTTAGGGTTGTATACAGTCGCTAACTGTAGCTATTCCCCATCGAGCGCAAGTTCCATAGAAGTAATAATAAATTGAAAAATTACCCATTGATCTGAAAAGCACACACGCTCGCACGCGAGTCGTAATGAATGGAATATTCGTCAATTTAAATTAAATTTCAAGTCAATATTTTTTTTTGCATTAGGTGCTAAGAGTAAAAGGAGCTTAAGTAACGCAAAAATGAAGTAATTGAAATGAACTCGGGATGCATTAAAACGAGAGTGAGCCATGTCGCGGTCGAAAAATGACGGAGAAATAAATGAAATATTTAAAAGCTTAAGCCGTCAAAGTAGCGCGCAGCACTCCGGCATCATAAATCTTCCTCAACTAAATTGTCAAAAGCCTTACTGCAGTTCATCCACAGAGCTGGATGAATTTACGAGAGTTTCTTAAGCTCGTTGCAATAGGACTCCGTGTCGCTTATGTGTGCTCACACGTGACATGCTCGCCGTACGTGCCGCTGCGACTTCCATAAATCTTCCTTTACAGTCTAGTCGAAGCCGTGGTCAATTACACGAAAAATGGAAACGATGATGCGCGATAATCGCATGATCAGCCCGCGCAAAACGCATGACTTTTACATCCCGATTAGAAGGATCGCTCTTGCGATTATGAGGAAACCGAAAGGCATGAGATATCGTGAAGGAAGCAAAGACATTTATATAATAAGAATTTTATATTACAATAACTAAAATTTTGTTTACATCCTTTTTTTCCTGAATAATTCCTTGATGCTTTCCAGTTTAATTCAAGGGATCTTAATGTAAGTAATTCCGTGTCATTATTTAGCACACAAAAAATAAGATTAAAAGTGAATTTATTACATTTGCTCCCTCAAAAAAATCTCTCAATGCGAAACACGGCGAGAGATACTTTTTTAAAACGTAGCGTAGTCATATACGCCAAGCTATGCTAATAGTCCCTGCGTGCAATGTTATTCAACTTCTTTTTTTTTATTTCGTGAGGCAGAAAGGTCCCTCGGGAAGGAATTCAGCTCGTCGTCCTGACGTGACCGCCCGCTGGCTTTCAGCGAATCTCTCTAGCATGCGTTTTCGAAAAATCCGTCCTCGAGCACGCGAATCGCAACGGCACGCAATCGAGATATGTGTACAATAAAACGACAAGATTCCCGCGCGGATAAACGGTCGTCTGTGAGATACTGCGGTGTGCGTCTACGAATTTCTTAAGCCCGCCATTCGCTCGTCGCTCCGGCATTCGCGACTGGAACGGTGCGCGTAACGCGACGTCGAAATTCATTTACGGTACCACCACGCTCGGCATAATACCACCACCTGGCGCAGAACGGGTTCGGTCACAGTGTGTACCCTAGGCTGATTAAACCAGGGGTTTTACGGGCATTACCGCGCACCACGCGTCGACAAAATACCTCACACGCGTGCGCTTTAATGCGTTTACATGCGTAAATATATCTGTATTAAGGTGCGGATGAACGACGCGTGGTTCAGCGAATCTATCAACAAGTTGAAGAGAGGGAGGATTCGTAAAACAAATATATTGAGAAGAATAAGAATGGCCGAGCCACGCATCGTTTAAGGTTGTATTACCCATACAATCGCTCTCAAAAGTTAAAGAATTTCAATTCAGCGTTAGACCAGTCGTTGCTCGCTGCATTTCGTGTGTTTAGATTGAATGAGGGTTAGAGTAATTATTTATAATGTTTTTTTAGGACATTGAACTAATTTCCGCCTCTCATTATTTGCGATTCGCCATAATTTAACTTTTGATGGTGACTGTTACCGTTTTTTGTGTGGATAGCTCCCGCAATTTTTGGTGTAGGGTTCCAATTTTTTTTTGCAAAACATAGCTTATTTAATTATGTATCAACATGCAAAATTTCAAAGATCTGTCACCGACGGTTCTGTGATATTTTCTACAGTGATGGTGCATATGTAGTTGTACTCCATAAGAGTTAATTTCTACGTGTTAATTCCAAAATGCAATAACTTTTGAACAAACCCGTGAAACTTTTTGAAATTTGGTGAATAGTTTAATTATGATAATAGGAGCTTAATTGCAACATTTTAAGTACCTAACACCCGAAATGATTTTATGATTAATACAACTTTAAGCCTGGCTTCATGAGAATCGCCGCAAACAGAACTGATCCGATTGTCACGCCGATTGACGCCATTTCTCTATGTGGAGCCATAACGGAGAAAAAGAGGATGGGTTGCAAGAATCGTAACTACTACCCGATGTGAAAGCAATTAACCTTAGATAGCCGCCGTAATTAATTATTTAACATTACAGTCTGTTTCGTTGAAGAATCTTGCTGAGCAAATTTGTCCGCAGAAATACAAATTTGCTGCAAGAGCGGGATGGAGTCTACCCTTAGTAAATAATACATTTCTCTAGCAACGAGACAGTTCCCAGTTTCCTATTATAGCGAAATAATTTACAGACTCAACAATTATTTTTAGCAAATAAGATTAATATTTTTCATCACACTTCTTTCTGCTGTTTATATAATAATTCATGCATTTATAAAAGAACCATCGTTTCTTTTTCCATCATCTCACGGTAATTTAAGAAGACGTATTTATTTGGTACAAAAATATCTCGACGTAAAAAATATTGTAATGATAACAATTTTAAAAGAACAGCCAATCTTCAAACCGTGTACACCGACTGTATATATTTTCTAATGTTGATATCAACGTGATTCAGGCTTGCGATATAAGAGTGTACCTGCCCTCGTAGAAACGGGAGTTGGCTTAATCGACGTAAATAAGTTGGCGAAAATTTAAAGATTAAGGGCTCGCGAATGCGCTCTTTCGCCCCGTAGCTCGCAACTCCGCTTCGCTCACCTGATCGCAAGAAAGCAGTTTTGTTAATTATCCGACAAAAACAGCAGGCCCGGTCCCACGCCCTGCCGGCGCTATCAAACGGGATGCTATCACGTGTGCGCGAACGGGAGCGAGAACCCGACGATACGTGGGGCGGCGGAGCTGAAAACAAAAAAACACGCTGCAAGAATTCTCGTACCGTGCACGATCGTGAGAAATAATTTCGACATGACGCGCTAAACCATAGAGCAAACCTCCGATGTCATCGCACGTCTACTCCTCGCCAGGGAAAAATTTTTCAAGAGAAAGGCGAAGAACGTGGCATGTTTTTATTCTAATACGTTTGACCTACTTTAAAGGATTTATATTTGGCATCTCCGGCTTTAGGATTTTATTATTTTTATTTTTAAATGTTGTGTGATATAAAAAAATGGAATAATCGGGATATAAATAAAAAATGTGTAACGTAAATATTACGTAAATATTATGTAAATATTACACAATGCATGTATAAGATATACACAACAGACATACATACACAAACGGTTAATTAAAAGTTATAAATCGTTTAAATCGTCGATTTTAAGAGAGAATTATATAATATTAACCCTAATCTCTCCAACACTAGAGTTGTTCGTGCCTCCTCCCCCATTTCAACAGTCGTTAGTTGTAATGTGCGTTTTTCAACAAATAATTGTTATAAAAAAATATTTAAACAAATAATTTCCAAATTTTCTTTACATTGATTTTTAGTCGAAGGTTTAAAGAGATTATAAACATTTTTGTGAAATTTTTCAAAGCTATTAATATAGTGAAAAACGCACTGGACATGAAATACTCTAGCTGGAAGGATTAAATTGCGAAAAAAACGTTGAAAGGATTAGGGTTAATAATTTATATCCTATGTATTTATATAAAAAAAGAAATACACCTATATTAAAATACACAAATATATATATATATATATATATATATATATATATATATATTTTGTGTATTTTAATATATGTGTATTTCTTTTTTTTCAAATTTTTTAAATATTATGATACAATGGTTAAATTCGAATCAAATTAAAAAAATTTTTCTCTCCGTTAACAGTTCCTCTCACAATCAGTGAATTTGTTTAATGTCAAAATGTTGCTAATGTTCTTTATAAAATTCTAACTAGCTTTTTCCAGAAAAAGCAGATCAACTTAATTGTCTCTCCGATTTGATCTACAGGAGAATTTTAACATTAAATTTCAACAGCGAAATGTCTTGATTTTCAGATATTTAGACAAGAATTTAAATAGAATAAATATAGCTGAATGTTTACTATTTTCAAACTTAGAAATATAGCAGCTGATTCACATTTACGCGGGTAATATTTCCACAATTAAGGAGAAATAAGAATTCCAGAGAGAAGAATGTATAAAACATGAGAGAAGAAAAAATATTTTTAACAATTTCAATGTCAATTTAAAAAAAAAATTCAAAATACATACTAAAATCAATTGTTAAAAATATAACTTATAAAATTATATTGTTAAAAATGTGGCATATGCTATTTAAATAATTCTTAGCTTATACAGAAACAATATTTATTATGGATAAAATGTTGATTTTTAACTATTTGCAGCAAATAAAAAGAATTTATAGCATCAGAAAATATAAGATTTCAGCACCATTCTTTTTTTTTTTTCGCATTAAATCAGACGATTTGAAAATTCGAAAGCTAATATTTTTTTTGCGACTTTCTCCAAAATTTCGTAAAAATATTTGCAGAAGTGAGTTGAAAGCAAAGAATGAAATTACTTACGTACCTTCGAAAGACTGAACCATTACATTTACTATCATTTGTGTGCTTTGTTCTTTTTCTTTAGCCGAGTAAAAACAAAAGATATCGATGTATTTTATAATAGCGACAATATAAAATAAGATTATTAACATACTATGGCGATCGTGGCACAGAGATGTGCGCTGCTCTAATGAACCAAAAATTTGAATTCAAATCTGATAAAAAAATTGTCCGTTTTTACTCGATCACTACCTCCCGGAAGAAAGTAGCAACCCACCGAGAGTATTTTGATATGAACATCTCTCTATAGAACTTTTTATAAAACGTTCAAAATCGGCGTCAAATTGTAGATCTTCCTATTTATCTAACGCATGTCCAGAGGGACGCTCAAACGAGCAAGGCGCGATTGACTGATCACGTATCCGCCTTTAATTATTAACATATGAGAGAGTATGCTTAAACGAATAATTTTAAACTATTTATTAAAGTAACAAATTTTTCCTGATCTGAATTTGATCCTCTCCTCTTTATATTTTGTATAAAATTGCAACTAGAACTTTATTCTGAGTTCTTATAAGAATAAAGAAAATAGTCTCAAAGTGAGAGTAATAAATTATATTTTTAGAAGAAAAGCATGAATTAGAAAACTTTTTTTCTTCCAAAAAATTAATACTAATTTATGAATTTATCTTGACACGAGACACACACACACATTTCGTGTTTGAAGATTAAGTTATTATTCGTCTTAACGTGTGACATAAACCTTAGGATATAAACCAATTTTGTTTAAACGTGACTGCACTTGCATCCATCTTGCAAGTGATTTTTAATCATCAGCGTATCTCCCGGACTCTTAGTCGGATATTGTGTGCACATTACTACTTGAGATTCTACGAACGATTTGAAAATACTGAACGCTGGTAAAACCCATCGTGTACGTGACGGCGAAAAAATATGTGCCAGATGTAATCCGACGTTGAAGAATATAAAATGTTTTCTCTACGGCGACGTCGACCGAGGTTTGTTTACGCATGTAGTAAAACTGACTTTTAAGAAAGAAATTAAGAATATGAAAAAATGAAGGGACTCGTAAGTAGCACAGGAGGGCAACGTCTTCCCTTTACGGCGACACAGTGTGATTAATCCTCTGCCTCGGAAGATTATGCATATTAACTTTATTCTTCGACCGTTGCTCAACAGCAAGTAGTATAATAATTCTTTTCTCGGAATTCTTATGACTTTGATTTAATTAAATATTCAACATCGCGTCTGTGTGTAGTAAAAGTTTAGTAGTAAAGTAGTAAAAAAAGTAATATAATACAGTAAAGTAATGTAGTAAAAAAAATTTGTAGTGTAAAAGAAAGAATGTACAGTATGATTTGCAACATTTATTAATAAACACATAGAGATAACACGTTGAAGGTTTTTTTTAATTAAAAAAGGCAAGAAGCAATTAATGTACACAATTATAATGCTTCACAATTTACAAGAAATTTATTTTATTCGTGTGATTAAGTGATCGATTGTTGTGAATTTAGTGACAAATAATCGTGACATGTAGCACTTATAAATGCTTTAATATACCTAAATGTGCGTAAGGAAAGATACGTAATTTATAAATTACCATATCCACTAATTGAATAATCCTGAAGCAGTTTAATGAGGAAGTATAATAGGTTTTAAGCCAATGTCTTTCACTGAGCTCGTAACACAGGAAAATAAGATTCGCCTTATCGTTGCAGGTCAGGACGCCGGCATCGTGCTGTCACCGCTGATAGGCGTGGTAGTTGGCGCTCTGGTGACTCTGGTGCTCATCATCCTGGTAGTGGTGGTCAGGGTACGTCGGGAGCGCGTAGCAAAACCACGGCACGAGAAACCGGCGGAACTGAGCGAGTTACCGCCCCAACAATACCCCTTGCAGAATTCTCAGCAGACCGTGGAGACTGATCCCGACGTGATCCCGAACAAGTTCGGTAAGACTCCTCGAAGCCGATACCCGCTAAACAGCCTGTGCGCGAATCCGATTACGATCGTTTGTCGGTGTAAACCCTTTGTATGAATGGGGAGGGTGACACGCGTCTCCTTCAAACTTGAATTTAACCGACTTTGTGGAAGACTTTGTTGACAATGAATACGTCTTATCGGTAAATCTTGCGATTAAAGAATCTTGGTATAAAGAAAACAATGTAATTATGCTAAAATTATTTGATCCCATCTGGAATAAAATAAATTAGATAAATAACAGATATTATTCTCTTTTTCTTAGTAAAAATTGTATATCTTTCAAAATGTTCAAAATGTTTATAGGCGCGTTTAGTATTTCTTTGCAAAAAATTATAGATTTCTAATTTCAATGTAGAAAAATTAAGATTGTAATTTACGTATCTTATATTTTATCCTGTATTTATTTAAATTTGAAATTTCAAAAGTTACATCAGACTTTCAATCAAACTTAATTAAAGGAAGATTTTTGTTTAATCCTTTTAACCACAGTTTTAGTTGGTCGCCGTACTTTCTAAAGCGCATGAAAGTTTGTTCAAAAAAATAAAAGAGAAAAGATTTAGTTTTCCATCTTCAAAATTAAAGGAAATAGAATCGTCTATCCAGGAGTATTTTTCGGCTATTTGTTTTTATTTTTACATAAGAATAGCACATTAAGGGAGTATTCTGGTCTAGAGGCATAAATTTTAGGCGTTTTGTCGAGCTCGATAAAAAAAAACAAAAAATATTTTTACCATTTATTTTTTTATAACATATTTATTGATATCTTGAAAATACACAAAAAAATTTTTGAAAAAAAAATGAAAATTAAATAAGTTATAAGCTGGTAAAGTTGGGGGTAAAAAAAAAACGAGGTGTGCTGGTTGACACGATTGCAACCCTTCTGGTCATCTGAAACAAAATTTAAAAAAAGATTCTTAATTAGTAAGAATGTCGTTATAGCCCCTACCTAAGAGAAAATGGAAAAAATTTTTTTCGCAAAATGGCGGCTGTTTGAAAAAAAAGGCATTTTCGACTCTTTTTTCTCATGATTTTTAATTTTTTAAAATAGTAAAAAAAATAATTTTGATACAAAAGTGGTAGGGGCGATAGAGAGTTATACATTGAAGGTTGGTACAAAATTTGAAGTCAATCGGTCAAATAGAACTTGAGATATCATGTCAACCATGTTGAAAAAAGTAGTTTTGAGAAAAACGCGTTTAAAGTTTTGAGCAAAAGTTTCAGGCAACCGCAGCGGTCTAAGTTATAGAATGGTTATACTTACATTTTGTTAATCGGCGATTCCTGGTTCATAGAGTGTGCCTTCTTCGACTTCAAAATATATATTTTCGGAAGCTCGTTCTAATTTACGAGCAATTCTAGCTTCCTTAGAAGCATCAGTACCTCTGGTACTCAAACGGCTAAAATAGCTATAACTCCGTAAATTATTAGAATTTTAAAATTTTCTCTCGAGGATATATTCTTAAAGGTCTAAACTTTAAGAATATGCAAAAAAAAATTATTTTTTCAAAATTCTAGACCAGAATATCCCCTTAAAAGAGTTGATTTAAAAGTTGGAAGGAACATGAAATCTGTTCGCTAAACGGCATTGAAAATACGAAAATTTCGGTCGCGACTCGCGAACTTTTACCCTTGCCGCGTAACTTAAAATGAAGAATCGGCGAAGAATAAGGAAGGGTGGGAGAGAAAGAAGACTGTACCCTCGAGCGCAACTTATTCTCTGGCGTTTCCACCCCATAACGCACTCGACTTGCAGTTCCCAACAGAGAACCCCGTTTGCTTCGGTGTTCTAGAGGGTAACCTTGTGGAGGTCAGCCCGCCGAGTTATCCAGGCGGTTATCCCCCGGGACACTGGGTCACACCCGGACCTACGCCAAGCATAGACGAGCTCTGCCACAAGTTTACGGGGAGGCCGACGGAGCTGAGGTTACCGTCGAGGAGCACGATACCGAACCTACCGGGAATGCCGGTGACGGGAGTGATGATGGGTGCCGGCCAGGGCGTCATGATCGGCGGTGCTCAAGGCATCGTCGTGGGCGGCGGACAGGGGGTCGTCGTAGCCGGTGAATGCCTCGACGGCGAGGCGATCAAACGAAGACTGATGGCGAACAGGCTGCCGGAAAGTTGCGTCTAGAAACTCGGCTCGTCCACAGGTGACGTGTCACCGTCGTCGTCGTTACTGTTGCTGCCGTCGTCACCCTGACAGCGTTCAAGAATAAACGACGATCGCGTGCGCCGCAATCGGAGGCCGGCACGAGACGAGGCTCGAACGTGCTCGAGAGTACTCGTCGCGTATCCAAGAACGATTTCCAAATCCCGCTTCGGGGAGGAAGCGTTCGCGTTGTCCGTTTTCGTGACAGCCGTCTGTTAACTTTAACGTGTTTGCTAACGATCTCCAGCGTGATCGACTTGTTTGACGAAACGGGGAGAGGACTCGCTAGCGGGGTAGTTCAAGCGATCAATAGGACGCCTGGGATATACGTTACGTGTCGGGGATCGACATTATGTCTCGCGAACAATTGATTTCGCTCGAGTCCGGTACGAGGCGAGTTCTCGCGCGGTGCGACTTCTCGAAGGATGGCCCGCGAGATCAAGAGAGACACCGTCTCTCTCCGTCTCGCGATTGTTTTCGAAACACGCCGATCGCCGCATTCGCCATGCCAGTTTCTCCCTCGGGGAGGAAAGAGCGGCGGAAGTATGCGAAGAGAAGTTAACGAAAACTCGTCCAAGTTTCCCCACCCTGCCTCGAGAGGTATTGCAAAGTTCTAACATTCTGTTTTCGGTCGTCGACTTAACCGTCTTTGCCCCCCTTTTTGTTCCAAACCGGGATGATCTTCGACGGTGTGTCTTCTCGAATATTTCTCCAACTTCGCCTCTCTCCTTTATGACGGTCGAGGAGACTGTAAAGAGAGAACGGAAAATCGAATCGTGAATTGCGAGAGAGCTGCTCGGATTGAACGTCGAATTTAAAGTACGTTTTCGAGACGGGAGAACATCAAAATCCATCCCTTTTATTGCAGTTTTGGAATTTTGTCCAATAGAATCAATTTTTATTTTATACGCTGCGCACAAAAATAACTCTACTCTTTTTCGTCTTTTTTCTCCAGCCAATTATATTTATTATTGTTGTGCATTCTCCGGAAATTTTCCTCCGATCGCATTAAATCTTCTGTTCGTTATTATTTCCCTCGTTTTCTTTTTTTATTATATATCTTCCCGCGAACCCGCGCTAACATCTCGCGACGTCCCTAAATAAATCCGAATCCTACCAAGGAAACGTTAGTCCGGAAACATCAGGTCATGAAACACGAGGAAAGATAAAAGGCTCTCGAACGAACCCCTTTTCCGATGGCTCGAATGAAGACGAATGGAGGAACCGCGCGAAAATATACCGGGGAGGAGCCGAGAAGAAATCGGGCGAGAGGAGGACCAGGGGAGGGTGGGGGGGGGGGACGCGAAATGAAAGGAAGAAAGGGAATGCTCGATGCCACTTTGGCGTGTAGTTTGAAGGCGTGAAATGCGGTTTTAAGGTTGAACGATCAGCTCCGATATCACGATAAAGCGAGAGAGGAAGGGGATGGGAAACGAGGCGGGCGTCGATATCCTGTTTAAATTCTCCGATTTCGATATTTTTGGGCACAACTTTCGCACATCGCGGTACCGGCCAATGCCGAGCGAATGCGGTCGATGATATTTACGTTGGCGCGATATTGCGAACGTGAATAACGATAACGACGATTAAAATCCAAGGAAATCCCTGAGACGAAAGTAGAGCTCGTGCTCGTGAGTCGTCGGACGCGTCTACATATCGAATCTTAAGAGATCGCATCGATCGCGTCTAGTCTCGCTGCGCCGTTTAATTTTTACAATCTCGAATGAGGACACGTAAATTAACGAGCAATTGAAAGAAGAGGCAATCCTCTTGCCCGAATCTCCAGAGGGATGAGAAACCGAACCACGCCGAGCTGCGTAACGTACAAAGCGGAAACGATTCTTACGGAATTAAGATCAGGCGCACATTACACTCTATTGGTATATATAATTGTGATAGAGCATTTATAAATTTTTCTACCGCCGATATGAGTTTTCTGTATTTTCCCCGCTGAATGATAAAAAATACTGCGAGACTCGGACGCTCTCAAACGTTCTAAGAGGTATTCTCACCGGGGTGAAAGAGAGAGAGAGAGAAAGAGAATGTGTATGCGTGTGTGTAAATATATACATAGTTTTAATGGATCCTTTAAATCACGTTATCACCGTTACTCGCGTTTGATTCGCGACGAGAGAGAGAGAGAAATAGATAGGGACACGGCGCCGTAGCATTCGCGACATTCTGTGCGTTCTCGCGCGAAGAGAGCTTCACTTTGTAAGGTTTTGCAAAAACTGGTCTTCCACGTGACACTTCGCGACGACGTCGCGAAACTTCTACGGCGAGAATGGAACTAACGAATCGACGAAAAGCGTATTCCTAATGGAAACGGTGTAACGCGAACTTTGCCCATGGAAAAGTTCGCACTCGCTTCGGATGATCGATAGACTGGTAATGTGTAAAAAAGAAGCAGAAAAGAAAGAAAAAAAGGAAAAAAGCGAGAATGAGGAGAGAGAGAGAACGAGTGACGGACCGAGGAATGAATAACGAGTGTCGCGATGCGAAGTAGTCGGTCTTCTCGAAACACGGGAGGCGAATAACATCGAATTAATCGAATGTGTTTCGGTGTGTGTAAAGGGATAATATATCGCTACCGGTCAAATACGATGACTGCTCGTTAGCTAATGTATCGCTGTACATATTATCACGGGAGAGTCTAACGATAGGGCTGGCAACGTTCAAGTTTTCGAAACGAGGAACCAAGTTCGGCGAAACGACTTGTCGAGCGCCTCGTTTAACTTTCCGTCGCCTGTTTGCTTTGAGGGCGGAATTGTTTTCATCGGCGTTTACGTTCGACACGAAAACGCTCAACAACACGCTCCACCGAGATCTCTCACGCCTCCGTACAGTCGCGTTCCGATTTTTCGATGGCACCAAGACCAGATTTTGTACGTGCAGGCGTTGAAAGGTGAATTCTTTAATTCTCTCAATACTTTTATTGTGAATGAAACGTAGCTTCATTGTTCCTCCGGTTCACAATTGTTCTCCCTTCTCAAGAAAAAAAAAGAATCCTGCTTTCTATTTTCCCTTCTTTTCCGAGCGTCGATAGTTTTGCGAATCTTGATAATTGATCGGATCCCGAATTTTCTACGTAATCTTTTTAACCAGTTCGTGACAATCTCTTGAATCTACCTAGACAGCACGCGTGTTTAAGGTGGATTCACCGCGGCGGGCCGTACCTAGCGGGAGCCCGCCACATAGTTCTCAGTTTTTTGATCATAGAAACAGAATCTTAGTCGGAAAACTGTTGTATTCATGCTATTTAGATAATAAAAGACCCAATACTCGATTATAGCAAAAAACGCTATAAAAAAATTTTTTTAAATTATTTATTTATTTTTTTTATTTATTTGGATATAGATTTTAAACTGGCAGAATAATGGAAATCGTGGAGGAGTGCAACGTTTTCAAGTTGCACGCTCAGCATCTTGTGTTATGTGATACGGTCACATTTACTATTTGCAGCTGAATATCTTTTTTGTAAAGTCGACTTACATAACGATTTACATGCGATTTTCTCGACAAAATAATGTCAGCAGATCGAATTCTATATCATAACTCTTTTCCGATGATATCTGTCGCTTATAACCAATAATATTCACTAATGACCACCGTCATGAACATGATCCCTATGTAATCCCGTGTTAAATGTTGATTTTCATTAATTACTCTTTATTCAGGTCGATGACCTACCCTGAAGTTTTGAGCATTCATTCTATCACCTATTCTATCAAAGTTTCAAGTGAATCCCTCATGAGGGCTAAGTAGGTGAATCCACCTTAAAAGACGTCTTTTAGGTATTGAGACATGCGTGCTACCCGTGTGTAGCAATGATCAAATGATCGTCGATGACGAATTATCAATCGAACAGACATATCTTTCACACACATATCGTTCATGAGAAATCGCTCCAAGTTCATGGGAGAGATGATGGAAGCAAAGTCTGTAGATTGAGGAACGGACTAGGTAAGGTCGTTGCATCCACTTCACCCGATTTGGCACGAAAATGGCGGTGACTGAGGCTCAGCAGGGGGTATTCGATTGTGTATCATGTTACTTGGGTGAAAATTATAAAAGTGAGTAAGTTATGTGATACACAATCGACCCTCTGATTAACCAAATAATGTCAATTTAAATACAAATTAATTGTTCTCGTTTTATGTATAGGTTATGTTAGGACGTGTTTTACTCTCTTACACAACTAATAGCTATATAGTATACACCAACACAAACTCGCAGGCTCAAAAATGGCGGATCATGCGACGACCTTACCTAGTCCGTTCCTCAATCTACAGATCTTGGATGGAAGTAGCGCGCAGATCGAGAAAAAGTTAGAACAAGACAAACTACTACTGCCCGTATTCATTTTGTAAAAGCGGAGAATGTCGGGGATATATCAATCTTTTTCACACACATGCGCAAGGATCTTATTCAACGAGCGTGTTGCGAGAGGGATTCGCCCGAAAGTAGATACCGAAAGTCACGTTCTCGGTTGACGTGACCCAAGAATCAAGTGCGTAGGGAAGAAAAAAAAGAATAGGCGCAAGAAATCGATGGTGAGGAAGTAACAGTAGCGAGAGAACAATGTGACTGTACATAATCAGCTGTAACGACGCAAGAGAGTCCATGTAAATCGATCGGCGGTCGTAAGCCTCAAGTTCACTGTATAGGTGATTTCATATCAGATCCTCCCTCGCCCCCCTTCCCTCCCCTGTCCGTCACCCGACCCGATATCGATTTAACTAACTCGTATGTATATACTACACCATGTTTTGATCTGAATAAACTGTTTAATTGTCCGAATCCCCGAGGCGTGTATTCATTTAACCCGCGACCTGACGAGATAACCAGCATTATCCTTCCCGCAACGGCGCGCGGTGTGCAACCGCGAGGGAGCAAAAGCGCGCTCACAAAGTAAAATAGGCGTCCTGACAAACGACGCTCACGTGCCGCGGAAAAAGGAGATAGACGCGCTTGAAAAATGAGCGCCGAAACTTCCTTCCAGTTCGACGAAAAAGGAATACTCGGCGCGTGAGGAGTCACGGCGAAGCGGCGGCTTTGAGAAATTCGCGGTATGCCCGAGAAAACCAGACCTCACACGTAAGTTTTTCTCTTTCTTCAGGCATCTTCTCTCGAGTCGTGATTCGACCGCGTGAAAAAATATTCTCTCCTTAACGACTATTGTTGTACATCAGGTGTTACTAGAGACCCTTTAATAAGAGTCTGGCCATCACCACATATCATCAATATCTCGATTTGAAGCATCGTGATTGGTCCGCCATTTTTTCTCTAATCACGTGATATCGTCGAACAGTGCAATTGAGCTTTTACACTGAGCTAAATATTAAAGTAAAATATTAAAAGAATAAGAACAATATTCTTAAGAAAAACATTCTTAAGAGATATATTTCTAAAAAAGAATTCTAAAAATAAAAATAGCAAATAGATATGCCGTTTATAGAATGAGAATAACAAATGCAAAAAGAACTGTCAAACGTAAGAATTATGATAGTAAATCAATGGCGATGCACAGTATAACAAAATAAAACAAATTGTTAAATTGTATTTATTTAATTTTTTCCTTCATCATTGAATGGTTAAATTTTTACTTAGCATTTGTCTTTTGTTACCCATTTACATGTTATACATCGTACACATTACACATTAAAAAATAATTTCATTAACAAAAATATAAAAATGCAATTATAATTGAAATTTGCACGATTGATATTCAAATATTATTCGAATCGATGTTTCATCAGTGTTTCTGAGGTTAGTATCGATTTTCATGATCATACGCTTGCGCTTAAGTTATCCCCACTTAGATTAGAGAAAAAATGGCGGACCAATCAAAACCACATTTCTGATGGCCAGACTCTTATTAAAGGGTCTCTAGTAAGCGTAAGCGATTCCACCAATCAGACTCAACTGTACCCCTCCACATTTTTCTCCATAACTGGGATACTCAATGTTGATTGGTCAATTTCCTTACGTCTTACGTCCTTAAGTATTTTTGTGTGTGATGGCCTTAATTGTTCAGACATATATAGCGGAGAGATACGTGGAAAGAGAGGCACGTAATGAAAATGCGAATTTTTACCTCTGCCCCTAAGATTTTTATCTGAGATTTTACAACGATACATAGGCAGGTCATAAAACTCACTTGATATGCACACCTTGCGAGCACTCCCTCGTGTGCCCTTGAGCATCGCGAGAAGGAAAAAAATGGAAAAGATGTCGCGCAGAATTTTAATCCTGTCTCATATATTCGCGGTTACCAAGCACCCCCTTAGTGTAAAAACTAAGAAAGAAAAGGATACGTTAGAATCCACACAAACGCCATGGCAAATTAAATGCGTTTATTCGCACGTTAATGCTGCAGGAATTTTTAATCTCACAACAATAGTTCATGCTTTCGTTCAAATTCCACGCAATATCAAGACTATTATAAAAGATTGTACTGTACTGACTTTTTGTGGAAAGGGAAAGATCGCGTATGTATTCATTGCGACGTGGTATCTCTGGATTTTTGATACGCACAATTTGCGAAATTACATTTCTGCGGAATTCTCGTCAGCGTCTCTCCATTTCCTTCGTTGTGTCACACGGGAATAAGAGATCTCGCAGTCTTCGATGCATCTCGCGCGGCACGCTGACAATAATATCCATGCCTTTCACCAGCATGTGATTGTACGTCTCGAACACGGAGTATTTTATTTCCTCGAAACGCGGCAAGTGTGCCTATGCGAAAGATGACGTGTCAATATAAACGAAATCCACGCGTGCAATTCTTGATGACGCTTATAAATTTAATGCTCGTTTACCGGATCGGGAAAAATCACGCTCGTCATTCTGTAATACAAATCTTCCGTTTTCGTGCCGTCACCCCAAAGGCCCTCCGAACAAGTCCAGCAGATGAGAGCAGCAACGATAGCGCCTTTTACGAAAAACGCTGCAACCTTGCAAAGCTTTGCGTTTGTCGAAAGTGGCGGAAGCTCCTGAGGCAATTCGCAGGACTGCACGAATAAAGACAATAAAAATAAAGACAATAAAAATAAAGACAATAAAAAATAGTTAAACGCCATATAGACACCTCATCCAAATTTCATCACATTGGACACTTCAGAATTCTTAAATTTAATCTAATCTCGATTCATTTAATTATATCAAATAATTATATCAAAATGCTATATCTAAATAAAGTACCATAAAAAATATAATAAAATAAGATCCCGTGAATTGACACTTTATTTATTTATCTGTTTATCAAAATCGATCATGATTTCCTTAACGTAAAGGATTAATTAAAAAATCAAATTTTTAAATATAAAGAACCATAAATATTTTAGAGAGTTAGACACGTAATTAAGATTATTATTTATTATTCATTATCTATTTTAATTATACAGGTAACATCGTTAGCTTGCAATATTCCTGAAATCAAATCACGAAATTACGAAAATAAATGTTCTGTCATGTCTACCATTTCCGCGCTATTCGTCGCGCTATGGTCAACTTCCTGTTCCAGGACATCCTGCAACAGTTACAGGACTTGGACCGCTCTCCTCCATTAGAGACCCATCGCTATAGTAGTGTACACCAACTGTCGAGCTAATTCCAGGTAAACGCAACTACGTATCGACTAACCAATTCCGTACAGGTGCTCGAACACCATCATCTCGTTACGCAGCGTGTCAATATCGCGTGAGAGCCAGGCGAACGCTCCGACACAGCGACAAGCCACGTGATTTAATCCAGAATTGAACGCCTCGTGATTCGCGTGAAATGTATGGCGTGCCAAAGATTTAGACATCGCTCGCACTTTTCTGTCTCTATCGCATTCTATTTTTATTTGTCGGACATTCTAATGTTCTAACATCACTAAACGCCGATACTTTTATCTCCAAGCTTGATTCAAACGTTTCACGATGTATTATCGTATGAATATTACGCATAACGCTTCTCAGGTGTGTTTGCGATTCCGAAGTAATCAAGACCTTTGAAAACTTCGATAACCCTTCCTCACCTTTGGCGGACACTTCCTTTGGGCATCTTTCCACGAGCAGACTTTAACCGCTACCGGTTTAGGGGTCCGGTAATCGCTCGTACGACTAGAATCGGAGCAGGAATCTGCATCCGCACTAACGAGTCTCTGAACCTTCGGCTTTATACAGGTCTTCGGATTAGACAGATTAATGGTCTGTACGACACACTTCGTTCCTCTCTTCATGTTGGTTCATCTGAGTCAAAGTCGTCGATTCTGTGTCGCGAATCGCGAGGCAGTCGCGGTTTCCAGTCGCTTCTCTCGATGGGAAACCTTTGCATGTGAAAAATTAGGTGCAGGTTAAAAACAAAATGTTTAAGAAGTATGTAATTTACATAATTAGACGTTGAAAATGAATGAACAAACCTATGGGTCAGTTCATTTTGGTATTCAACGAATATTCAAACAGATGCAACAAAAATAACGCTTTACATGCTAAGCAAAAATTAAACTTACATGGGAGATCACGATGAAAATTTTGATAAAATGTCAAAACTGTGTTAGGCTCTTAGAATTTCATTTATCCATTTCTTTTTATTTCAGCCGAAGTGTTTTACCGGACTTCAACAAACGTCTGTTATACCGCAAATTTATCTGGCGCTACTACATACTACATACGAACGAGTGACATTTATTAAAATCGATTAGCTTTTGTTCGCGACACGCCAGTCGCTCAATACATATATCGACTGCATCGTCCTGTACTTATTTACATTCATGCAATAATATTTATGTACTATTAATTCTGTTATTTAGGCAAAATTGCCCGAATGCAATTTTTAACAGAGAGAGAGAGATATGCATGTTGCATGCGCCGGTCGTCGATTTCCTTACTGAACAGCCTCCATCGATAGCAACAAAGAAAACGATGAAAAAGTGCGAGAGACGCGCGAGAACATGTAACAGATACGGCACGACGCGCGCACAAAGGACTGGGTGGAATAATGCATGGCGGGTGCTCCGTCAACTTTGGTACGCAAAATTCCGTTTCGGGCCTTCTCCGGTGTCGCCCATCCCCTACAAGCGCTACGTTCTGATAAGGGCGAATGTATATACATAAAGGAGTCGAGATTGCGAGACACGAGAAAGAGAGAGAAAGGAGGAGGGAAGGGTGGGAAGGGCTGAGAAAAGGGGGCTAGTGCTTGATGAAACCCAGTTTTCCAACGAGGTCTTTACGCTCTTCCCTTCCGCACTCTATTTTGTTACTCGCATACGGGGCGCGCGACCTCACGATTCCTTATTCATCAACGCCATTGGAAAAACCCATGAAATTTGCATCCCGACGGGATGCGCGTCGACGCATCGTCGACGGTTCATGGGCCATTGTCGCTTGATGTCTTCTCGAGTGACGTAATACCGCGAAACTTGGCGCGATCGTAGGTAAGGCACGCGCGTGACCCAATTGTCGACGTGTCACTCATAAAATTTCATTAAAATTTAGGCAACACGTCGGACTTTGAGACTCATATAAATATGCGAGACGAAAGAAGTTTGACATCATTCTTTCAGTAGAAACTATGGTAATTTTGAAGTTCAAAAATATCAGTCGTTGAAATTTCTGTAAGTCCGGATCAACGATACGTGTAAACCTTAAAGGCCGTAACACATAAAAAAACTTAAACGGTAAGTAATAGAACTTAAACGAATCGACCAATCACGCAGTATTGACCGTGATTGGTCGATTCGCTTAAGTTCTACTGCTTACTTAAATTTTTTTATGTGCCACGGCCTTAAGCCTTATTTTAAATCTTAAGATTATTCGACTCGTATTCGACTGTGATTGATCAATTTCTTACAGCTTAAGGCTTACTACCCCTATTGTAGACCCGAGGTAAACTCCTAAATAATCAGAGAAGCGTAATTGTTACCCCCTCCAGGCTTTTCATAGTCGCCAGCAGTTGGACCCGCAGCTGTCCATTTGTAAACAACGCAGCTTATCTCATGCAATTTGGTTACTTTGAAACGTTCTTATTTTATTTTAATGATAAAATTTTCAATTAACACATTTAAAAGTAAATAGAAATAATACAGGTTATAGTATGGTAACTCTAACCTAACATGTATGATGTATCCAATATGTCTCAAAAATGTTTCAGGGATATCTAAAATGTTTTTTTTTTTTGTAGAAAATAATATTACAAATATACTTTTTCTCACTTACGGTATATCGTTTGCGATTATTTGCACACAGTAGGATTCACTCATCATTACGGGACCAATGTAGCCAATCAGCAAGCGAGACGCTATTTGCTCTTCTCTAATTATATTAGAACTCTATTGTAAACCGGGAAAGAATGCCAGTTAAAAAATTTGCCACGTCGCGTCGCTCCGGCGTAATGACGTCGCCGCGATATATCTACGGGGTATTAAAAAAAAGAAGAGGATGCGCGAGAGATGTGGAGAAAAAAACGACTATCGCGCGACGATAAAAGGAGATTCACGATCGTTCGCCGCCTGTGGATGGACATTAAGAAAACTATGAACGTCGCTATCGAGCGGGTCCACGATCTTTTAACGAAAGGTACCGATGAAATACGAAGGACGCGCGGGAGAGAACTTTCGGGGAGGGAAAAACTAATTTTCGCGATATTAGTCTTACGAAATTGGTTATTGATGTTCTATTCGTCCGCCGATAATGGCGGCACAGAAGCGATTCCCCACGGAGAAAAGGTCGTAAGACCCGGCAAGGGTCAAGGATCTCCGAGGTTACGTTGTCCTTGCGGGCGAGGCGCTCGTCCTTCTTAAAGGAATTGCTTCCTTAACGGGTGTTAAATCGACTTCGCCACCGCGGTCCTCCTCGCTCTTGCAATTGACAGATATTTCGTGGTCTTCGCCAGACTTTGTCCTTCCTTCCTTCCTTCCTTTCTCCCTTTCTCTCTTCCTCCCTTCCTTTCCTTTCTTCCTTCCTTTCCTCCATCCCTTTCACCTTATTCTTCCACCTCACACTGTCCACGTTTCCTTTTCTTCTTCAAATCTACCTCCGTGCATTCTTTTTCGCCACTTTCTCTCACAAAGCCTTCCAGGCGCGTCTTCCAAGTTTCTCTTTCCAGGACGAACGATTGCTCGCCTGGCGACATTCCAGATAATCTCCCCGCTGGTCAGGGAGGAATACACGATAAATTGATAAATTCGCGGATCCTACGTGCCACCAGCAGATAGTTGAGTTTACTTGACAGTACTAGACATAGTTCAACGATTTTGACAGCTTTCGTACATGTATCATTGCTCCTTAGACTCGTCAGTAGTGGCTTTCCTTCTTCTCTTCAAACTTAAAAATGCGGCCCAATATTGGAAAAAGTTGCTATTTTAAATCTTGTTTCAACTAAGGCACACATACATTTAAATGACACATGTAGGTCATCCGTGCCTGAGCCGATTTTAATGTTGAAATATTTAAAAAGAGAAGTGAGAAATGTTTACCGCTCGTACAATTGAAAATTTCTAGAAAATTATTACGTATTTTGAAAGTCAAAGTGCTATTGTTACTTCTTTATTATTTAGCGAGAAAAATACGCTAGTTAATTTATGTTTTTCGTTCATCTAAAAATTGATCTACAAATCTAAAAATAATTTTATTGGACTATCAAAATAATTATCTAATTATTTTTCTGTAGATAAATTTTTAGGTACTTTAATAAAAACCAAACTATCCGTGTGGACAGAAAATAATCGAAGAACATGAATTAATTAGCGTGTTTTTTGCTAAATAATTTGAAAAAATACAATAAGCAAAAATAATACTTTAACTTTCAAAATAATTAGATAATTAATAAGCAAAAATAACACTTGAACTTTCAAAATAATTAGATAATTATTTTAATAGTTTTGATAATAAACGAAAACTAGTAAAAAATTTACTGTGATAAGCAATACTTACTTTGATAACTAATAAATAAGATGTTGAGCTGGTTGTTAGAATGTTAAAACTTCTTACAGCATTATTATCATCTTGAATGTCCTGTAATTATTTTGATGATCCAACAAAGTTATTTTCAGATCTGTATCTAGAAAATTCTTAAACGGACTTCAATTTTTCTTTTGATCCGTCTGGTCAATTTTATTATTAACTTAATTAACACTACTTAGTTAACACTACGTTTCGACCTCTGGTTTGGGTCCTTATCAAGTGTAAAAGTTTACATATAACTATACAGATGGACCGCACAATGATATCTGTCTCATTGACATTGCGCCTAAACTACATCAATCTAGAAGCTAATTAAAGTCAAGTGATGCCAGTAACAGATCAAAGTGTGTACAATTAAACAATTTCCAAAACATACATATTCATTTGTGCGTTGCAAACAAGATCCAGTCAAATTGAAGGTAAAATTAAACACAGCAACGTCTCTTTGTGTAAGTACACGTCACATTATACCGACATTTAGTAAGCGACCGTTATAACTACACGAGATAGAATCAATGTCAGAACACAACAGTAAATAATAAATAAATATATGTCATGTGTCAAATAATAAAATTATATAAACATTGTGTCGAAAGGTAATAATAGTTAGAACTGCAGGATATTCAAGCTAATAAAAAACAATGCGGAAACTGTACCCGTATGGACACTAGCAATAATGATATTCAAAATTGCAGAAACTAAATAACGTCAATGACCTTATCGTATACTGTCATAAGTCATGTTTCTCCATGTCACTTTACAAAATTTATAGTATCGCGATATTTCTTTATAAAAAGCATTTCAGCAATCTCTCTCTTCTTATTATTTGTTTAAAGTTCTTAAACATTTCGACAAAATCATTCTTTCTATACAAGAACATGATCATAAATGTCTCTTGCATCTCCGGAATGTGTCTTTGCTGAATGCCAAACCGTTTACCGTGCACGCAATCAACGTCTTACAGCCTACGATTCGGAAACCGGCTAATAACGCGCGCGCACGAATATAGCGCCCGAGGCACATATGATTTGCCGCGGTGTCGTAAATCGAGATTAGCGCGGAATTTCGGTAGTCGCCGTCTAACAGCGATATCAAGAGGGGCGCGGAAGAGGGTAGGTAGAAAATGGCCTCGCAGTTGCTCACCTCGAGCCTCCGTTCTCAGGGCCCAACCACCGAATGTGAGCCGAATTATCGTTTTCCTCCCTTCCCATCCTCTCCTTCACCCTCTGTACTCCGCCGTCTATCCTCGCGCGAGCTTCGCGACTAATAAGCGGAGGGAGGGCGGGTTGACACACACGGCATCTCTCGCTTTCCTCTTCCCAGTTGGATTCTGCGAGAAGCGGGTAGGAGCTCTCAGGAGCGGATTAGAATATCCCTCGGAGCAAGCTCGGCCGGGGAAGTTTCTGGCGACACATTATTCCTGGGTCGATTAAACGTCCGACCCTCGTGTCATCCGGGCCCTAATAACGTCGTCGAGCGGCCCTTAGATCCTCAAGATTAATGCAAATGAAATAACACTGATCCTGTTCTGAAATATAGATTGCCATATCGAGCGAACTACTAACTAGTTCTAGTAAGCAAACAATTATATTGATTGCGATACATCGGATAAATTTACATTTTACATTCGCGCGATCTCTTGCATAAACGTGAAAGGATATGTGTCAACGACGAGAAGGGCGCTTCCTCGCTTATTACTAATAAAATATTTTAACGATACGAAAATCGAGAGCGCAAATATTTTGTTTCGTAATTAGCGATAAGGGTAAACGAAGTCGAATCCGGTTAAGTCTTCGCGCGCGCTTGATATCGTAGAAGTAGATAATCGCGCGACAGTTTGTAACAAGATACACGAGTTACGAGGATAGTTACACAAGTATATAAGTGAAAGAAATACATATAGAGACACTTACATGGGAAACTATGCTGAGAAGCATTACACGAGGGTCGTGGCTGACGTAACGACATTCAAGGGACCGGCAAATTCATGCTGGTGCGACGCGGCATAGCGAAACTCCCGCATTTCGTGAGTTACACTGCGAAATGATGAGGATGAGGCAAAATCTAAAAGTTTTAATGAAGTGCACCCGGGATAGTACGCGAACATAAGCGTTCCAAGAGCATAAAATTATTTTTTTCCTACTCGACGCGACAGATTTATAAAAACATCGCGGATAAAGGATAAAAAATCGCGCATACAACACGTAATTCCTCTTGCACAAGTTCAAGGAATTTATTGTTGTTTGGAACCAATGTAAAATTACGTCTAAACATTAGATATGGGTGACTTATACTGTACAAAGCATATATACAGGGTGTCCGGAAAATCGCTCGCAGTACTTCGGGAAGTGATTCGGGGGACCCAAACAGAAAGAAAAAATCTATATAAGCATAGGTCCGGAAATAAGTCGTTTCCGTTATAGTTACTTTTATGTTCAAAATATCGTAATTTATACCACTTGGCGCATCCCTCTTTTTTAATTTTTTTTTATTTTAAAATTAATTGTTTACAGAAATACGCCCAATAATATTGCTGATTTAAGATAAAAATAATTCATGGATTCGAAGAAATAAGGAGGGATCCAAATGTTTTTCATAGAGTTCGAAATTTCTTTGATAGAAGAATAAGAACCTGCATTTGTGCTGAAAGTGGTCATTTCTTCTTTAATTCGATTTACCTGTTCATATTTATCCTCGATTTTAAAAATAATGTAATTGTATTTACAAATATCGAAAAATTGAAAAAAAAAATAAAAAATAAAAATTGAAAATTGAACAAAATTTAAAAAAAATTTTTTTTTTATTTTTTAAATTAAAAAAGAGAGATGCTCCAGACGAATAAATTATGATATTTTTAACATAAAAGTAGTTATAACGGAAACGACTTTTTTTAAACCTATGTTTATATAGCTTTTTTCCTTCTTTTTGATTCCCGATTTCTTCTCGAAGTACTGCGAGCGATTTTCTGGACACCCTGCATACTTCTAAAATTGCGTTATAAGATATAAAAAACCTTTCACGGACATTAATTTGCATACATTCTATTTATTTAATAACAAACAATAATCACAACAATAACGAAAAATAATGATAAATTAGTAACTTATGATTGTATATTAATATATTGATTATATATTAATGATAATATAATGTAGCCGTGAAGAGGTAAGGACGCGCACACTCGGCTGGGTAAATTCTCCCTCTGAATGACTGAAGAGACTCTGTCGCGAGGTCATGATATTGGAAGTAAATCAATACAGTCCGTCTTAGTCAACGGCAGGCGCATTAATTACGGCCGGTGAATCCAATTAAATCCGGCGGCGGCGATGCCGGGCACGCCGCAAAGACACCGCCCGTCCTCCACCATTTCGCGGTACGGCGTGGATTGCGAGACGGGGGTCAGCGGTTAAAAGAGGCGGGCCGACCGGCGGGGAAAGGGCACCCCCTCACGACTCTCCCCGCAGCCCCGAGATGGAGGGCTTAAAAATATGATTTTAATACCGCTGCTCCGGGGGTCGCCGTATATCACGCTTTTGTCCGCCTACTATTGTCTCTAACGCCGGACCCATTCCCTCTCAAAACCGCTATCTACGTCCACGTCCAGCCCAAACCCTCCCCCTTCTCTCGCGGACTGAACCCTCGGCACCTTCGCGCTCTCCCATACCTCCCATAACCGCACGTAACAACGGCTAGTACTCGCTAAAAACACTTATAATTGGAAATTTTTGGTCCGCGATTATTATCACCGGTGATCATCCGAGGTTCTCCGACAATTCAATCCGCGATCGTTGCTAGTTACAGTCAATTGGATTTTTTTTTTTTTTTTTAGAACGATGACGATTCACCATTAGTCGAAGTCGTTTGTTAACGAATAACGCGACGTCGGAAATGTTACGAATGTGGCGAGAGCGGTAAATCGGGTCCGGCGCTTTTGCTTTTTGCCGCGGGGAGAAATTTAGAGATCCGTAATTTTTATCCGTTTTCAAGAGAGCTTAACGAGCGGCGCTCCGGCAAAAAGATTCTATAGATTTTCCACACGTTCGACTCCTCTGGCTTTACTAGAACTCTTTACTATGTAATACTGGCGGGTTTACGCCGGCGTTCTACGCATACCACCGAACGACATATCCTCGTCCTGATTTAACAGCAAAAACTCGACATCTACTTGGATTGCGCATTTCTCTGATTACTATTACTAATCTAAAATTTTGCTGTTCATTTAAAAATTCATTTTACTTTTATATTCGCTCGACGTAGAATAACCGGTCCTCAATAAGCGGTTATTATATTTGTTTATTATATCTCTATGGCCTTTTGTAAAATAACCAGGTATAGATATTTAACGTAGTAGAGAAAGCGTTTAATCTGATGGGCTGAATTTTAATAATTCAAAACGTTGATGCGTATCTCGCTTCATGAAATCTGCTGCTCGATAGTAAAGTTTTAAATAAATCAGAGTGATGACAAAGGGTAATAGTCTCTGATAGGGAAGTTGCCTAAATCTCGTGATCATAGCGCCATTTTGTTTCCTTATTATATTTAATTATTAACAAGTGATGCAATTTGTGTAACGTAAATGTGGTAATTTGGTAATTTATTGGCGAAATTTTAGAATTTTGTGCAATATTTAACTATTATTATGGGGTAAGCATTTCTATTTGTGTAAATATTAATATCTAGAGAGAGATGTGTGAATTAAGAAATTTTTTGATGTCAAATTTTATTTTCTTTTTCGAATCTGAAAAAGAATCGAATCGACAAAAAATTTCCGAATCGAATAAAATCGAATCGAATCATTGAAATATTTTTAATTATCAATATAATTATTAGATCAATGTCAATATTATTAGATTTAACTTTAACATATAGATAAAAGAATATTTTGTAAAAATTAATATTGATAATATATAATATAAATTTGTTTTAAAGTAAAAGAATATTTAAATAAGTGATATAAATATGTAATATATATATATATATATATATATATATATATATATAGACATATGTACATATATAAAACTAATTAATGTCATGATTGATTGGATTCAAAGACATTAACTAATCACATTCTACTACTTAGCCATGCAGTGAGCGTGAAATATGATTATGAGACAATATACATATACAATATATCATTCGCATTCGAACCATCTAGATTCGAAATTTTCGAATAGTTCAGATTCGTATCATAGAAATTCAACTATTCAAATAGTTCGCACATCTCTATTAAGTATCAAGTACGAACCTAACTTTTCTTTTAAAATTATTGCTCCCTCTTCTCCATTACTTACTTTCTTCTTGTAGCAACTTATAACCTTCTTCCTTCAACGTCTCTTTCTTATAAGAACTCATATTCAATAGAAATGGCGGTTTTCGATACATCAACCAATGTCTCTCTGATTTATCTAGAACTATACCCGATAAACCGTTCGAGCGTATCTTCATCATTAAAGCCATTTCACACGCACGCGGCGCAATCAATCGTTCGCGAATTCGAGTCATGTTTATTGATGATATAATAGATAAACGGCATGATAACTTTAACTCTCTCTCCAAAACTATTACATTATTTTACCTTACCCTACGTTTCAAATTAATAATTCTTGGGGTTTTTTTAAATATTTTACGCATTCTATTTAAAAGACAGATAATTAAAACACGATAAATTAACTTTTTATAACAAGCAATAATAAATTATATTGAATCTATATGCTTTGGGTGAAATGAAACACCGAGAAACAGAGGAACAAATTTTGAGACGATAAGGGTATGGTTAAATAGATTACGGGTAAAGATATTCGCGCACCCCGTATTAACCCATATAAAATGGTCCCCACGGTGCAATCAATTATGTCAATCCACAGATAAGATTAGATAAGGATGGGATAAGCGGAACAAAGCAGGGAGATTTGATGGTATTACAGAAATTGTTACCGAGCTAACGATGTTATTTATATTACAGTTTTTTATTTTTATCATTTTCAGATTCCGCTGAAATCTACAAAACGAATTTTTCATTTGAATCGATCATTCGGCTATGTGACTTTAAAGCGTTGTAAAATGCATGGTACTTCGAATATTCAAGTAATTCGGATCAGCGAACACGCCAATACATTCAATTTTATATTCATATCTATTTAAATTATTCGCCTAATACGATTGTTCGACACAATAGCCGTCGTTAGTTTCACTTACAATGATTCCGTTCGTGATCTTTATGAACATTCAAGCACGTATTATGTAAGCCTACAATAATATCAGGCGTTTTGGACTGAGGGTAAAATGCCATGTGATAGCTCCCCGGGGAATGGTCTGTGGTTTCGACAATCTCTGTTACTAGTTCGTCCCTGGGGCGCGAGCCTAAGTATCCACGAATTATGTATCGAATCTTCGCCTTGTACCAGTTCCGTAACTCTCGAATCACAATGCGAGAAAGAGAGAGAAAGATAGAGAAAGAGAAAGCAGGTCGTACGTGTTATAAATCTATGTCTAGAAAGAAGAAAAAGAAAAGGAAGGAGAGCATTCAATCGATTGGTTTTTAAGATAAATGAGAAGAAAAATATCATGTAAAGTTTAATTTTATAACAGCTGTAGCAAATAATAATTTATGAAAAGCCGGGTCAACTTATACGATTTTCAGTAAAAAAAGTATAATATTATTAGTTTAACCAAATGCATATCATTTAACTGCTTTCAACAAGAGAAAAAGTAGCATAACATAAAAACTTTGTAACATAATACGTTCTACGTATGTCACTGTATAAATGAAAAAAGTGATCTCAGTTTGCTATGCGCTTTGGCCGTAAACTTTTTAGAATGTATGTCTCTTTAATTTGAGATAATTGTAATTTTCATCGCCTGTACGACAATGAAAGTCTCGCTTTGCTCCTGTTCGCTACATTTAATTCCATCAACGTTACGATTACGTTTACAACCACGTTTACATATTCTAGAGTAAAATGTCGCTCGTTACATTATTAACAATTGCCATAATTATAAATTAAATTATTTAATTATTAATTAAAACATTATTTGAGATAAAAGAAACTATGTTATTTTCTCTCTCTTCTGTCGCAATCTTTTGTGCCGTCTGTATTTCTTTACGCAAGAAATTTCTTTATTCCATACTTTTTTTATAAATATCTTCGCTCATTTTAACTGCGCTCGTTCGACCATTATACTTGTTCCATTAACTATAGACACGTTTAATTTTACGTTAAATGGAAATTTTGTTAATTGAATTAAATGTTTGGATCACCTTTGAAGCCTAAAAATAATACCTAACTTTGGTAATTTTTTTTTTAAGAAAATAATTGACTCAATCGGAAATTTTTTATGAGGGCTTTATTATTAATCTTAAAATGTATTAAAGTATTTAAAAAAATTTTTTTTGCAAAATAGTAGCATCGCAGGACCTTTATTTCAGACGAACACCCCAGTAGTGTTGCTCTAAGTTGCTACATAGTTTGACCTGAAACAAAATACTAAAAATTTTTATTATCCACACATGCCAATTACTAAAGAAGTATATAAGATTTTTTAAAAAGTCAAGTTTTGTAGAAATAAAACATGTAAAAAAAATCGAATCTTTTCCCTAAAATTTTAGTATGAAAATGTTAATTGTAAAAAAAGTTTTTAATATATTGCAAAAATCCTATATATTTCTTTTATGTTGATATGATTATATAACAGAAAATATTCTGTGAAAAGTGAATCGGATAAAAATAGTAAAAGTTAATAGACAACAACTTCAAAAATGTCATTTTAAGAAAAACGTGTTTTGAAGTTTCAGTTACTGATTTTTGTTTATAAAATAATAAAATTTTATTTTTAATCTGCAATCCCTGCATATAGCTGTTCTTTACTTCTTCTTTCATTTTTTTTCTTTTCCCGAGCCTTTTTTCACGGCGTCCATCATGGAACATTCAGTCACTTGAATGCAATATAAATTCATTCATTGACTTACTTTACAATTGCAGTAAACTTGTAAAACCGGCTATTGTGCATTTGCTAATATATTGTCTATTTTTTCTTTCTTTTCTCAGCATTTCTTTCAATTTTATTCTCACCATTGTTGAACTATCGGATCGAATTTCGCGTCGCAAAAATGAAGACTATAAAGATATTTAAGAGACCTTTTTACGCGTTTCCTGCAGGATACGCAAAATTCTGGAGATCTTTCTCGAACCAGCGACGGAGCAGAGGGAGGGAGGACAGATCGGCATGGGACGCGTAATCACCGGGGTGTAATACGTGCGTGCAAACCAACCCCTGCTCACGCCTCGATACGCGCGGTGATAGGCGTTTCGTAGGTAGTCGCACGGTTGGTTCGAAAAGGGAGGTTCCAGCAGTGCCGTGGACTATAATTCTGCATTATCGGTGAGTTCACGGACCAACGCATCTCCGCGTTGGCAAAAGGGGTGGAACGGTTTGTGCATTCTCCCTTTCTACCCGAGCGCTGCTTACCGCTCTCAACAGTTGCGTACGGACAGCGCGATTTAAATTTCAGTCTTTGATCTAACAAGAAATATTTTTACGCGATTAATGCTGTATTAATCGCTTCTTGTAGATTAGAAATGATAAGGTACATATTATTACGATATTCATAGTTTTGCTTCGATTCTCTCAGGGTTTTTTATTTAACAGATGATTAACATAATTTGTGTGAAATCTACGGATTTCAGCATTACACAAGAACGACATGATTTCTAAAAATAAAATTTTATATTATTCTCGAACTTATCTTGTTTGAAATATTTTTATAATTTTCCAAATATTTATGAAGTCAGTTTATATAATTCAATATGTAAAAATTGTAACTTGCGCGCTATTAATTATTGCCCTCCGTCCTACAAAAAAATTGTTATAAATATTTAGCAAAAAACATGCGTAAATTTTTATTTACTTTTTGTAATTATAAATTACAAAGTACTTATGATATTTAACCTAAAATTCAATTACTTCGAGCTCATAGAGCGCATTCCAAATCAAGTAATATCTTCAGCGTACTCGGGATATTTTCTCCCCTCCCGTGACTCGTTCCGAGCGGTTCGTTGCCGGCCGCAAATCAGCAATTTCCTGATCTGAATCGCCGATTTTTCCCTAAGTAGAAAAACGCATCGGGCGAAGAATGACGCGGCGGGATAGACGACGAAGTGGCGGGGCAGCTCCCAGTTAGGAATGATTTAAGGGTTGTTATCGGCGAGCGGAGCTGCGGGTCGGCTGTCCACGTCAGCGAGAACGTTCGTATCAATTCCAACCTTCCCCCGAACCTTAACTTTACCCACCCTGTTCCTCGCATCCCTCCTTCGCTCAGTCCTCCCACCCTGTTCTCCCCGAGACCGGGGGAGCCAGGCATTAACCGGCCGTAGTAACCGGACCGGACGGCCGAGATTGTCTATACCACTGCCTCTTCTCATCGGCCTGTACTGACAATCTATTAGATCGGTACGGAGGCTACGCGAAGCTACGCGTTTGGTACGGTCGATGTATCGTCTATCTGGTTAGGTTCACGCGCGAATGCCTCGAGGGGCAATGGCGGGTGATGAATTGGTGATTAAGATGAGCCAGCCGGCCGCGATCGGTACCGTGCGCTCTCCTGACCAAACCGCGATTCCGATCGATCGCGAGGGCACATCTCCCGAAGCTGATCTGCAGATTCGACTTGTTCGTACGTCTCGTCAAATGATGACATACAACTTTGACATTGCGGGGTCAAGATATAATTTGTAGGATATAGATTTCATAAGAAATTTTCTCATAGCGTGTATATATTTTTAGTATTTTTAAATAATACACTTGAATCTTTCGTATGGGCAGCTATTTTTAATAAAATGTTAAATAATTATAATCCATTTAAAACTTCTAGAAGATTATTACATCTCTGTAAAGCTAAAAAGAGAAAAATTAAATACTTTATTCTACAAATTATTTTTGGAGAAGCACAGTAAAAATGTTAGTAAAATGTGGCGATTGTGACTCAGAGAGATGTGCGTTGTTTCCATGAGTCGAAGATCCGAGTTCAAATCGGACCAAAAATTGTCGGTTTTTATTTGATTGCCACCTCTCGGAAGGCAACAGCAAACCACCGATAGTATCTCTTGCCAAACGTTTTGTCAAATTGACGAGCAGAAGGAAACGGAGCCCCACTGGCGTTGGGGACTTATAACGTTTGAAAAGAAGAGGGAGTATTTATATCCCTTGAAAACCAAAATGCCGAGGAATGAACGATAATCAATCAATCCTAAGGTGCATTGAGGTCACGACTCTCGGATACGAGTATCGACGGAGATGATGACAGTTAGTATAATAAAAGAACCAGTTTAGAAAAGTATAGTTTTACAGATAAAAATTCTGGTTTCAGTGTCTTTTATTTCAGACATCAAGATTTAAAAAAATATAAATAAATATAAATAAATCCTCAAAAAAATTGTTTCAAAAATCCATTTTGAAGATCAGCGTCTAATTTTGCTGCTTAAAAAATAATTGAAATTTTACGTCACTGTTTTTTGCTTAAATCTTTATTATCTCAAAGTTTTTTTTTTTAACGGACGCATATGTTCATCACAAAAAAGTATTTAAAAAATTCAAAAGATTTTAATAAATGAGTGAGATATGAGTGAGACCAATGCGTGCCATTTAAGAGGTGAATATCTGTGTAGATAGTTTTCATTCGAATTCTCTTTGTGCTCGGTGGTCGTTACAAACAGTTTTACAAACAATCTGCAAACCGAGTGAGCGTCATTACGCGCTTTCGCAACAATTCACTTCCGGCACCAAGGAACAACCATCGCAGTATGAAATTGACTACCAAATGAAATTGATTACCAGGCACTCTCTATCGCGACCGTTCTCGCCGAATGGCGGCAGCTTCTGCCTGAACTTTCGAAAACTGGAACTGTCGAAAATTGAAACAGCCGGACTCCCCGAAGATCGGCGCGTCCACGAAACGATCACGTGTAATCGGATGCGACGCTAATATTCATCTGGGACCGACGCGGGGTCGAAACTTTACCTACTCTTCCGGCAACGCGCAACTGCTGGCATGCAAACGAGACTCTAGAATGTTGCGAATAGTTGAAGGTTACTAAAGACCGAGAAGGAGTCGTGAAAAGGGTTCATATCGACACGCTGTTATATGTAATTTTATACAAAAATAACTTCGCGCTGATTCAAGCAGCTATGCTGAAACTAGTTTATCGGATATCGTCTTCTTGAATTAAGGTTAATCTTTAACGAACAAATTTCAATTGTTCATCGACTCGTCTGGAAAATTATCTGCGTGTCGCCGATTAGATTTGTCAGACATTTAAGGGAGTTCTATAGCTACGTAGTAAGTCAAAATAATGTAATACGTTAGTATGAGCTTGATTGAAGTTGAACTAATGTTGTATTGGTACAACAACTAGCAACGCTGTAAAGAGAGTAACGTTATGAATATCAGTAGTAAGTTCCATTTTGTTAGATAAGAATCAATTTTTTATTCATTCTAGAATATTTATATCTAATACTGGATTTCGTGAATATGTTGAATAGTCCGCTGTGACAATAATAACAAGTGCTCACAAGTTGCCAGATATTTTGAGTAATACTGATTGAGCAGACGAAAACGTAAAAAGTTGATTTTGATTAATGTTTCTCCACTTTTACAAGTACCGAATAATTATTGTTAGAGCGGCGTATTCATTAGATCTTTGTTTCATATTACAAAAATTTCTAATATAATCTGGTTGTCAATTCTTTTATACCACGCAAATAAACTGCATTTCCCATAAAACGCAATAGTTTTTCGCATTCAATAAAATTTTCATTATCTTTTCTCCTACGTACCCTAGGTTCATAAAATTTTAACCAAGTTATTTTAGAAGCTTTATCTGGCTATAGATCAAATTTCGTATGAAGTTCTGTTTGTTACCTCCAGAATCTACAAAATTCCCTTAAAGTTGGCTATTTTTCTGCATTTCAATTCCAACAAATCTAGTTGGCGACAGATAATTTGCCAGACGGGTCAATGAACAATTGAAATTTGTTTATTAATATTCACTGGCGAAGAAGAGTTTGAATTTGTTATCTTTAACGAAGTCTCCAGAAGATGGATAAAATTAGTGATATTATGTTTCATGTCAATGCGACTCTCAAATAGCCTCGAAATTCTATCGATATCACGAGGCGCGAGGAATCTCCACAAATCTCGTTTGCCGAGCGGCGTAACGAAATCGTAAAACACGGCGAAACAACTAAAATATTAACCTTGCTTTTATCTCGCGACGACAATCTCGTTGGTCTTTGTCGAACGTGATACGCGAAGCTAATTTCCATACCGGAGTACGCGGGGTTATAAAGACACGGACGCGAGCGAGGGAAATTGGGTGAGACAAGGAAAATTACTATAATCAACCCTACGACGGAGTAACAATTACACATCGCGATGCTTTTAAGACCTATATTTGTAACTGTTACTTAAATCTCGTTTAGACAGCGTATCGCATCAGACGAAATGTTCAGAGTTTTATATCTTGAAACTTTCAATGGTCACAATTTCTAATAGAAATTGCATATTTATTTAACTGTGAAGAAAAATTGTATATTTATTTAAGAAAAATTGAATATTTATTTAACTGTGAAGAAAAATGATTGTACATGTGAAACCTGACTTTATATCACTATCTCATTTTAAAAAATTGTGTGTATTATATGTTAATAATATATATGTAACTTATTTATCAGTGGCAGAACTTGGTTTGGTTGCGCCCCTTTCCACCACTTAAAATGTCCTCCTTTACCTTCTCATGTCACTTAGAAACTTCCAATTTTTTAAATGTAAATATTATACAGTGTACTATAAATATAATCCCCCTAAGCAATATCAAGTGTCTATGGAATTAACTTTCTTTTCTTTAATAATTTTAGATTAACAATTTAGATTAAAATTTTTTAATTTACAATTTAACTAGCAACTTCATATTGCTTAAAAGGTTACAATTACACATATCGTGTTTATACGAACACTCCTGAGTATCCCGCGTCTTATTTACTCGTTACTAAGATACAAGCAGAGCAAGAAGAGGACAACAAGTGTCGACAATGAAATGTGCTACTAAATTCCAGCGCTCTGTCCTAAAATATACATATTTTAAACGAAATTATAATTTTGAATAATTAAAAAAAAACTTTGTTATTTTTAATTAAATAATTAAATAAATTAAATAAATTAAATAAATTAAAATAATTAACTTTTTAAGTTTCAAAATTTTGATATAATAATTTTTTAAATGTTTCTTTAAAAAATTATTTCCCTTAAATTGTCACTTTTATCTTTTTCTTGTTTCTTCTAAAAATTAATGTCCCTACAAATCATTTTAATATTGCGTTCCCAAATCTTTCCTTCCAGCGCTCTTTCGCAGTCACGGGGGCTGCGAGTCTGTATCTCCGTTCCTGCCATCAACTATCAATATATGAAAATGCATTGTTACATTATAATAAATATCACAATTATTGTATTATTATACTTATTGTATTATTATTCGACTAGATTATTAATGAAATAATTATTCCGACAAATGACGCAATAAATACAGCTTTATCTCTCTTTCGTTCAAGAAAGAAAGAAGAAGCTTGCACAACCATGGTCGCAAGGAGAATTTTTTCGTAATATCTTCTGTTGCAATATCTGTGATTCGACAATGTCACGCGCATCCACAGAGAAGCCATTGAATTTATTATTAATGCATTTATGTAGATTGAAATTAATATTACGTGCCCGCCTGAGCGAACGTATTCGACGTTGGCGACGGTGTCGCAATTCCAAACGATGATTCCGCGGAAATCCCGCGATTGAATTCGAGATCATGATTAGTTTCTCAGCTTACTTTTCTCCATGCCCTCCGAGTTCTCCGTTTGATAGTGGTCCGGCGAAAGTTTCAAACTGGGATGCTTCCTTATTCGTAAGATTGATTTACATTTATTTAATAAAGTAATGCGATCACTTCCGCTCGCTCGCAAGGCCGTTCTCCGTTGCGCTTATTACGTCAATTTGGGAGAGTCGCTGTCAAATTAAATTTCAGATTCCAAGGCGGAATGTTTCCTTTTTCAAGAGGATAAAACGCGTTCGCGATCTGTTCGCGAGATGAGCTATTTCAGAAATTACACACGGCGCGTCCCGCACACATCGCGAACGGTTAAGGTAGATTCACCTACTTAGCCCTCATGAAGGATTCACTTGAAACTTTGATAGGATAGGCGGTAGAAATGAATGCTCAAAACTTCAGGGTAAGTCATCGACCTAAATAAAGAATAATCAATTGATGAAAATCAACATTTAACACGGAATTACATAGGGGTCATATGTTCATGACGGTGGTTATTAGTGAATATTATTAGTTATAAACGATAGTAAATGTGACTGTATTACATAACACAAGATGCTGAGCGTACATTTGGAAGGTTGCACTCCTTTACGATTTCCATTATTCCGCCAGGTTTAAAATCTGTATCCAAATAAATAAATTAATTAATTAAAAAAAAAAATTAAAAAAAAAATTTTAAAAATTAAATTTAAAAAAAATTTTTTTGTAGCGTTTTTTGCTATAATCGGATATTGGGTCTTTTATTATCTAAATAACATGAATGCAATAGTTTTCCGACTAACAAGGGGAGGTCTTGAGAGGGGGGATGGGGATCGGGAAACAGACTGGATGGGGATATAGTCTTGGGTGCCAGGTATCTCACCTTAAAGCCATTCATCCTAGTGGGCCCTCGTTTCGGAGAAATCGAAGAGAGAAGTCGTACATTATGAACGTAGACCATAAAAAAATCAACCAAGTTCGAAGCAGTGAGTGGGCCGAGCGCGTAAGGCGGCTGGCTAGAACGCTGCAGGTCATGGGTTCGATCCCGGTTTGCATACTTTTTTTTTTTTAATCGAATTAACTAAAAAATAAAGAAAGATTATGAAAATAAAATTCTTATGTCACGTGCATAATACAAATTTATTTTTTATAAGAAGATTTACAAGTTTTTGGATGATAATCATCATATAAACATTTGAAACATAAATTGTTCTCACACCATGAACATTGTATAAAAGAAACCTGTCCACAACTACATTTATTTTTTATTAATGTCAAAGGAAAGCAGACTTCGTTGACGTTTCTGAATATTGGTTTATTATTCATTAATTTTGAGCCAAACCAGGCATATTTTATCATATTGGAAAACACAGGTGCACTCAATATGTAATGCACAACAGAATGTATTTTAATTGCGTCCTCGCGTGAAGAAATTTCACGTTGTTCTTGTAACAGTTGGGACGCGCTTTGAAGCTTTTTAATAAGATTTTTACATATACATATTTTACAATAACATTTTCGGATGCACAATAATTGTATTTTCGCAAAACTGAAGACGCAGAATATAACCGATGTTCACTGCACGAAATTTCTTCACGCGAGGATGCAATTAAAATACATTCCTCATGGTACATCTATGATACTCGATATATGAGATCGATATACTTTAAAATTTAATCTTCTATACACTATATGAATCTCGATATGAAATCGGTGTAAAAATTTAACATTCCATATTTGTCTATGGCGTACAAATCGTTTACTATATGTAAAAATTAATTCCGCACGTACACCTAGCGTTAGCCCTTTCTTAATATTATATTAGTTTATCTAAATGTGGGCTTGTCTAATTCTAATTGTCGTTTTAAAATACATTCTATTGTGTATTACATATTGAGTGCACTTGTGTTTTCCAATATGATAAAATATGCCTGGTTTGGCTCAAAATTAATGAATAATAAACCAATATTCAGAAACGTCAACGAAGTCTGCTTTCCTTTGACATTAATAAAAAATAAATGTAGTTGTGGACAGGTTTCTTTTATACAATGTTCATGGTGTGAGAACAATTTATGTTTCAAATGTTTATATGATGATTATCATCCAAAAACTTGTAAATCTTCTTATAAAAAATAAATTTGTATTATGCACGTGACATAAGAATTTTATTTTCATAATTTTTCTTTATTTTTTAGTTAATTCGATTAAAAAAAAAAAAGTATGCAAACCGGGATCGAACCCATGACCTGCAGCGTTCTAGCCAGCCGCCTTACGCGCTCGGCCCACTCACTGCTTCGAACTTGGTTGATTTTTTTATGGTCTATGTTCATAATGTACGACTTCTCTCTTCGATTTCTCCGAAACGAGGGCCCACTAGGATGAATGGCTTTAAGGTGAGATACCTGGCACCCAAGACTATATCCCCATCCAGTCTGTTTCCCGATCCCCATCCCCCCTCTCAAGACCTCCCCTTGTAAGATTCTCTTTCTATGATCAAAAAACTGAGAACCCTGTGGCGGGCCCCCGCTAGGTACGGCCCGCCGCGGTGAATCCACCTTAAGTCCACTTTTGTTAAACACGAGTAATTTACAATTAGTCGAGCGCAAAGCTCACGGTACAATGCGCCGTCGATGTACTCAATGATGTAATGCCGTTATGCACCCCATCGCGTCATATAAATCTCCTTTCATAGTGTCGCGAATTCTTCGTGCATTTCCACGGGCGCGCAACACGTGCGCATTGCGGACGTGTTGCGCGCACGATATTCCGCCGTCGAAAATAGATATATATCGAAACGTCGTAATGCGGGTCATATACGTGCCGCCGTCGATCGAACGTTCTCCACGTTTCACGTCTCCGATCATGTAAACAATAGCTACGAAACATACGAAATAGAACAATAGAAATAAACGGCACGCGACTCACAATTGTATAGCTAAAGTAAATATGTATGTAGCTAAAGTAACTCATATACTTTGATCGAATCGTATCTTGTTACTCTTCTCTCTTTCTGTCTCTCTCTCTCTCTCTCTCTCTCTCTCCTCTCTCTCACTCACTCACACTCACTCACACGCGCGCGCACGCGCACGCATTCTTGCGTACTAATACAATTGGATCAACGTTAAATTTTAATAGGAAACATTTTTCGGATTTATTAGTCTACAAGATAGCTGTCGAAAATCAGCCAACCGTTTTGCAATGTCGTTCGTAAGAATGTTGGAAAAAGATATATCGAAAGATCAATTTTATTAAGATTTTGTCGAGATATCGGTAACCGTTATTCGTCTAGTAAAGTCTGATCTGCCGGATGATAATATTGTGGAAGAACATTTGTGAAAAATGTAAGAATATGAATGCGCATTATATGTATATATTCTTTTCGTAACTTACCCTTTGTGCAGGCAAAATTTTTGTGTTAAATATTTAACAAATTCAAACTCTTCTTTGCCGTAATTCTTTGCAGTAAATATTAATAAATATAAATAAACAATAAATATTAATAAACATAAATAAACATAAAAATTAATAAACAGTGAATAAACATTAATAAACAAATTGTTTATCGACCTGTCTGGCTGGCTAATTATCTGTGTGCCGACTAGATTTGTCGGACATTGAAATGCAGAAAAAATTCTTCATCTAATTAGGACCAAAAATTAAAATCCATATCGATTTTAAAGTTGGCGATTTTTCTACATTTCAATGTTCGACAAATCTGGTCGGCGACACACGGATAATTAGCCAGACGGATCGATGAACAATTGAAATTTGTTTATTAATGTTTAAATATTTAACACATTCATGTATTAATTTAACATATTGCTGTTGTATTAATTGAACACTCGACCGTTATAATGTAAATTGTTAAAACAACTAAAAAATGTAAAAATAATATAATGTGCACCTATTATTATAATTAATTATTATAATTTTAAACAATAGATCCGTATTATTAGATGACAGGTTTTTCGTTAAAACTTAGAGGAAAAAAATGTTAATTTTAATCTATAATAAATGAAAATGACTACAAATTGTCATTTAGGTGTGTGTATGTTTTATTAATAATTTTTTTAGTTAATTTTAATATGTTGATAAAATCAAGTCAATAAAATCAATAAAAATATGTTGATTCTATACAAAATTTATTTCAAATTACTTTGAAATTTGCATTTATTTACAAATATTAACATAGTATTAGTGTCACCATTTAACATATTCATATTATGTTAAATTAATACAAAAATTTGTGTGGACCGTTTAGGACATATGATATCTGTTAAAATTAACATAGATTTTTCAACTGTGTACATTGTTTTTAATTATATCACAAAAATGTATAATTTACATAATTTTTAAATATTATATATAGGACAGATTTTTTCTCTTTGTCACATCCAGCTTTAATGTGTCTGGTCGTGTGTTTCTCTTTTCAGTTTTAACGTTCGTATTATCTTATTTTCGAAAACAAACTCGACCTTTGTTTGTTTTCACAACTGAAAAACACGTGTTTTTTGTAATAGCTTCCTTTTTTGTAATGTTGTCATATGATTGGGTACCCATACAGAGCAAATTTTCAAAGGACGTTCCTTGGAGATTTGTTCTGTGTGGGTACGTAATATTTGTAAAGAGAAGAATCAGTTCATTCTTACGGACTTGATTCTTTAGATTATATTCTAGACATTCTTCTTAGGCGGAGATATCTCCGTATTATATTATTTTTGAATAAATCTGTTTGAATAAGTGTTAAAAGTAAAAAGAAAGAGAAAAGAGACATTTCTTTGAGATCCGACTTTTTTTCTCGCGTATTATACACATGTTGTGTGTGTGTGTGTGTGTGTGTGTGTGTGTGTGTGTAAAATACAAAAGCATATTATACAATAGAATTATTTATCCTAAACTATATCTCCCATAAAAAATTTCTTTTTCTCTTCAAGTTAGATCCATAAAAGAGAGAGAGTCCATCTAAAACTAAAGACTTATCTTCAGTTTTTCGTTACATTTTGTGCCACACAATCTCGAGTATTCGAAAGTACTGAATAGAGTACCGAATAGTAGTCCGAAAAGAAGCAAGCAAGACTATTCCAACGTCACGATATCATAACGCGAAAGACACTCACTTTGTGTCCTTTTCATTTTTACCGATTCCGTAAAAGCGTCTGAAACTTTTGTAAATGTCGTTGTTCAGTTTCATGCGTTTCCATGATTTCCGTGGACCCGTTTTCAGGTCACTTAATTCCCGCATTCGATAAGCTGGCACCATGCTGGCGGCAGTTAGCGGTGCTCTCGTAGGAAACGTCACGTATCGCCAGAATTCGTTTTTCGGCGGCGTTATCCTGATAACGGTGCGATTCCCGCGATCATCGATCTCGTTGAGCTTTTCGCTCTCGATATACTTTTTGTTCTTCAGGATCTCGAACACCTTGCTGCCCGATCGTCGTCGCTGCGCGACGTCCTTGAAAGAATGTTTCAAGCAATTACCGAGTGTTTTCAACGCTGCTTTTTTCACATCATCAGGATAATGCTGCGTAGTGGTCGCGCCAAGATGGATCAACGACGTGACGTTGTCCTGACGTGCCGTGTCGGATGGAATAACAGTAGTTGTCCCACTGGGACTCGGCAAGCTCTTCATCGTCACGATTTCGATTACCGTCGCGTTCGATCTCGTCTTCGGACAGTCACTTTTCGTGACCAATCGCGTTACATTGTTCGAGAACGAATCCGTATACGAACAATGACGATTCGCATTGTTACTCGAGGCTCCCGAGGAATTACCTCTGTTCGGGCAATACGGCTGGGTCGTCGTTGTTTCTCCCGTCAGAGATTTCCTGGAATTATTACAGCAAGATTTCTATCGATCTCCGTCACATTAAACCCTGGATGGAACTCTTTGGCAGGAAAGAAGTTTTTCTTATGAAATATATATAAATGCGCTTATAATTTATTTCGCAACTTTTCAATTGAGGTCCCGAGAAGCTGTTAGCGGCAACTTTTCGTCAAGGATTAAAGAAGAAAGAAAATTGCCGGCAAAATTGGAATACGATTGAAACGCCTTGCGTATATACGTCGTAAAACTTGTGTGGATTTATGCCGGCCGTAATGGCAGCGATTCGATAAATTCATCATCCAGGAGAGACTTCTCTTCTCGTTCCTCTTAGCGATCTTAAATCCTAACTTAAACAGACGCGAAACGTGTACTGGACTAAAGTTCGAGCGAGTTTGATTACAAGGGAACGTGTCTCCAACTGCACTTACCTTCGGCAAATAAGCTACTGCTGAATTGTTAAAGCTCATTTTCAAAGAATCATGCGATTTGCGCACTTAGAGTTTTCGTGAGGAATTTCCGTCACGTTCTGCAAATCAAATATTTAGCGAACGTATGCGCTATTTTAATGCATCGTCGAGACACGTAATCGCTCGTGACAAGAGACGAGAACAATTGTTCGGAGTAACTATTCGATTATAGTAAATCTCATAGAGATAATTAAATGGGAAATTAATCAAAACGAGGAGGACGACCCCTCAAGGAGTCGGGATTTATCTTCCTCGCTGCCAAAGGTTCAAACGAGAAAAAAGTTCTTTTTTTTACTCGACTTACTTTGCGTTCTCAGGAATCGTCACGTCAATACGTTCCTCCATTTGGTAATAAGCAATTATTAACAGTCGCATTAATCGAACAAGCTTAAGCTTGATGATCGAGCTGTCAGGTTGAGCTTCTTGGAGCAACAAGAGTCTGGCCCAATCCGACTTCAGCGTACCGAAAGGCAGGGCAGAAATCGGGCACTTAAATCCTGCGTTCATCATTTTCACAGTAGGCACATCCGTGAGATTTAATTTGGACAAATGACTCTCAATGTCATCGACATCGAATCTGATAAGTTCCAAACAACGATCTGAAATACCACTCGTGCATCCCGCTGAAATATGAAAAAAACCTTATAAACGTGTATTCTCTTCATTCTTTGTAATCTTTTAAATACGAAAATTGATTCTTCGATCGCGTATCGTAGCTTCGTAATTTTCTTAAATTTTCGTAAATTTTTTTCACTGAGAATTGATGGTCCTTTGCAGCCCGAATTATTTCTTCTAAATGGCAAGAATCAAATATCCCGTCTTCAATTTAGTACAGAAACTTCACTTAATATGAAACAAAGAATTTTTACTTGCAGGAATTTAAAAATGCAGATTTTAAAAATATCGTTTTATTACAATGTGATCATAATCAAATGTTTGAAGAATAAAATATAAGAGAAGGACCAATATAAAATCGAGTCCAGCATGCTATATAAAATTAATCTTTCGGTTAATCCTTAAACGCTAGCAGTTTTTATTCTTGCAATTCCAATCACACACAGACTCTTGTAACAATGCTTTATCTGACACCGCCTCGCGGTGACAATGATTCAAGATCGTATAAATAAGAGAAGATTTTTTAAAACTTTTTTCAAACAAACAATTGCAATTAAACCAATTTATTGTTTATTTTAGTAAAAATATACATATTCAAAAGTGTTCAAAAGTAAGAAACAATTTTTAGCCAAATTCATCGATCTCTTTCGAGTCTACATATGTTGCCAAAACATGCGGCAAAATCATTGCTGTGTCGACGACAATTAGACCATAGGGTTTATATGAAATAAAAGAAAACAAAAATATTTAGAAACTAGAAGCGTATGTTTATTGCAGTACGTAGAGAAAAACCAATATCTCAAAAAATAGTGAAAAAAATGACAGACTGTTTGAAAAAGATTTGAATTGTTATTGAATAACTTACGAACATTACTTTGAATATTTATTGTTAAAAAGATATTCAAATTTTACGAAAAAATTGAGTTCTGTCGTTGATAAAAAAATAGAAGAAAGCTTTCATTAATTAAAAAATCCCCCCATGTTATAAAAAAAGACTGTTTTTAAGGCGACCTTAGTCATATTAAACGGATGCATGATTTTTTTATTGACTATCAACGGGGTTGAAAAATCTTATTTTGAGAAAAACGCGTTTCAAATTTTGGTTGCAGACAATTTATAACTAAAAAAGAAACTTAACTTATTTTTATTAGATTTTCACCAAACAATCAATTGATTTAATTGCTTTGTTTGGAAAAAATGCCAAAAATACTTATCAGGCCATTACAGTGGTGTCCTCCCCAAATTTGTCGAGCGGCAAATGTAAGATGGTGTAACGTGTACTTACCGTTGTGAATTATCGTCGCGCAAAAAAGGAGAAGTGAAACGTACGACGACGTTTCCCGCGGCATTTCGTTTCTCGAACTGTTCGCGCGGACGAACGACGGCATGCGCGTACCTCATTTCGTTAGGATCGGCACATTTTCGAAAGCCGGCGACATGCTACGATTGCACGTGAAATACAAGGCCGCTTCTTGTAAAGCGAGAGCCGCGCCCGAGCCCTCCGCACGAGAGACCGCCGCGATAGCGCAGGGGAATGCACAAGTGTTTTCGACCATTGTCACGCGACAGGTCAGCTTATTCGACAACGTCCTATACCGGAAATGAAACGGAATCGTTAAATCACACGCGGTCACAACACTGCGCATTAAATGTGCATTCCTTGCTGAAAACTGAGAATTTCCTTAAAATTTTCGGTATCAAGTATCTCAGTATATATAACTGCAGACGGAGTTAAAAAATTATATTGAAACGAAAACTGGAGTGCTAAATAAAACACAATATTTTACAGCTTTATCTGCGAAGATTAACTAAATTTTCAATTTTATACTATTTTGGGAACTTTCGATGTCTGCCTATCTGAAAAAAATCCTCGGGTATTTTTATCGTGTAATAATATAAAAAAATCGTATTTTTAAGCTATGAAAGTCTCGAAAGTGCACGATCAAAAAAAAACTTCTCTAATATGCTGTTCGAAATTGTCGTAAAACAAATTATATCTGCCTAAATTATAAAAAATTTAAATTATAAAAAACGTTACAAATATATACGTAGAATAAATTTCACTCTGATAAAAATTTACAGATTGAAAGGAAAGAAGTAAACAATTAAAGGAGCAATAAACAAGACACAATTACCGAGGTAGTTCCATACAGCGTATCGTTTGTTGATTTATTTTCTGCATCTCGTTGTAGATAGATCGTCATGTTAATTAACATACACTCACTCTCGTTCTCTGTCATACGAACTATTCTAATCGCTCTCGTTATGAAATTTCACGACGCCGCTGCTTGCAGTTATCTTTATTATATCTTCTCTCACTCTTTTTTTTATAGATACACACTGAACTATACAGCTCTCACTCTCTCACACACACTCTCTCTCTCTCTCTCTCTCTCTTGCTCTCTCACTCTCTCAGTATGCGCACATATAAAAATTATGTATAGAAACTACGTTATAATTACAAACTAACTACGTACATATTTATAATCATCATAGAAGCGGTCTCTCTTCTTACAGACGCGAATCACATCGACGGACTTGAGAAAAAAAGAGCGATGACTCGTGAAAATAACGAAGAAACGAAAGGAAAGCTCGACAATTTCGCACGATTTTTATATTACAATAATTAAAGGATCCGAAGAAAGACGCGTTCGTCCGAACCTGCATTTACAAACACAATCCGCTTTACAGATATTAAAAAAAAAAAAAAAATCTCAAAATCGCCCGTGTGCCATACATCTCGTATATTACTTTTATACATAAACTATTTATAATACACTCTCAGTGTAGACGCACTTTCTCGTTTCAATCAAAAGGACAAGATCTCTGCCGCCGAGAGAACGTACTTAGCAACGGATTATTAGCGTTATATTATACAGTATATCGTTATAGCCCTGTCCTAGCATCGGGAAAGAAGAGAGTCACGTTGCATCACATTTTTTATCTCGAAAGAACCTTCTCGAGCAGACCACAATAAATCACGTAGTTTTAAGCATCCTCTAATACGAGATCTCTGAAATAACGAATCACCGTCTGACAAGTCGCGCGTGTCTAAAACAGAGTGGAAAGCCTTTGTCTTATTTTTTTGAAGTTTTAGTAAAATTTGACAATTCGGGAGTGCACCTTTCTGTACTGCCGATAAAAAGCCTAATAAAAAGCCAATAAAAAGCCTAATTATCCCGCTATAATGCCTTATAATAATTGGTATCTTTGTCGATAATCTCATGTCGCGCTTGCTTATCCCTCTTGTCTTCGTAATAAATAATCCGCGAGCTTCCTGTTACACAGTATGTGTATCGCATTTTTGTTAACGTCCCTATTCTTTCCCCTCGTTTAAATCTATCGTTTCACTATCGCTAATCCTACAATGTTTGACAGAGATATACTCGCACGCTTAACTAACTTTGAATGTGCCTACGTTTGTATCGTGTTTGCTTGCTTGCAACCCTGAGACTACGATTCTACCGCCACGGCGAATCGGTTGATTACATATGTACAAAGAAAAATGCTCAAAAAAGTATCAAACTTCATAATCCGGCGGCGCACACAAAAATACCTAACGCACGCTCTCCTTCTTTTCTCCTCTCATTTCTTTCCTCTTTTTATTTCTCCCCTCGTCTCTTTACTTTAAGCGTACGCACGCGAAAACATCTGCTTAAAAACCTTTCTACGGCCATCGCGCCGGCACGATTGGAGGGCCTTGGGGGGGTAACTTTGCGACATCAAGTAGGAGTTACACCACAATTGTTAGTAACTGACTGAAACTCGAAAAAGCGGGATCATGATTCAGAATTTAGCGGAAAGAAAAAGAAATCGGGACGAAATCGGCGGCATATTGGAAACGCCTTATGAGAATTATGATGATTTCGAAGACTTTAAGGGATCTGCGGATTGACGAATATCTTAACACCACCGCGGTTCCTTCGACGCGCGCAATAACAAAGGGAGAAAGAAGGAAACATTAATTCTACGGATTAATTCCAGTGACAGTGGAATCTGTAACGCGAATATCACAGTTAAACAGGAAAGCTCGTGGCCTGAACAAAAACGAAGAAAAACGTCGGTATCGCGTTACACGGAGAATGTAATCGGGAGGGAAAAAGAGTTCTTTTTTTAAATGAGCTCGAAATATGTTGACGTAATACATAACACGGCGTAAACATAAATTTTTCTGCCAAGTAAAACTTCAGACGTTTCTGCTCAAAGAAACTTTTGATCTATGTGCATTGTTCATACAACACAGAGCGTTCCAGAGTATTGCAGCAACGTTCCAGCTATATTGCTATAATACAAATTGTATTTTTAGAAGAGAAAAAGAAATCCAATATTGCTCAATATGCGCGATTAAGAAATTTTTCTAAAAAAATATTTTACAAGATTAAGACCACCTCAAAAAACATTATCGACATTAAATATTCATGTTAATTTTTTTCTTAAACATCCCAAAGTTGCCTTTTGTAAAACATTTTGGGCGTTAATTCCCATAAAACATCCAAATTTCACTCCATCAATGTTACAGCAATAAGATTGCAAGAACATTATAATGTTCTTATAAGAAATGTTTCATTGTAACATTACAGTGCATTATATATTTATAATAGTAATCCAACGATACTAAAAATAATAATAAATCTTCAAACATTCTCGTAATTTACAATAATTTTTAGACGTTTTAGTATTTTCTGGATAATCATTTTCTCAAAAGACTATTTTCGGGAAAACAAAATAATCAGTTAAAAAATCAAATCGAGCGTGACAGAAAAAAATGTGACATGATCTGTAACAGGCAATTATTCTGTTTCTTTTTTCCTTTTTTATTATGTTAATTAATCAAGAAAATAATAGATTATTAGAGAAACGTAAGGAAGAGTAGCGAGCGCGAGATCGAGCTGCAAACTGTTTTCCACAGATTTAAATGCATAAAGAATAAAGAGAAAAACGCTCGGAGTCTACGAACAAAAGATAAGGACAATCAAGGGAAAGCAAAGGAACAATGCTATCTTGTTATTAAAAAGGAAAATGAACGACGTGTCCTGACTTTATTGCACTTCAGACCTAGTCAATGTAATGAATCCATACGCGGCTTCTGTTTGGTCTCGAGGAAATGCTTTTCTAATTAGAAAAATACGTGTGTCATCTTTCTTGCTGTAAGTTTCCATACTATGTATATAAGAAATGAATAAGCAAAGAATAACAAATACAAAAGTACTGAATTTGCATTATATGTTATAATGACTGAACTGGCAATTGTTATTTTAAAAATAGCACTGCGTTTTAACGCTGGTTTGAATCCTTCTCAAGTGCAATCAACGGAGAATTCCTCTTACATCATAACAACTTAATCGCCATGAGATTTTGACAAAAAAGTATCAGAAGTTTATATGTTATTAAGAAAAAGAAATTGTGAGATTGTGTACCTTTAACGACTATGTCTTTAACGACTGGAGACAAAATGAACAGTACTTAATCATATCGGTTTGTGTCGAATGATTAAAATGTAAAAAAGAATTGTAATGTGTTTAAACACTTATGGATAAACTGTGTAACACTTCAACAATTAAAAGACAAGAAGTGTACATTAGTATGAGCGGTACATAGTTGTTGAACGTCGTACATAATCGAAACATGCTATTTTTTAAATAATAGTTGCCAGTTCGGTTTTTGTAACATATTTTATAATTTTTGTTAATCATACTGGCGAAATAAACATTTCTGTTAATTAAATTTGATTTTACTGTTTGATCTTCCTTCGTTCGTTTACTGTTAGTTTTCGTTTTAATTTTAAATTTAAGTCTTTAACGACTGGAGACAAGTGAATTTGATAAAAATTGTAGACTCATAACCAATTGTCATCAAATAAAGCTCTAAGAAACTTATTCACTTTCTATACATATATGGCCCTCGTTCTCCCCCTAAAAAATTCCCCATCGTGAAAAGCATATGTAATGTTATTCGAGCATATGATCAGCGCATCAATCATTATGCTCACTGATTTCAACAATAATAATTAGTGATAACTAGATAATAAAGATCCCTGAATATAATAATATTAATTATATATTAATGTAATAATAATGATCGTAATAATGTGATTGTAAAAGTAATATAATAATTATGTATATTAGCAATAATATATTTTCCTGTTCTTTCTTTTGTGTGGCACGGGTAAATAACATGACGCGACCATTTTAACAACCGAGTAAACACTTCTACCGTCAAAAAAAAAACGAAAGCATGATAATATGATAATATAGCCTAGCCGGTAATTTTTAAAATACATTTCCAAAACGAAATCCGGATTTTGTGAGTGCCTCCGATTGAGGAACAATTTATTCTACCTATTAACTTTCTTCCCTTCGCTTTTTCGCACCCATTTTAATTTGATCTCGTTTATATAGTACAAAGATGTGTTCTAGAATAATGTACAAAGACGTATCTCTACATTGCTATAACTATGGATGTTCAATACAACTATCACAAATATATCGATTAATATTATTCGATTTTTCTTCACATTTAAGCTATTATAATTACAAGTGCTAATGCAAAAGAGGCAATATATATGTATGTATATATACATATATATCGCGTTGAGAACACACGGGAAGTGATTCCAAATGATTCTCAGGATATACGGTGAATAAAACAAAAAAAAAATAAAAAAAAAAACAACGATAAGAGAATAGAGAAAATGCCGTAATAACAATAATTTTGATTACTGACTCTTAACGACGATATCATGACTACGACGTTAAACACCCACAGTTATTACATCTTGTGTAATTACTATATTCAGTGTTGCGATCATGACGATCAAACGGAAACACTTTATTTGGTAATAAAGCCATCGCTTCCACATACGGCTACCCTAAAATGAGTACTCTGAAAATCTTCTCGCATCTTGTACTGTTATGTTTTCAACATAAAAGTCACATTTCCCCTTCTTTCTTTTCTTTCCTTCTTTCCTTTGTTTATCTTTCTTTCTTTCTTTTTGTACCTGTAAATGGGGTACTTGAAAAGGAAAGTTTGGATTATTTCAAACGAAGACTATACATGTCTGCTATTTATAACGATTTGTGAACCACAACAATCGCTGGAAACACTGTCCTTCCACTTTCAATGTCCTTTTCATACGCAAAAAGAAAGAAAAAAAGAATAAAAACTCACGAGTTTATTAGAAAATAAAAAAAAGGGTCGTAAGATAACTTTCTCTCGCGCACTATCATTCACTGGTGTCTTCGAGCGTAACATGGCATATCGAAAAAATATGCCAAAAATAATATATAATCACGTTGGTGCTAAACATCGTCAGCTTATAATAAACAACGGCATGATTCTGGCGACAAATGGTCGAGTTATCAAATTTGTGACAACCAAGCAAGCGTATCTCATCGATAGCAAACGTTCTCCAACATCTCCTCGAAGAGCTTGTTCATTGGTACCTTGCCCGTTTTATATACACTGGTCCAGAAACGTCTGACAATCCCATCAGCTTGTCTGAGACTAGGCAACACTAGTAACATGTTTTGCGTAGCACGAAGTGCTTGACCTGGTCTCACTGCCGCTACACAATCCGACAGGGAATTCAAGATGGAATCTCGAAAACGATAAAGTGCCTGGGGCTCATCGGATCTAGCGTCACTGTTCGCTAAGATTAATGCTTTCAGCACAAAGTATTCTTCCCGCATTAAGCCCAGTCGCTGGATCCTTTCGACGATTTGTATACACTGTTCAAGAAGAAACGATACAATTAGAAGCTGCACACTGGGAATCGTATGTAAAAAATATGTGAATACAATCAAATAATTTATGTTTTATTGTCGTTTTCGTAACTGAGAAAACAATTAATTTAGATTTTGAATTTATATTTGTGCGATAAAGATGAAAGGTATGACTCTCGATAACTTTGCAATATGTAATCTTTCTTTATTATCTTATTATTAAATTATTGTGAATATAATATGAATGTAATATAATAAGTGTTCATTTTAATAATAACTATTTAATAATAACTAAAAAAGATTAATAGTAGTACTAAGATATATAAATGTAGATGAATTTTTATAGAAAATTACTTACGTGCGTATAAAGCTCCAAACAATGGCACTCGCGTGCGAGTCTTTCGTCCAATGTAAAATCTTGCGCAAACTTCAATCTGCCGGTGTTAGGTGTACTTCTCCACGCCAGGGTAAAGGTTAATATCTCAGCCCAAGTACTCTGCAGAAGCCGCATTTGATCATTCAACGCTAAATTGCTGAACCCTGGAATCTGCTTAGCCCAACCTGCAGAGAAATGGATTAAGTGTTCGCCGAACAAAAAAAATTTCAAGCGTAACTAATTATTAGAGTACAGTCACGCAGCCAATAATTACCGATTATGCCGACTAACTCTCGGTCGTAGAGATCCGACAATTGTCCAAGGACTTTCTGATCCGTCTCCAGTGTATTCGGAATATCGGACACTAGAAGCATTTCTGGTTCGCAGGCCGACAGGGCTTCAACCATCTTGTTGTCTGTAAAAGACGAGACACGGCGTGCCTCTTTGTTTAAATTGCCCTAAGGCAAGGCGCTAAAATGCTATTAAATTAGCTGATAATGAAAATTTAACGCTATAAATAGAAATTTACAAGCAATAAAGAAACAATGAGATGTGATAAATAAATTATAAAACCAAAATAAAACTTAAAAAACCAATAAGACAAGCACATATTATACAGAAATACATGATGATGATTTAATTCTTACTTATCGTTTCGATAGAAGCTGCAGACTCTACGTTAGCTTGAAACATTGAGTAATGAAAAATAAAGTTAATAATGTAGATGATCTTTCAAAAGAGGGAATCTTTATTTCTTTATAGATATCTTTTTCCTCATTACATTGATAAAATTGATATGAGATATTGATCGAGATGAGACAAGATAAAGTTATAATATATTAGTGTAAGACAAATACCCTCTAGTGTGGTATTCTTGACTGGCGTATAAGGATCCGTGGATCTTCTGTATTTTTGTCGACCGCCTCGAACACGATCCAATCTCACACCTTCCTTCAGCATTCCTTGTCGTAAACATTTCTGAAATCTACATGCCTGGCAAGCCTTACGTCTTCGTTTGTTTATCTCGCACTCGCCATTCGCCGGACAAGTGTACTCAATATTTCCTGTAAAATTACTGGCTATTTTATCGTAATATACGCAGTCTCCTGTCCCAGATAGCACCAATTCAAATTTAGGGATTACAATTCAAATTTAGGGATTACAAAAGGCCACTGCGTCCAAATACCATCTAAATATATCGTATGTACGTATGCACAGGTGCAAATACCATGCGATCGAAAATGCACATTAACATAGTCCTTGGTGCTATCTGGACGAATTATTGCGGCCTATTACGGAAATCGATAAGCTCGCTTACCTTGTATAGTTCTCTTGAAGAAAGCCTTGCACGCTTCGCACGAAGCGACTCCATAATGGAAACCGCTCGCAACATCACCACAAACAAGACAAAGCCTTCTGGGTATCATATCTTCTTCCTTAGCGCCATCCTACAGAAACGACAATAATACTTCACAGTAGTTCAAATATAAATCATCCCTAATATAAACTCTGCCTAACAGAGAAATGTTATCGAGACACGATCATGTACCTCTGGAGTTCCCAATGGCTGCGTCGTCGAAGAACAATGATGCATCTCTGGACTCTCGGGACTACCGTTGCTACCGCCATAATCCGTGATGTCTAATTTCGTACATATCGACTAAAAAAAAATATATAACTGAAGTAATAATAATAAATTAGCACAATGCAATGTGAAGAAATACGAAGAAGGAAAATGTAAGTGCGCGAAGAAATACGCGGAGAGAATATATATGAAGAAATATGATTGAAGTAATGATTAACACAATATAAAGATTAATTAACACATGTGAAGAAATATGTGAAGAAATAAATTAAAGTAAATAATTAACACAATACAATGTAAAGAAATGATTGAGGTAATAATTAATGCAATATAAAGATTAATTAACACATGTGAAGAAATATGATGAAAGAGTATATGTGAAAAAATATGTGAAAAAATAAAGAAAAAGATACGTAAAGAAATGTTATTGAGGCAATAATAAACACAATGCGATGTAGCGGTACAATAATGATTAAAGCTAAGGAAGTTCAGAAATTTAAAAAAAAAATCCCTATTTTACGTGTTTCCTTTTAAAAAGAAACAAATATTGGCCGCGAAGAGTACCTACTCTGATCAATTCGCGTCGCAGATATAAATTTGACAAAAAAGATTCTTGAAAATCACAAAACACAAATGATAGTTTCCCTATGCTTGAAAAATAATTAGTGTGTCATAATATAGTTAATAATATGTATATGTGCGTTAGGAGTCGAGGACTGTTTCCTGAACAATACCTCCTGATGTTGAAGAGTCGTGGTTGGCGAACACACTTGATAATTTTGCGTGGGTGTCGTTGGGTTATCGATTTCCTGCTTGATGTTAGGCATCGTCCTGTTATTCCCAATCATACTTTCCGTGGTAGCATCAGACATCATACAGACCTATAGAGGCACAAGAAGAAGAAATGTACAATTTCCGAGGTAACATATCGCGAACTGTATTCTTAGCGTAAGAATACAGATCACCCGCCGTCTTTTCTCTGCAGTCGGAGCTGCACTTCTTTTTTGCGTCTGCTATATTTAAGCACGGCCAACGCCTCGAGCATTTTTAGAATTGACTTCAGAGAATTCGCGGCATCGCCCGATAGTCCCAGCGATCGCGCTCTCCTCTCTATCCTACATGCCCGGGTACACGCAAATCGAATTCGTCGGGAGACGCAAAAACTGAGAACCACTATCGTTACGAATCGCGTGTAAACACTATCCTGCACGAGCACGGGATACGATTGCTCGAGGCGTACACGAGTTGCTGACTTGACGGTAACTCTACTCGTTGTTTAAGACGTCGATAAAACTTCGGTTCGAAACCTAAATCTATCTCCATCCTTGTCTGAAAATGTTAACGATCCGCTCAATTTTTGTGTTTTATACTTGAAATAAAATCCACACACAGAAATAGACTCAAAGTATATTTCTGGCTCAAAGTATATTTGAGTCAAAAATTCCTGATGATCGGAAATATTAACACACGGCTGATTAGACGTTAATCAAATTACTAAAAACCGTGACGAAGTCTTTGCTTTGAATTTTAGACGGATAACGGTGTGTAGAAATTGATAAGGGAATTCTTAGTTCTCAGTGTGGAGCATTTACAGAAAGAGAGGTAAAAGAATTCGTTAAGAAATTAATTTCTCAGGCAGATCGAGTTAATTAAAGGATATACACATGTAGAAAAATATCTCGTCATTCAACAGTCGACGTAATAAAAAATAAAACGTTATTCAATGATGCTGGGTATAACTGTAAGATAACTGCGCCCTGGATTTAGGGCGTCGATGAACAAAGTAACGGTGAAAGGATTGCGTAAGTCCCCTTTTTCTTCTCCCTCCCATCCTATTCGGCATTATGTGTCGTGTGCCAGCAGAAAACGAGACTCACAGGCGGGAGGGAGGGAGACGCAGCATCTAGTCGACCTTGAACTTGATTTTTTTTCAGATGCGCACGGTTTTATTCGCACAAACCCGATATCCCACATCGGATATCGATCGAATCGTGAAACTTAACCGGAACTTTTCCCCGAGACGTTCTGCGTGCGAGAGAAAAAGTCAATTATGGTTTCGACTCGCCGATTCCTGCCAATTGCGTTTTCAGGATCGCCGAAGCGGACGAGACGGACGCCGCGGAATTCGAGTCTGCAGAAAACGCGATGTCCGAACGGTGTAAATTGCTCGATACCACACGTCCGTTTAGTACTCTCCTTCTTTTTCTACGAGCGGAGCTTGCTCTCCCTCTCGATCGTAACATCAGTACGTCAAGACCGATGATCTCGGGAGCCAGCCAAGCTCCCTTCGCATGTCACGAGCATAAATCGAAAGAGGGTCGGCAGAGACGACTGGAGCAAGCTTATTTAACGCGGAACGTCGGTGCAACCGGTCCTACGTTTGTTCCATTATATTCTAGCGGGACAGGTTGCATACACAGGGGAAAGGGTTGCGTAAGTGTTCTCCTCCCTCCTTCGACCGTTCCACGTTCGATTGAGAGCTCGAAAGCAGACATGGGCAAGACAAGAGGGATACAAAAAGAGAGAGAGATATATATATATATGCCTCGCCGGCCTTGAACTTGACTTTTCTGCGAGAGAGCGAGAGGCTGCCGCATTCGTGAAGGCCGCGGAGCCACGCCATCGCAATTTTAGACGCCGAGCGCTGGCGGAAACGGCCGACAACGACGGCCTTGGGCCTCTCAATCTCGTTTTATCTCGTTTTATCTCCTCCTCTGTCCTACCTTCCTGCCCATACGTCCGTGATTCCCCGTTCCGCTACGCGCCGACGCGGCGCGACGCGATTACCGACACCTCCGGCAACTTAGCACCCCACTTTTGCAATATTCATATAATTAAAGAAATCCTGGTTCTCTTCCTCAAAGAGAAGTGAATTTGACGTGTCTAGTCCCCGGACACATTGAGGAAAAAAAAAGAGTCGATTACAGCAATTAAACGTAAAACAAGAATTAAGTTCAAATTAAAGCTCCTTCAAGTTACACGACGTTAATTAATTTCATCCAGACGGACCCTTCTGAGAAACAGCGCCCGAGAGATTCTCAACTCCCAGGTTGATTGAGATAAAACAAACTTACTACGCTTATTTTCGCGAACTTGGAGTTGACGCTCAATGTGTGCTTTCTCACACTTAATCGTACGAGAATCGAACTCTTCTACGAGCTACATCGAAATTCTGAGGAGGAAACGGAAGTAACCGCGTGCGCGAGAAGGCACACAAACGCAGCACGGCAAAAACGAACAGAAAGCTCAGTTCACTATTTCGCGAGCGAGGACAGGAAACCGTCGTTAATTTCAATACAATCGGAAAGTGAAGATTAATTGCGAATTGTGCGCGACTGCAGGGCAAAATAAGAGATTTTCATTAAGTCTCCCCGCTGGAAATTAGATTGCAAGATAAAGGATTCTTACGTACAGACACAAGGATTCCTCTCCCTCTCTCGAGATGACTCGCTCGTCGGTGTTGCTGTATAATTAACCAATTTTCAAAGTTCTTTCAACGCCAAAAGAGAGGACCTACAGACGTTCCTATTAACTCTAATCCCTCCACCAAGATATTTCATGTCCAGTGCGTTTTTCACTATGTTAATAGCTTCAAAAAATTTCACAAAAGGTTTATAATCTCTTTATACCTTCGACTAAAAATCAAAGAAAATTTGGAAATTATTTGTTTAAATATTTGTTTATAACAATTATTTGTTGAAAAACGCACGTTACAACTAATATTAGAAATGGGGAAGCCATGAACGACCCTGGTTGGAGGGATTAGAGTTAATTTTTGAAAAACAACACTACGGTTTCTCTCGAAATTGACGACTTCACTTCGAGCTTTCCGACAGGAAAGATGATTGATAACGCGCACCGATCCAGAAGCGAATCGAAACCGCACCGGTGTATCGCCCACACAGCACAAATTAAGATACGCCGCGATTAACATCAGTCAATAAACAGCTCCCTATCTGTTGCCAGGTGCGATATCGGCCGATAATGCACAATTCGCATAACAATTGCATGCCCAACTCTTCGTCACACACGACGTTTGCGTTCGAAATTGCATAATGATCGCGTCTGACATAATCGCAGGCGTGTTTTTAGGAACGATAAGAAGTGCGGTTGCAACGAGCGTGATAAACGGTAAATAATTTTCAGACACAAAGAGAAACTCTCGTACTGGAAGCTCTTGTTGGATTTTTCACGAAAACGGCTGTACGCGAAGTCTAGATGTGTCAGTCTTCTCTTTTTAACCCTTAGCTGGCACACTTCTCCAGAATTTCATAGCTGGCACACTGGGCCGTTTGAGATCCCAGACACAAAAATGCTTACTGCGAGAAAGCTGATTTTTTTTTTATTTGAAAAAATTCTCAGATATTCTTTGATATTTGTTTTAACATGTGCCATAAGTTATTTTGATCAAATTTAATAGTGACTGTAAACAAAATTTTTTTTTTTAAGATAAAAGAACAAAAAAATGACTATCTTTTGAAAATTCAAAACTCTTCCACTTTTTTATAATAAAGGCTAAAAAATTAACTGGACATTCTTGAGATACAACACTTTCAGAAAAAAATAGATAGTGGCTGTTGAAAAAAAGGTATTTATTTGGAGAAATGAAGTGAATTTTAGATAAAAATTGGCTGAACTTGCCTGGGGCTGTTGGAGTTAGGTAAGTAAAACTCTCCTTTTCAGAAAGAGAAAATAATTCTGGAAAGGATTCGCAGCTTTTTCGCGACGCTCGGGTTATTTATATTTTTACACACTTTCGCTATAAAAGAATGCTTTCGCATAAAAATCTGCGTACGTGTCGATATTCCGGCAACAAGTTGACGGGTATTATCTGTGAATTATTATAATTGCCCGCTCGCACGGCCGCGGAATATCGCCAGTGTATGTTCGTGGGTGGTTACGGAATTAGAATGCGAAAAGAACGGATCGATTCCTCGAGGATGAAGACCCTGGGTCGCGGTCAAGGCCGGGGCCTTGGTGGGAACTACGCTCCGATTTCACATCGATCTTATCCAATAAAAATAGCCGTGTAATATCGCAATATTAAAACGACAGCGAGAATAACTCCTGATCCGTTGAGTATATTTGATGTGAATATCGTCGACTTCCATCGTCGTTGAATCATTCAAGCTTCTCTTGGACATCCTTAGTAGGACATCCGAGTACTTAGAAATTCTAAGGGAATTTAACATCGCTATCTTTTCGCTATCTTTTATTTTCTAAAATATAACTTCACTTTTACGATTTCCGTAAGAGAAGAAAAAAAGTATAGTATTATAAATCCCACTCCTTGGGTCTTGTATATAACTCTCTTATACTACAACAAAATCAAAGTTATAAATTCATTTACTACACGTGTAGAGACGGAAAATTAGCAAGTACCATAAGTCCTGATTGTAAAGTTTTGGGCCAATTAATATTATATATTAACCGCGGACGTCATATGACTGAGCGATGCCAAACTTGCGGCAGAATAAAAAGTGCTATTCGCGATCTTCCTATTTATGTAAATATGATAAACAGTTTTCATTTTATTTTATTAGGTATTATACTAAGAATCGAATGTATTTCTTCTGAACATAAAAATTAACTAACAGCTGTGCAAACATATGTGTACAAAACAAGTAGAAAGTCAAACTTTTATCACGTTCAAGAACATAAATTGTAACTTCAAGCACGTAAAATAAACATTTTTTTTTTTTTAAATTGATAGACACATTATCTTTGTGATAATTAACATACATATACAATGAGCAGCGATAACACGTCTGTCGTTTTTTAATAAAACGAAGAACACAACCGCGCTTTAATAAGAACGCGATCGTGCAATTGTTCGCAATCAAACGGTTAAAAAATGGTTAAAACGCTTGAGGAAATGATCGTTTCACGTGCAAGTTTTTATTCTTTTACAACTGTTAATTATTAAGGCTACTATTATTATTGCAATTTTTTTTTAATATGCCGCGGGAGGTCTGAAGGGAGACTTCGGAGAACTCATCGACATAAGGATGATGATCAACGGGGTTCGGGTAAAGGCGAATCTGCGATGAACGGATCAGCCAAAAGACAGGTCTTGCCGATCAACAAGCAGCTCGATGCCGAGTCGTACCGCTGGTGAGGAAAGATAATAATCGCTCTTCGAGGTAAGACGCTCGGAGGGGAGTCAAATTTAAGACTGCGAGACGTCGATGACGTCACCTCAGAGAGAAAGAGAAAGAAAGAGGTGTAGATCCTAACCTTGGACAATGCGCGAAGTAATCGGTACGTGCCCGACTTCGACTATCAATCGGCTAGATCTCGAGAAAAAATGCTGCGTTCAAACATAATACATTCTTATGATTCGGTGAAGAAAAGAATATCTTATATTGCGCTGGATGGTAACTGGACGCTATTACGCAGAAATTAAAATTTCTACTGATTCAGCAATGATTTATAACTCTTTTTTCAATTTTATAAATCAACGTTTAACCTGCGTTTTTGCGTTCACCAACATCTATAAAGAAACGTTTATATGTAACAAAAATTGAACAGTTATTCGTTTCACACGATTTCATCGTTTTTGCGCACAGAAGAAAAAAAAGCTATATGTAAAAAAAGACACAGTTAAAACACAGATAAAAACTAAACACGTTGGAGATCGTCGGTGTTAACCTTTTTTCAGTAAAACACGTTCCGATGTACGTCCGCCTTTTTCGCCTACTTTCTCTCGCCCACCGGCTTCACCTCCCTCGAGACACCCTGCAGAAATTGTACCTAGCTCGTATTTTACTTCCAAGTTTATTTTCTCCTTTCTTTTAATAACCAACACTCCGTGCCCTTTCTTTCCTTCGTCATCAATCCCCGGACAGTCAAGCGGGGTACGATTTCTACCCCGGTATACATATCGGTATCTCCTTCCATGAATATCTCTTTCGAACGCATGGACATACGAGTCCATCGGTGCGGCACGTCAGCGATCGGCGGCGATTGCGGTGCACGTGTGTCACGTAACGACGACCTTCGCATTGCTACTCTATCATGACCAACGTTCCGCTTCCTACCCGCGACACTTGTTTATGCGCAACTAGCGGTGTGTCGTAATGCCTTTTTCAATAATCCGGCGAGAATTCACAAACGTTCCACTTGCCGTTTAATTACTTAAATTGCTTTTTCAACTTATCGTCATATCGACACAGGTCGACAGAGTCGATCGGGCAAAATCGGAAATTAAATTACACAAGTTCGAGGAATGATCTTTTTTTTTATGCGAAATGATCACCATTACGATTTCAATTTCACGCCTCCTTCGACTGAGCTGAGCTTTTCTTAATCCCTTTGAAAGAAATAATCTAATCAGCAACTTTTAATACAAAAAATGGCGACGTTTTTACAGTCAATTAAGTATATTTCTCAACTATAATTTCTAAAATGTGATTTCTTATAATTTGTATATACTCAGAATTAATAAATGTTTATTTTAATTGCAATTTGACACTTTTGCGCGGCACCTTCGAAATTTCGCGAATAATTTGTCAAGCTAATAAAGTGTAATAATGAAATGTACAATATAAATGCCAATATAAATGCATATATTTTCGTTATCATGTCAGTTGATTCCGCAACCAGAAGACTTCAAGGCGATAAGACAGTTTATAATTTTACAATCAATATGTCGATTTTCACGAAGCCGGAAAAATTTGAAGAATATTCCGGATAAACGAAAAATATTCATTGACGCAATTCACGATGAATATTTTTCGTTTATCAAGCTTCGACCCTGTCCGAGTTTATTTTTACTCTAAAAGTTAATCTGTTATCCAGTAAAGTTATCTAGTAATTTGCATGCCATTTGAATGAGCCAGCATTTAAAAGACAGAATTATTGAATTATACAGGACGGCCCGAATATGTTGACGTTTTCTTTGAAATTTAAAGAAGATTGGAAATCGCCACTTCCTGACCTTAAATCATTAGTCCGAATTTACGAATAAATTGAGAAGGAATGACGAGTCACCGCTCAACGATCGTATCGTCGTGGACTCTCAGTCACGTGCTCGTATATTCCAAGTATACGAACGCCAGCATTCCTCGTTAACCCCTTGTCAATTCAGCTGAGGGACAGCGCGACGAGAGACAGATAGTATTCATCGTTGTAGAGCCGTTATCACTATGTGAAAGTATCGAGAAGAGTTCAAGTACGCACCTAAAGATTAAGACCTCGTAACGCGTGCGGCGCATTGAGGCGCTAAACAATATCAGCCGATAAGCCGATATTTCGCCATCGTTGCCTGATGTGACGCCTCACGCACGGAATTGTGTAAGAATCATGTAACATTGGGTGCGCGCGACTGGGAGCGGGGCACATTTCGTTCGATTACACGATTACATGTCTATTTGACAATGAGAGACCGAGAGTCCCTCTCGAAAGTCGCCAGACGAAGAGAATCTTAGTCGGAAAACTGTTGCATTTATGCTATTTAGATAATAAAAGACCCAATATCTCCGATTATAGTAAAAAACGCTACAAAAAATTTTTTAAATTATTTTTTAAAAATTATTTATTTTTTTTTTTTTATCCGGATATAGATTTTAAAAGAGCTAAGGTGAATCCACTTTAATAGATTCACTTTTAATAGATTCTATATTATGTGGTTTGTATGTTACTGAGCGAAATGTAAAATTACCAAATCTCTTTAGACCTTTTCCAGACGGGAATAAAACTCTGTTGTTGTGCAAAACCAATAATCCCTTGTGTGTCACTGCAAATCAGCTATTGCTTCCGTAATCGATTGGTAGTTTTATATAAATATTCAAAGTAATGTTCGTAAGTTATTAAATAACAATATCAAAACCAAAGGGCAATAACTAAGAAGACTGGATGACAGTGTCAATAATATGTAATTATATAAAACAATATACAATAACAAACGTTTCGACTTGTAATAAAGTCACTTTCAGTGTCGATTAATAATTAAATTAAAATTCTACAATACTGTTCTTTTTCGCTGACATTCTTTCTCTTGAAAGTGCAAGCATCTCTTCGTTTGTGCGTAATGAGTCCTCTCCCCGTTTATACTAGTTCAATATATTTTCTTCTTTTTCAAACTATACAAATTATTAATAGATTAACGTTCAAAAATTATTAATAGATAACGTACAAATTATTAATAGATTAACATTCAAAAATTTGTTACTTTCAAGAGGATAATTTATAAGATTAATAGATTTTTATAACGCGCTTCTCCAAAATAATTATATATAGTACACAATAAGATTCTTAACACTGTGTGTCCAAAAATGAATATATGTAGTTAAAATAATTTTATTAAATATTTTAAGGAACAAAAGAGTAAAGACATCTTCTGTGATCTCCTAGTAATTTTCGATAGTTACACTTTCGAGAGTTTCCCTCAAACGGACATCAATATATTGTGTGCACATAATAACACGAGAAATTGTTTATAAATAACAAAAAAATAATATTTAAGAAAATAATTCCGCTCGATATCAATAATAACAATTGAAAAGAAATACATAGGCCAATAGGTCACACCATCGAGCAAACTAAGAGATGTCTTTTAAATATTCAACAAATATAACATAGATTTATTCCAAAAAGAGTGCTGATGAAGACTCAGTGAAGTCGAAACGTACATATGTACCTTTTTGGAATAAATCTATGTTATATTTGTTGAATATTTAAAAGACATCTCTTAGTTTGCTCGATGGTGTGACCTATTGACCTATGTATTTCTTTTCAATTGTTATTATTGATATCGAGCGGAATTATTTTCTTAAGGACGTACTATCGATACCACAAGAGTCAAATGTGTGCTTAAGGTAATTTGACTTTTGTAGTATTTATATTTGGCAACGCTGCCTAAAAACAATAGAGATAGAAATAACTCTGTTTCACTCAACATATGAGATAATGCGCAAAAATCTATTGCGCAAGCATCTTTCAATAAGTTATCGGCTTTACATTGCAATGTTTATTTACTAATAAAATGTCTGAATCAAACGTATTAAATCACCAAAAAAAAATATTTTTTTGGAAAGGCAAAAGAGTCACAGAAAAAAAGTATGAAAAATGTTTGAAACAAGTAGAATTAGCAGATAAATTAAGGGAGAAACGTGGAAGGTTTGCGTCACATAACCTTTCGGCAGCGTTGCCACATGTCAGTCACATAGCATATTTTTCTTAATTATTTATTAATTACTTTTATCACAAGCTCTGAAGGTCAGATTTTAATTAACCAAAATGTTCAGAAAATTTTTTTCTTTCGTTGATATCACTTTCATTAAAATCTGAACGGTCGATCTTGTGAAATAAAATAAAATCTGCGATCTCCCATAAGGACCAATGTTAAAATCAATGATTTTATAATATTAATATCTTTTTTTCAGTTCTCTGAAGGCCTCCAAAAATTTAACTGGTTAATTATGATATAATAATGTACCAATATGCCAAGTTTCATTAAATTCTGAACGGTAGATCTAAAACCGATAGAACTTCCTTAAATATTATTTTTTTGTTATTTATAAACTATTTCTTTTCAATTGTTAAAAAAATAATATATTATGAATATAAAATAGTATATATTATATATTTTTTAAATAAATCACGATTCCATTACCAAAAAAAAATTAGATCGTTTACAAATTCTCGATTTCGCTGCTCACGATGCTCACGACGCTGGCTCACTCGCCATGTCCAAAGTCAAACATAATATTGACAACTTTGTATGGAAAGTGTCGATGGCAGATAAGTTTCTGTTTTGCAAAACATGGAATTCAAACGGTAATTGAGAAGCAATAAAGTCTTTTTTTTTGCTCGTTCATTATTCGAAACCTATTGATATTTTCGAGAAAGAAACTATAAGCTTAGGATAACTTTCTTGCTTTCTAGGAAATCTTATTTCTTAAACCCTTAACTTCTTATCTTAAACCCTAAAATTATTACGTACACGTGGTCAAAAAGATGCCCGAGTGTCGTCACAACCAAATCTCAATTCAATTGACGCAATCGGGCATTCTTTCGCACTATCTCTTCTTATCGTCCGAAAAAACGTATCAGCTGCCTTTTTTTATCGCGAAACACGTAATTACCGATATCGTTGCATTCACACGCGGCACGAATTAAAATTTCCTTCCATTACAGATTCTCAGGCCGATTTAGAGACAATCTTTCCTGTCGTTAATTAATCGATATCGCGTTCGTCGTTAAACCTACACCGATCGATGGCACGAGGCGAACAAAGAGTCGAAAAAGAGGGAGGAAAAAGAGACACTTGAAGAAAGCTCGTCAAGATACAACACCGGACGAAGACAAGCCAGCGCGATCACAACAATTTTTTTCCTCGGAGTGTTTTCGGAGCCGCACGCGCACCGCAAAACACTCCAATTCCCCGGGAGGGTTTTCCTCACACGCACCTGTACAACAACCTATATGCGGATGTACCCCGATTATTCAATTTTCCCCGGTCACGCGGTTGGACTAGCTCCTCCCATTGTCAGAGGCTTCCCGAGAGACCAACAAACCGACGAGCGCAAAGAAAATTAATCGCGAGACGCGGGTTGAATTATCTAACAGCTCGACGTGTTGTGTAACGTAACGAATCGTCGCGAGACGGATGACGGCTCCGGCTTGAGTAACACGTTCGCACGCTTCCTGAAATATTAATGTGAAAAATATGGTTTATACGATTCTCGCAAAGGACTTACTCGGACTTACGCCTTGATTTTTAAACGAAGTGAGGAAGAGCAGAGTAATAGGAAAAATCACATCAATGATTGATCCAGCGAGATTTGCAAGCCTCCGCTCTCGCAAGATCCTGCGAGCGCGTAACAGAGTGACAGACTGACAATACCGACGAGTTCGATTTTCTTTTTAAAGAACGCGAACTCTCGCGACCGTTTACGACACCGAACACGAGCGAGAGGACTGAGAGATTGTGACGTAGCGCAACGTGCGCATCATGTAAACAAAGCCACGAGATCGCGCGAGGAAGGACGAAAAAGATATACAGACGGGGAAAGGGAAGAAAGAGTACGTTAGGTGCCGTAATACGTACGGCACTTACCACGTCGTACATCCACGCGTCCATGGCCTCGTCCTCGTCCCACGCGACACCGAAAAGTGCACGCACAGTCTCCGTTTTCTCACGCGCGCACCTCCTCCCGCCGCCAGTCGGGACTCTGGCGCGATCGCCGACACGCTCGGCACCGTTCGTCCGGAATCGGCCTGTCGTGACGTCCTCACGGCCCGAGTGCACCCGCCGCCCGCGCAATACAAAATATCGCACCCGCACGCCGCGCGCAGCACGACGACGAGGAGCCGGGAGGACGATGATGACGCAACGATCACCGACGCTCGCGGCAGCACGCGCCGTACGCGACTGAGGCTAAAACACAGCGGCGCGGCGTTAAGTAAATCCGCCGCCGCGCGCGGCTCCGATGCACGGAGGTGGACCGGCGCGACGCGGCGGCGATGCGGGACGGAGGCCCCTGGACGGCCGCGCAGCTGCGCCGCGTACATACGTCGATGCGACCGCACATCAGGCCTGATCTGGAGTTTGTGCGAGAGGAGGAAAAGGAAAAAAATTCAGAACAATATCCCGGAAAGTCGGGGCCTCCGGAATGTTGGGAGACTGAGAAAAAAATACTCCGAGAAAAGTTATAATCCTGAAATTGGTATAACCGAGATAACATCTCGGGATACAACCAAGTTCTCCGAGATTACGACTTCATTGTGTTTAGCCTTATTTTTACTCCCGACTGTCGCTAACGGAAGGTTGGCAAAAACGGAGGGAGTAAGTTTCAGCGAGGTCAAATTGGTCGTTACCTTATTTTTCGCTAACTACAATATAATTTAATATCGACTTTTGCTCATAAATTTTGTATTAATCAAACTTACTTGTACGTAGCGTCCATTTTTTGAGAGTACTTAAGAATTGCTGAGAAGAGAGCGGAAAATGAATTATAGATTCTGTTGTTGGCCGTACTTTCTCATGCTATTCGCATTTAAAATACGACAATATGTAATTAAGCTCCAAATAAAGAAACATTGCAAAAAAAATACTTTATAGAGGCTGCTTTCCTTTTAGGGAACACAGTCGACACTTTTGACACAAATCGACACACGTCGCTTTCCATTTACAATTTTCTTCAAACTCAATTGGCTCTTTTCGACTCTGCTTGGGAGGAGAGTCGGAGTGTGTTAAACCGTGTCGATTTGTGTCTTCTAAAAGGAAAGCAGCCAGAGTCTATACAAAATAACGATATATGTTATATCCAAAGAACCGTAGAAATATTCAAGAATACTTTTATGCTAATAAAAGACTTTATTTTGTATATATAATAATATGTTTAGATAATAAATGCATATAGTATATATTATATAATATTATCATGTTATCCTGTTAAGATATATAATAATATCGTCTTTTTATATATTCTGATATATAACTTTATATATATATATATAAGAGTATGTAAAATATAATATATACATATAATAATAAATATATATGCATATATATATATATATATATATATATATTAGAAAAATTCTCAAGTCTGTGTAAATCCATTTATGTATTTTGTTTCATGCATTAATTTTTATCGTAATGCTTGCATCAAAGTTTGCACTGATAATACGGATATTATGTTGCATTATGTAAAATATGATGGATCTTGATCTGAAATAACATCTATTTGTGCGTCAGTTGCACCGTATTAGGCAACACTGAGATATTTTCATCTTATCACATATTTATTGATAAGACGAAACGAATGTCTCGAAAGCATAGATGTTACCATTTTTCGCAAACGTCGCGTGTAATGTCATTTTGGATAAAATCATGGTCACGGGCAATCGGTCATTAACATTACAGCCCTCGTATCAGCTTGATACGGCTTGCGTTTTATCATACCAACTCGAAACGGCTTTTTCGTATCTCTGTATACATTGATTTATATCCTCTTTTTTTCTCTTTCTCTTTCGTTTTTACATTAAGCTCCACCCTTTCCGAGAAGTGAGGTAGTAGCAGACGTAAAATATTTCGTAAATACTCATAAAATATTTTCCTAGACTCTACATAAAAATATATTTTTATGTGTAGAGTTGTAGATATATATATCATTATATAGACATTACACATCAATTTTCTTTTGCGCGCGCGCGTGTGTGTGTAAATATATGTTTATTATCATAAAACTTTTTTTCATTATCATCTATTAACTATATAAATTTGACATATTTGTATTCATTAGCGAAATGTATGTATTCATCAAAATTTGTTAAACTAATAATAAATAAAAACATATATCCTCAATATTTCAGAGATCCACATTTACGAAAAATTGTCCTCCTTTATTCAACTCGATCGTAAAGTTGATACATCGTACTTTCTCAGAATCTATATATTAGGTACCCAAATCTCCGTGTCGAACAGCATTTACGTATGGACGAATTGAATTTTCCCTCGGCAACGGGCAAATCGATTGAGCGAAACGCTCCCATCATACCATCGCGCTCGAGAATCCTCGGGAATGATCGCTTCGAATCCTACAAACGAATGGTGCGGTCTCGACTTGATACGTTACTGGCGTTCAGACGCGCCAATGTGTGTATATCACGACGGTGATAGGTGAGTGGGTGGCGGGGGCGGCGAAGGCGACGGCGGCCGCGACGAGAATCGCGGAACGACGGGGTGGTGGAGAGAGAGGGTGGAGACGTCGGTGGCCTTGAACTTGACTGCCGTCGCTTTTTACGCACAGCCGCTGCGTCGCCCGCCCAAAACAGCCCACCGGCGTAGACCTCGTGCATCTATCCGATGACGACGACGTCGAGCCGTCATAGGAGATCTTTCTCAGACGTATTTGTTCTTCGAATTAGAGTAAGAGTACAAGACGACATGATTAATCTATTCAACAAGTTAAGATTGAAGGTCTCGTCTATTAAATTTAATTATAAATTAACGTTCAAATTCAACGGACTCTTCAAATTTCAAATATCAAAACTTCTTTCAATAATATGTATAAAAACATTATCTGCTTTCTCATGGTTCTCATTGTCATTCCCATTCGTTGCGTTTACATTTCAATGAAAATCGACTCGTTTCTTTCGCATTAGCATATCTGATTTTAGATTGTATAATCGTATTTCGATACTTAGGATTTATAATTTACCGGTTTCATTACGATTCTTTTTTTTTCGATTTATATCTAAATTCGCTAATCTAAATTCGCATATACGATAAATCAAAAATTATTTCACGCAGCAGCGACTCAAGTCGATCGATACAAGTACAGGTCAATGTACTCACGGAAACTTTTCAATATCTCATTAACTCTTAACTCATCTAGAGGAGTCTATTAAACTTTTCTCGTTAATAGAACCTTAATAATTCTTTAATCTCAAATAACCAATAGAATTATTTCAATATAATATATATATGTGTGTGCGTATATACTGACCACACATACTTCATAATTCACGCCTATTATTGTTATAGCATTATTTTTTGTTAAAACAAAAAATATAAAAGTCGAAAAATTCTAAACTACGTTGTTATCCTATGTTTAACGAAGAAGTTTTTATTATCATCTTGTATATCGTAAAATATCTTGAATATCTGGAATATTTTCGTTTATATATCTTACTTCAATACTCTTATGCTTTTTTACTTTAATACTTTTAATACTTCTTCTCGCAAAAGTATAAGTAAAAAACTTTTATATTGTTTTTATTTTAAAACAATGGGAATAATCGATTCGTAATAAAAAAATTATACGATTCTATTCTAAGAAAAGTGTACAAAAGGAGGTCATCGATTGCCATTATTCTCCACTATAAAAAGTATTAAGGTAAAATTAAAAGAATGAATACTGACATAGACATTTTTAAAGTTTTATAGGCTGGGAACTTAGCTTCGGATAATAGATCGCACGAATATCATACTCTTGTAATTATAATATGTATGTACTTGTTCGCGCAACGTACAAACTATTTTTACGATAATTGCTTTTCAAAGTATTATAATGTCTTATCTACGAAAATACGACATATTACACAACATATTATTGATATATATATATTTATTTATACGAAATCGTTAAAGAAAATATTGAAAATAAATTTTAAAACTATTTTCTGATATTACACATAAGAGACATACGCATAAATTGTGTGTTATCATTACTTGTTATATCATTGTATATATTCTATATAATAATATCTAAATATATATATATATATATATATATATATATATACAGGGTGTCTGAAAAATTTTGGAAAAGCCGAAGTGTGCAGGTAGAACAGGTAAAATCAAGTAGAAAAGTCCTTTACCACTTTGTTGTTTTCACAATAATTAACGAGAAATTAATTTAAAAAGATAGGTCAATCCGCGCGAGTAAAAGCGCGCGACGAGAAGAGACCTCCCCATTGCATTGATAGAAGCCGGTCGGCGAAGCGATGGGAAGCGCGATCTACAAAGGACAATCGCCACAGCGAACGCGGATCTTTTTCCGAATAGAGTTTGACACGAGGACCGGCGTTCCTTTGTAGAGCGCTCCTCCCGTCGCTTCACTGCGCGGCAAGCTGGCTCCTATCATCTTACAATGGGGAAGTCTCTTCTCGTCGCACGCTTCTACTCGCGCGAATTGGTTGATCTTTTTAAATTAATTTCTCGTTAATTCTTGCGAAAACAACAAAGTGGTAAAGACTTTTCTACTTGATTTTACCTGTTCTACCTGCACACTTCGGCTTTTCCAAAATTTTTCGGACACCCTGTATATATAATATAGTTATATATATATATATATATATATATTTATAATTATATATGTATATCTCATACATACACATTATATATATATATAGAATTATATACAATAATAACTATAATAATGATAACACACAATTTATGCGTACGTCTCTTATGTGTAACATCAGAAAATAGTTTTAAAATTTATTTTCAATATTTTCTTTAACGATTTCGTAGAATTTAAAAAAAATTTTACACGATATAATTCATTATTTATATTACAACTATTTATTATTTAATGCGCTAAATGTTGTAGATCACGTTTTATTTATTTTACGTTATTTTTTTTATTAAAAATGTTTGTAAGATACTTAGTAAGATAAAATTAAGATATTTACTGTCGAATTTTATTCGACAGTGTTCATTTAAACCGCGATAAAATCCAGATCTTAAAGACGTCTGTCGACAATTATTGAACCATCTTTACTTATCGCTTCCGCAAAAAAAAAAGATTAAATTCTAATTGTAAGTACGGAAAATCAACAGACTCAGATCGCCGGTTTACGATAGAAATTTCTCGTGTTTAAAGCAAGAACTCGTCTCACAACGAAACAACGGATGTGATGACGGGACGGGGAGCGGTTCGTGCTCTCAAAAATTCACCGACGAAAAGGGGAAAACAACGGAGCCGTTGCCAGTGGGCATCGAGCGGGCGTCGCTCGCTCAATGTACACGATGTGACGTTGGGGTTGAGGTAGGTAGACCTCGCGTGTAGCGGATCGATGTAGCACTCTCGCTTTCTCTCGCATTCCCGATATACGAGCGATGACGCGCGCACGTGCCGGCGTGTCTGAAATCGTCGAGGTCCGACATAATTTCGGTGAGTTCAATTCCCGACGTCGCGAACCTGTGCGGAGGAGTGGGGAGTAGAGAGTAGGGGGTGGTCGATTGTTTATTTCGCGTTGCTGCTCCACTACTCAGATTCACGATCAACCCATTCTTTTTCAGAAATTCGCTGCAAAATTTAACGGATTTAAAAAGATAAGAACGTTCTCAACTTCGAGACCCATTAGAGTCTAACGTTATTTCACGAAAATTAATTTTCCCTTCCCCTTTTATATGTAGCGATCGTAACTTAGAGTGATGTGCGTTGTCTTAACGACCCGAGTTCAAATCGACTAAGAATCCGACTAAGAATCGTCGGTTTTTATTCGATCACCTCTTGAAAAAGGCAAGCACTGAGAATCCTCTCCGAAAAGAGGGTTGAACGATAAGCTAGTAATCTATTCTCATAAAATAAAATAAAAAACCTCGAAACGGAAGCCCAATTTGGGCTGTAGCGTCATTGGTTTTTTTCTCCCTCTATATATAATTTTATTTCCTTCTTAAATATGCGATTTCGATTAATTTAGATCGTAGAAGAACATGTGCACGTATATCCGTACATCAAATACATTTATGTGCGTCACCATTGCGACAGATAGAGAAAATGTGGAGGAATAAGGAGCGAACGTGAAAAACACTATTTTTCAGTGTATGTACTCTAGAGTGGTTCTTATTTATACTACATCGAAAATTAAAAAAAAAATTTTTTTGTCTCACCCCTTAAAATGGTTCCATTTTATGAAAAAATTAATTACAAAAAATTTTTTTTGTCTCACCCCTTAAAATGGTTCCATTTTATGAAAAAATAATTCCTATAAAAGTTTATTTCAATCGGATAACGGGAAAGAGTGCCGAAGAGCGTCTAAATGTTCTAAAATAAGGATTTAATTCTTATTTTAGAACATTTAGACGCTCTTCGGCACTCTTTCCCGTTATCCGATTGAAATAAACTTTTATAGGAATTATTTTTTCATAAAATGGAACCATTTTAAGGGGTGAGACAAAAAAAATTTTTTTTAAATTTTCGATGTAGTATAAATAAGAACCACCCTAATGTACTCGTAAGATACATTATGCAGGAATTAAATAAATAAATGCGCGAATTGTTATTGCATATTAAGAGGTGGCCGTCGGTAATAGAGACATTGGCGTCTCAGTCGATACTGGGTGTAGAGATTCGATTCGCGATGTCTCGTGCTATCAGCTGATATATATATATGTATATATATAAATATATATATATATACCAATGCAGTCGCTTTCCGAGGCGCTTGTACATGCAATGTGTTATACAAATCTCGCGGATGTATCTGGTAGAGTAAGCGACGTCGAAATTTATCGCGAGATGATATCGAGAGAGAAAGAAAGAAAGAGAAAGGAGAGAGGGGTCGGATCGTAATTCACGAGGTTTGATTCGCGAGACGGAACACGCGTCACGGATTCGATCGAGCTCGTGACGCTGACTTCAGAGCGAAGGGGGATCGTGCGCTTCGATGTACATACACAGCCGCGAATAATTCCGCGACACTAGGAAGGGATGAAACGGACGACGATCGGGAGCAAAAAAACGGTATATGCGGCAGAACAAATGCGGAGTTCGTAAGCAGAGTTCGTAACAAAGATGGCCGTAGATTTGGCAAAATTGCACGAGACTGGCGGTCGCGGTGAGGGACGGCGTCGGACAATCCGCGAAATGGAGCACACGCACACGAGCATATTGCGTATCACGCTTACTCACCGGCTAAAGACTCAATCAGCTCGATCGCGATCTCCTCATTGCCGCTCGTGGCCCTTCGTGCACGACAAAAATGTTGGAGTAATGGCCGATTTTATGGCCTGGTGGCGGAAAACTCCGGAGTTGCGCGAGGGCAGCAGCATCGAGCGCGTGGAACCATCGCACGTAAATCGCATGAATCTCGAAGAGTAGAATAGCATGTTTCTCTACCGATAACTCGGAGAGTCACACTCGCCCCAGATATTGTCCTTACAAAAATACGGTACAAAAATAAGGACAGTACTCATAAGTCATCCTTATGTTTAAGATTGTCTTGAGTACAATCAAAACTGTATTAACGGCTCAATTATGAACATTTTGACATTACTCAAAAACGATTTTGAACAGAGAGTACCGGTTTAGACTAAAAAGGATTGTTTCGTGCTTCTATTCGATTTTGTTATGATACTATAGGTGTCAAAAAAGTAGCAAGCTCCTTTGTATACGAATATTCGTATTCAACATTAGTGGGAAAAAGGAAGAGGGAAAAATCAAGAAAAATAAAATTAAATATAGATCTTGTACAATTCGTATAAAACATATTCGACTATTCAATGGCTAAGTTACATAAATATTTTCAAATAAAATTATAAGTATCTTTTATTAACAGATAATTCAAGGATTCAATGCAACAATGGTTTAATTCAAAAACTTTTAATATAAAAATAATATTGACTTTTTTTTGTGTTTTAATATAATTTTTTTTCTTAAAAAATGTGAAATGTTAATTTTTTTTTCTAAAAAAATGTGAAACCACTGTCGCACCGAACTTTTTAAACTCCTCGAGACACTTCTCGAGCATAATTTAAAGCTATCAGATTCTGACAATCTCGCACGAGATATTATTGGAACTCCATTTACTGCCGAGGGTCGGTTTCACACTCAATCTGGAATAAGTGTGTTTATGCATACGCTCTGGATTCAGAATCATGCACTCGTTGATCACTTTGCAGTAACATCGCATGTCAGACGGTAAAACCAATAAGTGCGGTTGCTGGTCGAAAAACGCGTATTTTTCCCATAACTCCATGTCGACGTTCAGATCCTCGGATGGAGGGTACACGGGATAGAAACACGTTTGAGCGAGCACATGATCGGCTAGGCGACTAAGTCTATCACCTGACACATTGCTGAAAATGTTCATTTTTTATTTATAAAAAAATGTAGCATTTAGATGTAAACAAAATATGTAGCGATATATATAATTATATATAAATTATTTATTTGTAATAAAATATTATTAAATTGAAAAAACTTATCAATTCTTTATTAACTCCTGAGATTAAACTCTGTTAAAAGCATACTTACGATATTTCTTCTTTTGCGATATGTTTGATAACATCGACCGACGTGATCCCGATCTTCAAACCCATAACATCCAATATACAAGGATCCGGCATCACTTTTAAGTTTGAATAATTTTGTAACAACTTTCGATTAAAAACTGTGTATTGAGGAGTTGGAAATATAGGTTCGTGATGTACGTCGCGATTAGAAGCTACCAATACGATCTGCGTGCTTTTCCTGTAACATCACACAATCTGATTAATAGAGGTAAAGTTAATCCCTTTATCTGTATCAACTGATATATAATCACGAAAAGAAGCAAAATTCCTTTTTCAAATGCTTACAATTCAAGAATTCGAGACACCTTGTACATTACCTTGTCGATTCCATTATTCTCATGAGAATCTTCTCGAATAGTTCCTGATGGGTGTTCTTTATGAGGGTGTCTTGTATTTCGCTATGTGTGTATTCAAGAAAAGGTCCGATCAGTATCAAGACATGCGGTTCATCTGATGCGACCTTCTCCATCAAATCCCACAACGGTTCGTAATGAATGTTATTGGACGCAGTGAACGGACCCGCCGCGATGAAGACATTGATTGTAGATTCAATTTTCGGTGTTAATGCGAGCGGCGCGTACAATTTCGTAAATATCTTCTTCACGTATAACACGTCGCCTATCGGATTGATGGCTTCGACCGCTACAATTTGACCGGAGAACACTGAGTATTGTTTCAGATCACGAAAGTCCAATTCGATCGTGTCAGCCGCAGAGGCGCCCTTTCGCCTCGTGCTACCTTCCAGCATTACCATGTTCACGGATTCTTTCTTTGTGTTAATGCGGCCGAATGTCCGAAAGTTCGTCTGATACACACTCCGTACATTCTTCACATAACGCAGATCGGTGGCATTACCGGTCGCTGTCGACCACGTCTTGAACAATCTGCTGCCCAAACTCTGACACACGAATGTGAGAAGTTGTCCTTGCTTCGACAGGATCTCATACATGTATCTCGCATCGGTAGGAACATGCGGCTCGTCAGATTTCGTAATTTGAATATCATAATCGTCTGTTCTCTTCCAAGACGCGACGGTTTCGCCGATGGAAAGTAAGATCTTCCCTTTATCCGTTACATTACGCTGACTTGGCACGCTTCTACAACAGAATATATTGCTAAAGCGTTTGCAAGAAATGAAATTGATTTAATAATCTAAAATCTTTATGTCATTATATTAAACATAATATTTATTTTTATATATTATAATTATGTTGTTGCAAATTCAAATTCTTTAAAAGAACATAAAAACTTCGAGTGTAAGTGCATATTCTATGGACATGTTGGTCTCTTTAGTGTATTATTATAATACTTAACGTAAAAATGGATTTAATATAATCCATGGAAAGTTTAATCTTAAAGATGAAAATCTTTCGGACTCAAAAAACCGCTGCCTCAAAAAAATCTGCTTACACGTTCTCGGCGTAGCTAGCTGGTGAAAACGAATATTCCGCAACTCTCGCTTTATCAGCCCGTGCATCCGCATCGATTTTTACCTCAGGACTTTTTCGTGTGCGCTAAGAAAAAGGAAATAGTCGCATTAACCATCATTTTTTAATCACAAACGAATCTACATCAGTTAATGATGTAAACGCACACAAATGCAAGTCTTTAATTAAAGAGTTTATCTCGAAACCGCCTTATACCCAAGCTTCTTAAAAAATGGAGATCATTTATATCATGCCTTGCATATAATCTGTACTTAAAAAATAAAAAAAAAATAAAAAAAAAATATATATATTTAAGACAGTTCAGAAACAAACTCTTTAATTACTTATGCGATAATTCCACCTTTTCCGAATAAAAACATAAAATGTTAAGCATATAAATCAAAATCGTAAAGAATTTAAGAATATATTCATTATCATGTGCGGTATGTATATTTAACATTCATGTACGTAAGTATGACTCTTAATCATATCTAATGCTTGATTTTTTAAAATTTGCTTTAGACGATCTATTTTCTGCATCGAAGTACAAAACAGAATTCTATTTATAATTTTATATTAGATGCATTTCGATACATACTCATTTTGATCTACATGATTATCTGTTTCTACATGTGTAGTATGTTTTTTCAGACGTTTCTCGTATCTATAGACCTTACAAATATGGACTGTTAATTACTGTAACTTCTGCACTAAAAATCGAATCTTGATGAAGGATAGAGAGAGAAATATACTCTTTAGTGCTTTCTCTTCTTCAAAGTGCCCGAAAATGTACATTGCGCATGTCAGTTAATATATAGGGTGTTAATCAGAATCAAAAGCGACATTTTATAATAAAGAGCGGAATAAAATAAATTTTATATTATATATATTTATTTTAGATAACTTCAAGGTGACATATGTGCTATAATCACAACTATAATTATAATAGATGTATCATCAAAATACATCCGATGTATAACATATAACATATGTAGCATGCAAAAGTCGTATTTATGGACAATAGATGTTTTGGACTGAGAGATGTTTCGACCCTCACACAATCGGGCTTGTATTGTCAGTCCATGTGTATAAGATCTATGCTCGTATAACAAGCATAAAATTACGAAATTGAAATTGAATCACGTGTTATAAATCCGGACTTAACATCTTAATATTAATCTAGTAAAACAAAATATCTATACTACATTTTTCATTAAATTTATCGATTTATCGCCTTTGCTGTGCTCACTGTATCTCGTTTGAAATTACGAATGTCATATTTTTACATTATATTTTTTCTTTTTCTTCAATCTCTGAAACGTTATCAGCAACAGCTTTGCCAACGTTTCACCTTTTACATATAGATCTTCATTATACTTACATATTACACTTATTTATTCTGTAAATTATCACTAACATCTAGTATCACGCAATAGGTGAGTGTTATTAAAATAATTACTATTATTAACGTTTTTACAGGGAAAACTTAGCTTTTCTCGATTCATCTATTTCCTTTTTTTTTACAAAGTCGCACACATACACACACGCACGCTGTGTGCGTATGTGTGTGTGTGTGCACGCGCGCATCTAATACAAGTGTACAATTTCACATGTATAAATTCCACGACGACAAACGTAGACTTTTTGTCGCCAATAGTTTGTTCACGTGGGTATTTTTGTCTTACGAAACACATTGATATAATATACGTCGAGATAACGATATATCTCGACAATATGCGCGCACGCGGATACTCTAAGTGCTTCCGATACCGAGACAGATTGCCGTAGACGAGTATGTATCTAGTCACGAAATGATAGCACGTGCACCACATCCACACTCGTCTATGGAATTATTCTCTTTCTCCGTCTCCTGGCGTAAGTTCGTTTTTCGCTTCAGAACCGCTGTTGTGAACAACGATAATCTCGTCGATCGGACCTTGTCGACGGGATTATTCTCCGTCAATCTATCCAAATCGATAGGAATCCTCCAATGTGCAGGAATAGAACAGAATTGGAATTCTCAGGGGCGTAACGCTGTTTCTTGGTCCCCCCCTCCCCCGATTCTTCGATTTTGACGATGATCGCTCCGAAACGACGGCTGTTGTAGTGTTCGAACGTGCTTAATGAGTGTGGATCTAGTCACAACTATATCGACCGTGCACTAGACCGCCACTCATTCGGCAAATCCGAAAAGAATCCCCGTGTAGATCTCTCTCTTCTGCATTCTCTTCGGGGAAGAAGGGGAGGAACCGGCCGCGCGAACGCTTGTCGCGCGCATGCAGATACGAGGGGGAGAAACGACGAGAACGACGTTGCTCGCCGTTGTACAGAGGTTAACTGCGATTAACCTGGCCGCTCTTAACGCCTGCCTTGTATTACGTATTGTTTCAATCAAGTTCAGAGAGAACGGTGCTCGCTCGTCCGCGTCCGACGCCGTTCGATCCTCTCCGCGAGGATCGGACTCGCTCGGTTTCATCGGCGCATGCGCACACGCGCGCTACAAGGGGCGCGTTCGGGGAGCTCGCCATTAATGCTACCGCGTCATCTTCCTTGTTACATAGTTAACGAGTGATAAAGATAGAATGACTAAATCCCGAGCGCAGCCGAGTACGCTACTTCGCACGTGACACATTGCCTCTCGCTCTAGCCTTCTTCCTTTTTTTTTGGTCTTCTTTCCTTGAATGCACGCAGATCTGTTGTTTGTAACTGCGCTACGTTATACTTTCTGCACACAAAATGCAGCAGGTATCTAATTGGACGTCGGAGAGAGAGAGAGAAAGAGAGAAGAGCACAAAAGGCTCGGCAGTAAAAGGAATGATCACGTGACGAAACGTTCGTACGTGACCTTCGAGGAAAAAAGAAAAACGTGCTTTTTCCAGCGAGAAAATGCTTTCTTCTTTGGGAAATATAAAAGATGTTTGAGGAATTTAAAAAATCTGAATTGCCTATTATCTTTGAAGGTAAAAGAGAAAAAAAAAGATATTTAAAATATTTCTTCAACGTTCTTGCGTTCACATCATCGCTATATGTATGCACTCTGCATGACTTTATGTACTCCTACATTACCATATTTTTTAGAAAATTAGGAAAATTACGCGACGCAAATATTGTTTCCAAATATTCGTATATTTTCTTAGAAACTCCGAATAGAATTAAAGAATCTTACCCCTCGTGTAAGAAAATGAGGGACAAAGTCGAATATGTAAAATAAATACTTCGTTTTCTTTGTGTGTTGTGTGTGCGCGCGCGAAAGAGAGAGAAAGAGAGAGAGAATCAGTTTCCAAACCTACGTCTACCTGACTTCTGTTTGTCTGATTTTACTTCTATTGGCTCCGCAATATCAAGCTAACGGAAAACACATTATAATGTTCGTCTGTGGGAACAATCCGGATTCCTAATATTGACAAAAGCAAATAGTAACGTTGATAAACAGACGTTCGAAATGTAAGGTCAAAACGGATAAAACACACCTCACGTTCGATACAAATTTCAGATATTTCTATTTCAGACGTACAAAAGTGACAAATTATTTGAACGTTCCTAAAGACATACTAAGGTTGCATTCCAAAACGTCTTAAGCCTGCGGCACACGATACGATTTTTCGTACTGGATAGCTTACAAGAGCCAAGGGATTAGGATTAAGCTTTAAATCACTTGATCTAAAATTCTGCATCTTTATTGGCTCTCGTAAGCAAACCAGTACGAAAAATCGTACCGTGTGCCGCAGGCTTTATTTGAGGAAAATTTTACTCAATACTCTATAGCTCACCACATATACTATAGAAATTGAGTAAAATTTTCCTCAAATAACACGTTTTGGAATGCAACCTAAATGTCCTGGGACATACAAAAAAGTAGAAATACGCTTCACATGAGATATATCACAACGAACATTCGGATCCTTTATCAAATCAAAGTAGGGAATAAAGTTTTACTATCCTCTTCGTATTCTTGATATTGCAACTCCCTTTGCACTTTTAATCACATAAACATAGCAATGTTCATCAACATCTATGTTAAGAAGAAAAAAAATCCACACAGATTAGTCGGACAATTCGTGCACAAATATCAAGTTCAAGAAGTACTCGATAAATTCAAAGGAGCTACTTACGAAAAAAAAATCACAACCGTTTTAATATCCACCGAAATTATAAATCACCCTTCCTCCTCTCGCTCAAATATTCTTCCCAACGTTTCGATCATCTTCCACATCTTTCGATCAACCGTGACGCCGACGGGCTATCCCGGTCGGCGAGAATCCGTTGAAACATTCGCGAATATCGATCCGTCTTTTGCCCGAGACACGCGGCACGAAGATGAAGAGACGAAAGAGACGCGCGACAGACCGAAAGCCGTGCGGGCGAGGGAAGAGATTGGAACAGTTGTTGTTCAATTGTGCTTAATTGATGGAGAGACACCAACGGGCGCGCGCGATATCGCTAGGCGCGAGTTATTCGCGTTGGCTTATCGGCGGGAACGCGCGCGTCTCTCGACGATTCTGATGATCGAGGAGAAAGTTCACAGCGAGCGGACGAGAGTGTTTACGTTCGTCGGTGAAGGTTCGCTGAAAAATTTCGACCGATTTCGGAAAATTTAACGCAGCGAAAAAAAACCTCTACTGAAGAAGAAAAGACCAGAAGGGAAACTTGCTTTCTTTCTTCTTTACTTAAATTGTTTTAATAAATTTAGAGTTTCCGTGCTAAACGCGAAAGGAAGAAGATAATGCCGGTAATTTTTCAGGAATGTATAAATTCGTAAAAATGAGTAACAAGTAAAATCGTAGATTGAACGAAAAGTTATACTGTCCCGGCGTAAGGGGAGGATTCACGCCGAGAATTCAAATTTTGGAGCTGATAAAAATCACGAATAGGAAATGGAACACTAAAAACGTTTAGAATTTGAATTTCCTCCTCTCTTCCAACACTAATTATGGATTAAGAAAAAACTATTCCATTCAAAGAAATTGCAACTCTTTTCCAATTATCCGATTGACGATCTCCCTGCAATCTCCCGTCGAATCCAATTTTACGAAAAATCGATATCGAATAAAATGGGAGATCGCGAGATTCGTTCTGCCTTCTTCAATCTGCCTCTTTCTCCCTCAGTCTAATTATATACCTACGTTTCCTGGAATGCGGTGTACACGGCGCGGACAACAGACTACAAAGTATCGTCGTCGTTGGCGCAACAGGTTGCAGTAGCGAGCGGCGCGAATCAACAGGGTTCGCCGAAGCCAACGGTCGTCGCACTCGAACCGCGCGACGCGGCGTCTTCTCACGAGTGCGCACACGCGCATGCGCGTGCGATCGCGAGAACCGCGATCGGCGGGATCGATCCTCGATCCTCCCGCTTCCGCGAGTCCCACCGTCGGACACGGGGAAAACTTCCGAGTGTATCGATGCTCGATCGGTTGAATTGCTCTCGTTGCTCGCCGTGGACCTCGACTCGAGCCGAGACCGAACCATCATGGCCGCCGATGTTGCCGCTTCTCTCGTGTTCCTCCTGCACATCACGCAATCGGTAATCGTCGAATCGCCACGACCCAAGCTCCGCAGAAGCGAACTGTCGATGCGGACGGGCTTCCCGATCGCTTGATCGCGAACCGATTGGGGTTGCCGATTGGGGTTACGCGAGAAGTACAGGCCCACGCGGATAGTGTCTCACTCGCGCGAGGACGCGACTGTCAGACCGCCGATGGCGGCCGACGCCATCGAGATACCGAGCCGCACCGATACCGCCGCGACCAATAACCGAGTGTAACACGATTGCGAGGTGCGTGCCAACTCGGCGAGCCGTTGAGCGTGGAGTGGGTCGCGAAGCCGGATCACGCAAGACCAATCTCTAACCGCATCAACGAATCACGCGTAAATACACGAGAACGCAAGCAACGAACCAACGGCGACGCGCCGGGGTCCTTGAAAACTGAAATCGTGCCCTTCGAAAGAGATCTGCTTGGCTCGCCGAGGAGACAGGAGAGGGAGAAAGAGGAAGAACCTCCCCCTCCCTCCCCGTTAGCGCTGGAACAGCGCGCTCTTCGTCCTCGTTCCGCCAATGGAAACGGGTTGCCCCGTCCCCTCCCTTCCCCGCGGGAGATCCTTCGTGAAGAGAGCCGAACTGATGTGGAGGGAGTGGGGTGGAGATCTACCTGAGCAATTTTTGTGGCGGGAATTACATGGAAGCTTCTATGTAGAATTCTGTAACGATGCTGTTTCCTCTTTCTCTTCTTTCTCATTATCTCCGAGTTTCGAAAATTCTTTCTAGTTTCCTCGATTCCAACAATGTAAAATACATCGTGAACGAAACGCAAACAAAAGACGCTTTGTAAACTGAGAGACAGGAGATCCACCAGAAACAATGAAAGACAATGTTAGCAAAACGACATAAATTATTCAGACCTGAAATACCGGCTGGACAATTCTCACGTATAGATTATATTTCGGAGAAAAAAAGAATTTTCTGAAAGTTTTTCAAAAGGAGATAGGATTGTTCCAGCACATTTCGGTATTTGTTCCATTGTTGATTGATTTACGAGCTTAAATGCTTATCGAAATAATTCTCTTTCCTTCTGAAAATTTTCCAAGGATCTCAGACTAAGTATTTGAACTTGAAGTACTTTAAAGAATGACTAAAATAATTTATACTATTCTGCAACATTGTCCCACGTTCGTTGTTCATTTACTCTCTAAATTGTAAATCAGGAAACATTAAATTATAAATTCGTTACAAATGTATACCCTTTTGAAAAATATATATCTCTCCGATTTTTTATATTTTTTATATTTTTATAATTCGAACAAATTTGAACAATTGTTGAATTTGAACAATTCGAACCTTTGAACAATTGTTATAATTTACGTATCTGAGCATAAATTAACTATATATACTGTATGCACTTCTAAACTTATGGCCCAATCAATTAACACATCACATAAAATTCAATTCAATCGAAAATATACTGTTATCTTTTATAACATATATAATTTTCATATATAACTAAATTATAGTAGATAACTAAATATAACTAAAATAAATTATAATGGAATATCTATACTTATATATACAGGGTGGCCCATTTTAAGTTACATTGATTTTTCTTGAAAACCAAGGCTTGCATCAAAAAATGTTTCAAACAAAAGTTGCTTTATTCGAAGGGGAACATAAGATGGTACCTTGGGTAAACGTGCCAAAATCATATAAAGGTCAACTTTGTTTTTTTAAATGGAACCCCCTATTTTTCATTAGACATTCTTGTAGCTTATCTTGAGAGCTTTCCAAAACACTATAATAAATTTTTTCATAATGTACTTTTCAAGTTAAAAAAAAATATGTTGCAAATTACATACTTGGTGTTTGGCAACATATTTTTTCTAAATCAACCATGTGTTTTTTTTACACCAATTAATTGATCTCATTATTCTGTGCAAAAAAGTATCAAGATAAGAAAAAACTGAATGTTTCTCAAAATATTTTGTATTTTATGTCAAAATGCTATATCTTTCAAGCCTCAATTCAAAAAGTACTTATACTTTATAAAATAATATAATATACTTTATAAAAAAATACTTTATTATAGTGTTTTGGAAAACTCTCGAGATAAGCTACAAAAATGTCTAATAAAGAATAGGAGGTTCTATAAAATAAAAAAAAACACAAAGTTAACATTCATATGACCTTGGCACATTTACCCAAGGTCAAACCAATGGTACCATCTTATGTCCCCTTTCGAATAAAACAACTTTTGCTTGAAATATTTTTTAATACAGACCTTGATTTTCAAGAAAAATCAATACGTCACTTAAAATGAGCTACCCTATATATATAACAAAATTATAATAGAAAACAATTATGAAAACTCACCTTTGATGGTCCACTTTCAGCACAGCCATACATGCTAAGTACATCATCGTTTTCACTATAATGATACCCAGTTTCATTTGCGATAAAGGGTCTTTTCGTACTTTGTTCTTGCTTTGTATGGCTTTCTATAGTTGAACTTTGCAATTTGTAATCCTTCTTCAATACTGAGCGTTCCATTTTAACCAAAGTGTCAATGGTAGGATCAATATCGGTGTTGTTATTGACACAAAAAGTGAGCCACAACTCTGTAAACTTCTCCATATCCACATCATAAGACTCGCAACATTCAAAACCTATGTAACACAAAATAAAAAGATAAATTCCAATAAAAGTGTCAGGTTCTGTTTAAAAAATTTCTAAAACAGTAAGAAACTGAATATTTTTCCAAAATTCACATAACAGAAAATTAAAGAAATTTCAACAATTTAGCTTGAATTGAATTTCACGTCGCTCAACTTATATATAATCGCAATTTAAACTAAAATTACTTATTTCCTTCTGCAGAAACAGAATTGTAAATGATAAAAAAGAGCAATTTTCTGATTACGACCAAAATTAACTGCTGTTGATAAAACGTTTTAGGTCCTTTAAGTTTTTATTTCTTGAGAATGCGAGACTGAAAAATTCTTCAGTTTTAAAAGTAAGGTTATACGAAAGCCAGGTGAAGTAGTCAGTCTGTTTTGCATTATTTTACTTAATTTTGCATAATTTTACGCAATTATTTTACTTAAAGAAAGAAACATTATCATTTGCTTTAGCCAAAGCTACAAGTCTATCCTTAACACGATGTAAATTAAGTTTTCGACGAATTTCACGATCTGGGAGAGCGATTGAGACAAAACATGATTCCAAAGGAAGAACTTTAACACAGATGATAGTTGGGTTGAAAATTGCGGAAAAATCTTAAAGAACACCCACACTTATCGAGAACGGCATCGCTCTCGATTTTACAGCCTAAATCCTGAAACAACTTCCGCAAAGACTCCCTCCTTTCCATCTTGCACGTTGCTTTTGCACTTGTCTCCATCCACTCTTACCGCCAAAACTCGTCGGATTCAAACCATAGACATACGTTAACACAGATAATAGTTGTAGTTCCTGAAATATAACCAAACTGGAAAAGGCACAAGATTTGCGGAACTGTCAAGTGAGATAAATAAAGTCACTAGATATACAAAGTACCGCAATCCATAAAGCCCGCCGCAGATGATGCAATTTTTCTGCTGGATTGCTAGCTGGTCACTGCTGGCTGATCTGCTGTATCCTGATTGGCTCAGAGAGAAGATAGAATTTTCTCTGGCTCTCACAATGAGCAAGCACAAATCCACGCGAAAAAAATAGCACCTATCACGGAGATCCAGTAGACCAGCCAGCAAGCAATCTAGCAGGCAAAAAAGCGTTGTGTACTGCGGGCTTTAGACAGTATCAAGGTCTGTAGATGGAGGAACGGACTGGGTAAGGTCCTCGCATTCACTTCACCCGATTTGGCACGAAAATGGCAGGCTGACTGAAACTCAGCAGAAGGTATTCGATTGTGTATCATGTTACTTGGGTGAAAATTATAAAAGTGAGCAAGTTATGTGATACACAATCGACCCCCTGATTAACCAAATAATGTCAATTTAAGTACAAATTAATTGTTTTCGTTTCATAGTATAGGTTATGTCAGGACGTGTTTTTACTCCCTCAACAACTAATAGCTATATACTACGTATGGTATGTATACACCAACACTGGTCTAGTTTACATCGTGCACTTGATACGCGTATCAAATAGTAAATGGCATAGTTTACATCATGCACTTGATACGCGTATCAAGTAGTGTATTTGAGTTGATCAGCCAATAGCTGAATAAATGTACTAGTTATTTACTATTTGATACGCGTATCAAGTGCACGATGTAAACTAGACCATTAACTAGTACATTTATTCAGCTATTGGCTGATCAACTCAAATACACTACTTGATACGTCAAGTATATCAAGTGCATGATGTAAACTAGGTCACTAAAGCCGACGGCACACGGTACGAGTTTTCGTAGTAGATCGCATACGAGTTAGCCACTAAGCACGAGAGTGAGAGAGAGAGAAAGACGCTCGCTTTCTCTCGCTCTCATGCGTAGTGGCTAACTCGTATGCGATCTACTACGAAAAATCGTACCGTGTGCCGTCGGCTTAACTCGCTGTATCGAAAATGGCGGCTATGCGAGGACCTTAGACTGAAATCACATGGTGCGGAATATAAGTACGGAATAGAGAGTGCGTCATAGAAATAGCCAATCAGAGTTTTGCTGCGTTGATGCGGCAAAGCTCTAATTGGCTATTTCTATGACGCACTCTCTATTCCGTACTTCTATTCCGCACCATATGATTTCAGCCTTACCCAGTCCGTTCCATCTACAGACCTTGGACAGTATAAGGAAATTATTTTAGGTTGCATTCCAAAATGTCTTATTTGAGGAAAATTTTACTCAATACTCTATAGCTCACGTCACATATACTATAGAAATTGAGTAAAATTTTCCTCAAATAAGACGTTTTGAAATGCAACCCTAGTTTACATCGAGCACTTGATATGCATATCAAGTAGTATATTTAAGTTGATTAGCTAATAGCTGAATAAATGTACTAGTTATTTACTATTTGATACGCGTATTAGTGCACGATGTAAACTAGGCTAATATATAGGCCTAGTTTACATCGTGGACTTGATACCATGGTGGAAAGATTACATGGTGTGTGCAGAACTCGTAAACCACGCCCCTTTTCAGCCTTCGGTGCACGAAAAAACACAGGGCAGGCAACTGCGAAAAACGAAATGTTTAGCTTTTAAAGTTTGGCACAACTGGTGTGTAAGCGTCCTTTTCGCACTCCCTGTATTTTCTTCCATCTCACTTTGCTTTAAGGCTAATGATCTTATAGCAAAGACAATTACAAACATAACATTTATTTATTATTATGTGATATTAATATGTACACTGACTTTGTAACAAATATTGTTGTCTATTTTTATTTGTTTATATTTGTATTCACAGCTCTGTAATATTTTATATAATATTTGTAAAATTATTTTTGTGTATCTCACGTATTTGTCAATCTTAATTATCAAATAACATTGAAACAATTAATTTCTAAAAAAAAGACTAAGACTTTCAGTTTTATTTTGATAAGTAGTGTCTTTACCTAGACTATATTATCTTTAATTAAGATGTTCAGCTTGACTCTTCTCTTTTTGTTCTTGAGATCTCTTCATGCCTAAATATTGAGTTTCCCATAATTTGCTATATAAAGAATTTGATACAGATAACAATGACTCGTGTGTGCCCCTTTCGACTAAAATACCCTGATCTAACACAACTCTACACAAGTATATCATCGGCATCCATAACTGTCAATAAGGGATGTGCGATCACGATTGAGGTCCGTTTTTCCGTCGCTTTACGTAGAGCATCAAGTATATTCTGTAAAAAATTACTAATTAAAAGGATGTAAGAATTTAAATAATATGAGATAAAATACAGTATTTCTAAAAATTGCATGTTCCGTAATGGAATCCAATGAGGAAGTAGCTTCGAAGATCAATATAGGACTATCTTTCAAAATTGCTCTAGCAATTACGACTCTTTGTTTTTCGCTTCCACTTAATTTCAAACCGCGTTCTCCCACGGGTGTATCGTATTCTTGCGGCCATTTTAACATCGAGTCGTGTAGATTTGCCATTCTCGCAGCTTTGAAAACTTCGTCGCGCGATTTTCTCAAATTACCATAATGCAGATTATAAAATATACTTTCGTGAAAAAGTACTGTATCCTACAATTTTATTTAAGATATTGTAAAAAGTGCTGCAATATTTGTGCATAATATAATTAGTTTAAAAATTATCAGGATTAAAAAAAAGATAAAACATGGTAACTTTACCTGTGGCACAATTGAAATACATTGTCTAAGGTCTTCTAAATTGACATCTCGAATGTTGTGACCATTAATGTAAATATTGCCGCTTTGTGGTTCGAAAAATCTATACAACAATCTCACAATTTATAATCAGTAATCTACGTGTTAAACAATTTATATACCTGATAGCTTACCCACAACCAAATCCTCCAACAATAGCAACCTTCTTGCCACTCGGTATGGTGAACGATACATTTTTAAAAATAGGTTTTCCTTCAACATATTGGAAATTTACGTTTCTAAATTGAATTTCCGACGAATCGTACGTCACGTGAAATCTTAGTGCATTTTCTTTTGACTGTTAATACAAATCCAAAGATTAATTAAATAGTTGACGGTATATATTGTATAGATCATTTTTTATGAGGATAGATGCTAGACTCTTGATACTTCGAATTCAAATAATTTTACCTTAATTGCAGTGTCTGTTGTCATATTATATATATATAATTATATATATATATATATATATATATATATAAATAAATATAAGTAGCGTTATATTGCAGAATTGACTGACTAGACTGTTACAATATACGAATGTGTATTATGTGACATATTATACAATATAATTATATATTTATATAATATATATATATATATATGTGTATATATATAATTATATAAATATATAATTATATTGTATAATATGTCACATAATACACATTCGTATATTGTAACAGTCTAGTCAGTCAATTCTGCAATATAACGCTACTTACATTCCTAGAATTCTAGGGATTTCCTTATGTTGGTAGACGTGTATTTTTTCGTGTCGCGATTAGAAAAGAAGAGCAGATTTTAGAGAGAGAACGAGATCGTATCGCACACACCATGTAATCCTTCCATCATGCTTGATACGCGTATCAAATAGTAAATAACTAGTACATTGATTCAGCTATTGGCTGATCACACGGACTAAGGAATAGAGGGACGGAGCACAAGCTGTACCGGTGGGGCCATGGATCTAAAGAAGATATGGATGGAGTCTAAAGTGTGTATACGGGCAAGGGGACTGTGAAATTTGCGGCAAGGGGAATGCATAGTGCTGTCTCTTTCTGTAGGTAACCTTCGTATGTTTCCGTCGCATATCCGATGATTCCCGAAAGATTATATATCCCATATTAGCTAACTCTTGAATACGTCAATTTTACTTTATATAAAGCGTCTACAAGGAGTTATGATATATAAACTATACAAGACGCAATGCGCAGTTCGGATATCTTCGGTTACATTCGTTACAAAGCCGAAGGTTACCTACAGAAAGAGACAGCACTATGCATTCCCCTTACCGCAAATTTCACAGCCCCCTTGCTATAGACTCCATCCATATCTTTTTAGATCCATGGGTGGGGCACGTTTGCGGCGGGGGGGGCCGCCATATTCGTTTAGTAATCACCACACATAGAACTCACTATTTGCGTACGTGTGAGAAATGAAAGTCAGATCCTGCGTACAATAAACAAAATAGAAATAGGAATAATTATTAAATATTATAAATAAGAAATTGGAATTATTTATTTTAAAAATAAAAAGAATAGAATAAGTTAATGCGTGAATTAAGAAATAAGAATTGGAACTAATTAATATATTTTATTCTCTTGTTAGATATAAAATAATTTCTCTTTTCAACAATAAACAATAACAACAATAACAACAATAACAACAATAATAAAACATAAAATCACCGCCTAACCTCTTTACACTTGTCACTCGTTATGTCTCGTGGCACCACTACACGAGTGTAACCATGTCACAGACACAGGATCTCTGTGTGAGAATCGCTACATCAATATGGCGGAAAGCAGTCCCCCCCGCACGCTTGAGTTACCATCCCCTCTCGCCTAAACTAGGACTTTAGACTCGGTCCCTCTATTCCTTAAGGCGCCTGCAGACCAGAGCGGTGAAGCGGCGAGCGGCGGAGCGGTATCCAATGAGCGTACAGCTTTTTCTAAAAAGCTGTACGCTCATTGGATACCGCTCCGCCGCTCGCCGCTTCACCGCTCTGGTCTGCAGGCGCCTTTAGTCCGTGGCTGATCAGCTCAAATATACTACTTGATACGCGTATCAAGTGCTCGATGTAAACTAGGCCATAGACTGCGCGTTCGCAATGTTTCTCGTTGTCTGCCCACGTTTAATTTTAGAAAGAGATAGCATGCTTAGACAGAGCAGTCTGTCTCTTTCTAAAGTGTTATTAGAAAGAGACACTGCTCTGTCTAAGCATGCTATCTCTTTCGAATATTGAACGCCTTCTCAGTCGAACGTGCGGTTTATATATTATACATCTATGGTTACATCTCTCTGGCAGGAGTTTACAGTCTAGTATATAGAAGTCTGCGATTTCAATGGTCGCATAATCTTTAGAGAGAGATCCGTCGAAAGAATGGAACTCCAAAGTGTTTTGAAACTATTCTAACTGCTAATGCAATTGGTACGGAAAAATTGATCTATTGACAATTGAGTAAGTACATAAAGTCGGGCAGCGAGGAATTGTTAGACGCTGCCAGAAAAATGCCGGCGATACTAGTTGGACCACCGCAACGCAATGAACAAATGTGGCAGGCGCTAAAAACTCATATTATGAGAGAACGACAACGAAAGAAACAAGGTGCTGAATGTGAAGACTTGTCTCTTTGTCACAATTAAAAAAACTTCATACATCATAGATATATGGACTTGTGGATTTCCCTTTTGTTCTAACTAAATCACTTTTAATTCTTCTGTTCTCTAATCGAATCTCAATTATTTATGAATTTAAGTGGAATTTCTTTTAAGAAACTTTTGTAAAGATTATCTAAGTGTCTTTTGGTCACATCTTACATATATTGTATTTCAGAACAAGAGGCTAATGCTGAAGAAGAGCGTTTACACAAGGAGAGAGAGTGCCAGCAGAAACAAGACGTGATGACACTAAGCAAAAAATTTGCTAAATTATATATGAGATTTTATTAGTTAAATAAAAAGATCTATAAAATTCTTTTCTTTTTTTAGTTAGTTTTTGATCTAACATATTGTCATTTTTTTTTTGAAGAGTGAGTTGAGCTAACAATAAAATTAAAGTTACGCGACGTTGTTGGTTGATTGTACAAACAGTATTGACTGTGATTGGTCGATTCGTTTAAGTTCTACCGCTTCCTGCTTAAGTTTTTTTATGTGTCACGGCCTTTAATCCGTGGGTCAAACAGGGTCAAATAGTCTTATGTTATGCTTATGCCACACTATGCATTTTGTGCGATAGCCCTTATGTTCATTTCCACCAATGTAAATTAAAGCCTGCGGAACACGGTACGATTTTTGGTGCTTTCCATTTAGCGACACAAGTCAACACAAGTGTCATTCTATCTTTGTTGTTTATGAATGTTAAAAAAAGATAGAATGATGCTTGTGTCGATTTGTGTCTCTAAATGGAAAGCACCTTTTGTCTACTGGTTTGCTTACAAGAGCCAATTAGAATTAAGCTTTAAGTCACCTGATCTAAAATTTTTATTGATTCTCGTAAGAAATCTTGTAGGCAAAATAGTATCGTGTGCTCTAATTTTTAAAACTAGAAAAAGATAAAACGTAAGTTAAACCGAGACTAGAGTTAATCAATACATCAATACATTGGTGGAAATGGGCATAAAACCTTTTAAAGCAGTCTAAAACTAACGGCACAGTATACTATTTTGCTTACGAGATTTTGAAATCCTAAATCTTACGTACCTGAAGAAACATAACAAAATTTTCTCAAATGTTTTTACCTGATTCAAATAACGAACATGTGTCATGCGTTGATTACAAATTATCAAGTATATTTCATATATTATTCAAAATGATAATAACAATACAGATCTACGAATACCTCAACTTGTATAAAGTAGTTGTATATTTTTATATAATGTATAGCTATCTTTGTATTCCATAAGAGTTCGGAATATTCTCAACTTTAAATGCATCTTCTCATACTGTTGTCTCACAATAAACATTTAACTCGTTCGTACGATATGTATAGTACGAACGTACCCAAGGATAGAGTATTATAGGTGTCTATAATATTCCATCAACTGGTGGTGTACTCAAAACAAGACATTTGGCGTCAAATTAGCTGTCTGCATAAGAGATAAAATGTTGAATAAGACAAACTAATTAAGCGACGAATGTAGATCGGAATATAGACTGGATGATACTCTGCAATCATATAGCTTTAAAAAAGTTAAACTGTCACATATCATATATATATACATTCAACCTTCAAAACCAAACAATACTAACTTTCGTGTAAGAAATAAAACGTGTAAGAAAGTAATATTTTCGAACGTATAATATTAGTTGTTCCAGTAAATAGCTGGACGCGGAATTTTTAACGATTTGGTCATCAGACAGACAAATATTTAATTTAATCTGCCAATGCAAAATGATGTTTGTCTTTGTTCCAAAGTTCTATTAGCGTTTCAGATATATCTGAACTTGGGAATCTCTCGATCCATGATTGAATAAGCCCGGTGAATGACGACTCGTAATTCTTTAATATCACGTTATTAGAATCAAAGCCTGAAACAAATAGAAACTATTACTATATTAGATTAGCTATATATTAGATTTATGAAAATATAAAGTTTGTACATACATTGTACATACACAATATAAATATCTAAAGAACATAATAATGGTAGGAAAATAAATAAAAGAGGAAAGTATAAAGTATGTATAAAAGAAATCTTCACAGTACAAACCATCAATAAATGTATTTGATTGAACGAAGATCTTCCTTGGTTCCTTGCGAGACAGGATTATGTCTCTCCAACGAGCCCATGGATGTGGTCCACTTTCTGGTACTTCGCTATACCTGTCGTACATTTCTTTAGCCGACTCAACATCTCCCATACTCTTGTAAACTTGCAGCTTCAAAAGGAAATCACCAACGGCCTTTTTACCAACTGTATAAATTTTGCTTCGATCGACAATCATACGGAGGTTCTTCCCTTCCTCAGTTTCGACAACATTGACGAAGTCCTGACCCGCCTCCAGGCACACTCTGAGCAAAACGTAACGCGCTTGAGAGTGAGCTTGGGACCACATTTGCGTAGATGGCTGATACATTTCGAAAGCTTTCGCGAAACCACTCCATAGCAAAGACAACCAGTTCACGTAGATTATATCCTCTGCTACCTGTCCTTCATGACCGAATATGCTTAGTACTTCTTTCTGCAAGCTCAAATAAAGACCGACCGCTTCTGCTCTACACTCCTCGTACGTGGATCCCAGAGAGCCGAATTTGGAATCGTAGGTCTCTCCCTTTAAAAAGAATTTGTCTATTTTATCACCGGTAAGAGGATTTTTCACATTATCACGATCGAAATTGCAGGTATTTGGTCCAGTCTGCTTGAATAGTTTACCAGTACCATGACCGAGAAGCTCGTGCAGACCAACTTGCACTTCGAAACTAGCTATTCTATATTTATGCATCAATTCTTGATCAGCGTCGGATAGAAACGGAATTGCTCGAGTGTCCTTCATATGTGCGGGTATAACGTTTCCTAACGATACATTTTTAAAGCCTTCGGACTGTCTAATCTCGTCGTAATTCGGAATATTTATTCCCGATGGAATACCAGATCCTGCAAACGTTAGAACGTCTAGAGAAGTAAAGTCCGGCCTCAAGAATGTGTCTTTTTCAAAAACTTCATTCCACGGTAACTTAGGGATAAATTCCTCGGCTCTTTTGACCAGTATAGCAAATTTCTCGGACATCTGTCTGTTCACCATAGCCACAAAACCTTCAAATTCTCCTCGTTGACCTGCAGGATCTCGATATGTTTCTATGAAGCCAATGTAAGTCTCGATAGACGGTCCTTTATCCTTTATCCAAAGACGAGAACCGTCCTTATGATCATCTAAAGATCCTGTTCTAAAATGATCGATATACTTATCCAACATATCTTTTTCAATCTGATTGGACGCATACTCCTTGGCTCTCTTAAGATTTTCCACAACAGGCACCATAAGTTTGCTATAGTCTCCTCTTGTAATTTTAAATTTGGCATTATCGTATGTTTCCTCGGGCAGTGTTACTGTAGGATCGTCTGACGTCTCCACAGATGCTAGTTTGATCTCGTACACGTTGACGTTATTGTTACTCGAAGGATCTCGCACTACTGTCTTGAAGCACCTGGCATTACAGGATTCCAATCCTTTATGCTGTATGAACGCGTTGACTCTATCCGCATCATCTTTAGTACAATTTGCAGAGAAATATGTTGTGATACCTTTGTCACCTAATCCCAATGATTTCAACTTGCCATCTAAGGAATATACAGCATTTGAAATGTTATTCCATATATCTTGTATCTCCTTAGGATTATTCTTATAAGCCTTTGAAGCTTTCACTATAGTTTCAAATGCATTCTGTGGAAAATTTGGGATAATTTTAGTATCGCCCATAGATTTGTAGTTTCCTGCATTTGTAAATATTCCACAACTATAAACCAGGAAGGCCTAGAAAACAAAAGATTTTTTAAATCAATTTCAAAACATTTTTTGCTTATTAATATACATGCGTTACATAATACATATTATATTGAATGCTCACTTAATAATCAACAAAGAACAAGATGTATGCAGAGAAGCTCTTACCGTAAAATCATCTTGGGTAATATCAGTGCTTAATGCAGCAGCTTTCAATTCGTCAATAGGTTCCGCAAGATAAATTTTATGTAACAATGCAAAAATCAGTGGAGATTCTGGTGATGTCTGTATCAACACTATTAATCCTCCATTCCATGCAGCCTGGCTCAAGTAATGGGCATATAATTTTTCCTTCTGTGTCAAAGATTTGAATGCAGTATCGCATTCTAGTGCGACAACAGGTTGATTGTTTGGTAACGTAAACAAAGTGATGTCTACACTCATTGTTGAATATAGCCGTTGTTTACTGAAATACACATAAATTATATGATTAGAATCATCTGTAAAAATTATCTGTACAACAATAACTTAAAAACATCCAAATCTGCAACAATCAATAAATGTGATCAATAAACATCAATCTGCATTAATTTGACTCCAGAAATCGAGTGTCTTAGAGTGTTAGTTATACTTGGTATGACTTCATTGAGATTGGACTTTGATGTGATGACCTTGAAAGATGATCTATCTATTCTCAGCAATGAAAAAGCAACAAAGCAGTATATATGATAATCAAAGCTTTCTCTCTTTTATACCATCAAAAAAACCAAGTTTGACAAAATCGAACATATCAATCTTCAAGAACGATGCAAATATTTCTTGATATCTAAGCTAGAAATCTGATAAATCTCATGTTGAACGTAACGCACCACGAGCATAGTTTACCGGTCGAATCTCGGACAGCTTCCACCCTGCGAGTAATTCTCGTGGCGCACTGCAATGTGAGATACGATCTCCTATGATTTATGATTAACTTGAATGCATTCAAAACTCGCGACCTCGACATATTGCTAAATCTACACTGAAAAGTCACAGGCTGTCAAACGTCGTTGACAATAGCAAAGTAACATGAAGTAAATATATAATGTCGAAATATATAACGAACAGCTAAAACTATAAAATATACGACGAATTTTGAAAACTTCGGATCGAGGACTGCTATCGATTTGCATAAAAATACAGAGAATCATTGAGTAGAAAAGTTTCAAGCTTACCAAATCAATCGGATAGAAGCGAGGAAGATTGCAGAAGGAAGACAGAGCTTTGGCTGAAGAGTTTTATCTCAGAGTGAATCGAGGAAAAATAAGATAAGATAAGTCCGCTTGTTATCGTACGTAAACACGTATTTGTTACCGTAGAATATTTTTCAAATGCACAGTCGCGTCTAGGTACTCATAAATCAAGACTGTTCGAGATAATCGCCTTATCATTGGCCTAGTTTACATCGTGCACTTGATACGCGTATCAAGTAGTGTATTTGAGTTGATCAGCCAATATATAGCTGAATAAATGTACTAGTTATTTACTATTTGATACGCGTATCAAGTGCATGATGTAAACTAGACCATTCATACGGTGCTTTCCATCTAGCGACACAAGTCGACACAAGTGTCATTGGCTACGTTTACATCGTGGATTTGATACGCGTATCAAATAGTAAATAACTATGTAGTACATTGATTCAGCTATTGGCTGATCAGCTCAAATATACTACTTGATACGCGTATCAAGTGCACGATGTAAACTAGGCCATTCTATCTTTGTTATTAATGGCTACGTTTACATCGTGGACTTGATACGCGTATCAAATAGTAAATAACTAGTACATTGATTCAGCTATTGGCTGATCAGCTCAAATCATATATGTAATACTACTATATTGCCAACACTGCTGAAAAGCTGACGAAATCATCACGGGACAGACATATATCAACCTCTCACTCCCACAATTCGTGTACTTTGACGCAAATGCGCATGCTCGCGTTGAGCCAGCTTAACCCTAATAAAATCGTGTAATTCTTGATACTTCTGTCAAAGTATAGAATACTGTGATTTTATTACTTTTATTTGTTATAAAAAGTTATAAAAAGTGATAAAAAAATAATAATAATGGTGCGATCGTGCTACAAGTGTAAAAGTAAAAGGCAAACAGGGCAAGCTAAAAATATTTCTTTGCACAAGTAAATTTAATGACAATAATGAGATTAAGTATACACGATCGTTCACACACAATAATTAAATTATTATTTTTAGATTTCCAAAGAAAGCAGAAATACGAAAAAAATTGATTAAAGTTTGTGGATTGCAAGAAACAGATGATGTATCTCGTTTTTTTTATTTATACATTTTTTTAAATCATAATATTAATTCAATAAGTCGTATTATATAATAAACGCAACTTTTTTATATTACTTTCTGCCTTTACATATGCCTGTACGCATAGTTAGTAGACGCATGCGTTCAACGTTAAACGTTTGCGCATGTACAGTTCATGTACTTTGACACACATGCGCATGCGTACCGTATTTTCTATCTCGCTCCCTCAACGCTCATGCCGCTTATTAGGAAGATACGTGACTAGCAATATAGTAGTATTACATATATGGCTCAAATATACTACTTGATATGCGTATCAAGTGCTCGATGTAAACTAGGCCAATGAATGTTAAAAATAGATAGAATGATTGTGTCGACTTGTGTCGCTAGATGGAAAACACCGAGAATGATGCTTGTGTCGACTTGTGTCGCTAGATGGAAAGCACCGATATTCACTAGAGACACTCTAATCAGAAGGTTTGTTCGCGTCGCTTGCCCCAACATGCTCCTACTCGCTCCAATACGCTCCAAACTATAGTATTACGTTACGTATACTATAGATTGGAGCGTATTGGAGTGAGTAGGAGTATATTGGGATATTGCGACGCGAACAAACCCAGAGACTGGCCACGAGAAAGCCATTTTTGATTGGTCCGCCATGTTTAGTCTATTGCCGCTGATTTTTAAATAAACTCGATCACAAAAACATGTAAAGTATGTAATAATTGTTTACAATCAGTAGCATCGAAAACTTTATTGCGATATTCATTTACTACATTTATTCGTTAAAATCTCAAAAAATTCCTTATATTACATTAACGAGAAAACATTTAAAGTATTTTTAAAATTAGAGCAAATATTTAGACATTATTCTAAATACTTTGGTAATTTGGTAATTTGAAAAATGTAGATTTGAAGTTAATTTTATTTAAAAAATGTTTTATTGCTTTCCAGCGCTATTTCAGACATCTCTCTTACATTTTCCTTTACTTTTCTTGTGTAAAATTCAAATATAGTAGGCACTACATTTGGTTTTAATTTTCGTTTGTAGTCAAATCTTTGTTCCCACATTTCTGGACTAAAATTTATCTGTAATAAAAACAATTTTTGTTTTACAATAAAATCAATATTATTATATAAAATAGTCTTACCTCACACAGATATAAATTATCCGTTGGTACCCTAACAGCACAAGCACTCCTAGGGACGTCCTGAGGACGAAGGAACGTCCTCAGGAGTGCTTGTGCTGTTAGGGTACTCAATCTTTGCGACCTACTTTTTCTTGCCACAGAGCTCGACGTTTTGGATCTCTAGGAAATACTCTCATAACCTCTCATAACTAACATAACCTTTTTTTGAGGAATTTGTGCAGAACGGTGCAGAATACCCACCCATTTTGTAGTCAGTTTATCACGACTTTTTTGCATGTATCCATTTTCAATAATGACATCTTTAATGGCAATAATACATCGACTGCGTTCGCTTTGAGCGCTACTGCGCTGTAAGCGCTCACACTTAAAAGCGCTATTTTCAATCGTTCCGTTTGGCTTCTAAGCGCTCATGTTGAAATAGCTAATGTTGTTCGCTTTGGAATCGTTAGCAGATATAAGCGTTTAAAAATGGAGGATAAAAAAATATTAATTGCAACACTTTTCGCTCAAAAATCAAAATCCCTTAGTAAAAATATGTAAAGAAATGAACTTACCACTTTCAATTCGTATTGCTTCATCAGGGGACACATATATCCCATATGTTTCTCCTGTCTCCCCATCTTTTAAATGTATTAATATTTTTTCCAATGTCATATTCCTCGTATAACTCATTTAACAGATTAGCGGGTTTATTCAAGTGCGTTTGTTTTGACCAATAAGCGCTTACGCTTTCGCTGCCATACGTGGATGAAATAGGGTTTGTTCGCGTCGCAATACCCCAATATGCTCCTACTCACTCCAATACGCTCCAATCTATAGTATACGTAACGTAATACTATAGTTTGGAGCGTATTGGAGCGAGTAGGAGCATGTTGGGGCAAGCGATGCGAACAAACCTATAAGCATTCGTGAGAAGTTATAACGTTCGATGATGTCATTATTAGATACCAATAAGCGCTTACGGCTCCAAAGCGAACGTATAAGAGGTCTACAATGAGTTATTAATCGTAAGTCGTAAGCGAATAGACCAATCATATTCGATTATTCTTTTCTAAATTCAACTATGATTGGTTTATTCGCTTACGACTTGCGACTAACGACTCATTGTAGAAGACCTCTAAGGCCTGGTCTACAATCAAGTCGTAAGTCGTTGTCGTAAAAAATTAACCAATCACAGTTGAATTTAGAGAAGAATATTCAATTGTGATTGGTTAATTTCTTACGACAACAACTTACGACTTGATTGTAGACTAGGCCTAAGCAATGCTTATAAGCGCTTACAGCGCGTGAGCGCTCAAATCAAACGCAGCTGTCATTTAACGTCTTCTTGTTTGCTGGAATGATTTAATTATTAGTTAATCCACACAACACAACGCCTAAAATCGGGACATAAGATGTCTTAAAGGCATCTTAGGCTGGTATTCATAGACAGATCTTATAATTAAGACCGTCTTAAGTTTATCTTCAGATACTCCGTAGCCAATGAACTGATTCGTACAGCATCTAAAGATAAACTTAAGACGATCTTAAATATAAGATCCGACTATGAATACCGGCCTTAAAGAGGCCTATGTTCTGACGTCTGAGAGACGTCATTAAGCCGTCTTTAACCCCTGTTCTACAATGAGTCGTTAGTCGCAAGTCGTAAGCGAATAGACCAATCATATTCGATTATTCTTTTCTAAATTCAACTATGATTGGTTTATTCGCTTGCGACTTGCGACTAACGACTCATTGTAGAACAGACCTAAGACGTTTTATGTTTTAATTTTAGACGTTGTATTGTATGGGTAACTTACACGAGGTTGGAAAAATTGGCCCTTAACATGCTTTTGATTCAACCATACAGTGCACTAGTGTAGAGACTACAGACTTCTATATTATACGCTAGACTGCTAACTGCGTCTCTTTAACTGTTGCAGGCATTTATGTACAACATGCGCAGAATAAGCTACGAGCATACGCAGTGAATATTATCTTATATACTTTTATATGTCTTGCGTTACACAAATAATACAAACCAAGAAAGTTTATGCTGTGTAAAACTGTAAAATAAATATAATCAAACAATAATATAATAAAAAATATTATAATAATGTGTTTTTAGTATTACTATAATATGTTATAATGTAATACGATCTAAATACAAACAATTTGGTAAAGAAAAATTATTTATTAGTTTTTTGCAAGCGTATCAGAAAATAATTAATAATATAATGTGACAAATATAAATTAATATAGTGAGAATACTAATTAACTCTTTTGACAGGTTGAGTTCAAAAGGTTAGAATCGCGTAGCTTATTTTGCGCATCCACTCCGCGCATTACATATACATAGGCAACATTTGTACATAAGGAGAACAATAGGAGTTAGCGGTCTAGCGTATAATATAGAAGTCTGTGAAGTGGATGCGATAAAGACTAAGAGAGAGACGGATGCGAAAAGTTTCCTCTGTCTCTTTCTAACCGAGCGTTATGATTAGCTCCCGCGTTTAGGTTCCACCGACCACGCGACGCCCAAGAGGGGAGAAAGCAGACAGCTAACCATGTAGCCAATCACAGTGCTCGGCTAGAAAGAGACAGAGGAAACTTTTGCATCTATCTCTTTCTTAGCCTCTATCGCGGGATTCGACCTCTTGCGCACTTTAGTCTAATATCTCTATAATAATACTAGAAGTACTATAGCATACGTGACATGTACTATACATGGAAATAAGAATATATGGAAGGTAAAGTAGGTTTATGAGCGGGGGGATTCGTGCCAACGGGAAAGGGGGGGAAATCGGGCGGCAGCCATTACTGGTGATCACTTTTTCTAACCTTACCCTACTACTCCTATTACGGTGTAATATGTATGTACATACATACAATCGGAGTAGTGAGTATTGTCACCGTTGAGATTGGCGCCGCCATTACCGATGATCACTTTTTCTCTCACCACTCTGGGGTACGTTCCAAAACCTTACCCGGGTGCACTATAATACTAGAAGTACTATAGCATACGTGACATATACTATAACAACTTCTAGTGTTATAGTTACCCTGGCTGCACCCCCGCGAATTTACGCTCCATCAATATATTCTTAGATCCATGGTACTATAACAACTTCTAGTGTTAAGCCTCGTCTACAATAGTCGCACAAGCTGTGTCGCAGGTCGCATAGACTGTGTCGCATGTCGCAGGCTGTGTCGCAAGGCTGTCGCAGTCGCAAGAGCCCTTGTCGCACGGAGTTGAGTCAACTTCAACTTTCTGCGACTGCGACAAGCGTGTCGCATGAGATCAGCCAATCATAGCACAGAACGTTGCCGCGCGAAGTGCTTTGACGATTTGCGTGTGTTGCTAGCTATCCGTGGTCGCACCCACCATCTTCTGTTGTGCGATTCAGTAAGTAAACGGTAATATAAACATATTAAATTTAAAAATTGGGAGCAAAGTTGAAGAAAAATTGCTGCCGATCATTCATTGCGGCTGCAGTCAACTTAATGCACGCGAACAATCCTTGCGACATATTGTAGATTGTAGTCTAGCGACACATGCGACAACTTTCCTGCGACACTACTACTTACGACTTGCGACACAGCTTGTGCGACTATTGTAGACGAGGCTTTATAGTTACCCGGGTGAGGAATTTGAACGCAACCCAAGGATGCATTCGGGGAGACGCTATTCGCGCTCAAAGTATCATGTTATCTTTGTTATTCATTGCACGTTAAAAGAAGATAGAACAACGTTTTTAGTGCTAATAGCGTTCTTTTCGAACGCACTTTAAGTGAGATTTTCGTCAGGATTCTGAAAAGTAAAAGAATCAAAACGGTTGTGCTTTTGCTTGATGAAATGATTGTTTTCATTTTTTTATACTCGTACCTTCGGGAATCCGAATAGCGTTGTTTTCTTTAATCCTACATTTGGACATTTATTCGTACAATTCGCAACACAACAGTTTTAGACATTATTCACTTCATAAATTTCACAATAACATCACAATGAGTCATAAAAATTAATGTGTATGCTACTCGATGAGTGACGGTTTTCAGGCCCCGATCCGGGTTTAATTTTGCCGCTCTGGTGTACTTCATGAATTGACTGTCGATCGTACTGTGCACAGCGTTCACGCAATGATGCAGAATTCACACCGAGTCCGATACCCGATGTACGACGTCCGATATCCAATATGATTGGTTTATACATTTAGATCCAATAAGGAACTAAAGGTAAGAACCAATCAAATTGGATATCGGACGTCATACATCGGACATCGGACGCAGTGTGAATCCTCCATGAGGCGTTCCATGTGAAAGGGAAACGTCAAATCACCGATTTTGTTTATAATTGGTTATTATGCAGTTTTTTGGCCACTAAATATTGTTGTCAAACACTTTTGCAAAATATTCATTTTTTTCATAGTTATATGCATTTGAAAATTTTAGTAACTTTTTTTCGAGCATTTATATGTCTGTTATTATTACTTCTACTAAAAAATATCCGAATGCAACGTAATGTTACGTAAAAAATACTGAATTTTAAGAAAACAATGTCAAAAATTAAAAAATTTTTATTTTTCAATTGTTTATTTAAAAAAACAATGTGTAATTTCAATTTTTCAAGACGTAGAAGATGATAGATTTAAACAAACCAATGTTTTTATGTAACTAAAAGATATTTTAATTAGTGAAAAAATTTTCAGAGTGGTGTTTTGCTTTATTATCAAATAATAAATTTTTAAAGATGAAAGTTGCGACTGGTGCAGCACGCACGCACGCACACACGCACGTACGCACGCACGCACACTCATCATTTATACAGTACACACATATAATCATCGCCAACTAAATAAAGAGTCAATGCAGAAAACAAACCTGTGTCTCACTCCTACTTCGACCCTGAACCCTGGCGAGCTAAACCGAGCCTGCGAAGTAATGCGAAATGTTACACTTACCATTAACTTTTTTCACCGAGAAACTGTCTACAGACTCGTGCAGTTTTCAAGAAATTTTTAGTATTAAAATGACACGAAATACCATCCAATAGACCGTTTTGAGAATTAATATCAATAAAACACTTTGGCTATAACAGTTTTTGAATTAGAAGCATTTAGGATAACGAATGAGCTATCTAAAGTTCGTACGCTCAGGTGTGATACAATGCATATGTTAAAGGCGGAAGCTGACTGCTGTTCTTCTTGATATCGACATCAAAATTACATATGCAAAGAGAAAGAAGTTGCTTTTATTAATATTTACACATTTAAATGCACTGTCTAGATACAAACAAAATTTTATTTTTTTAAATATTCTGAAAGAAAAAACATTATATAACGTAAAACGCAAGTAACTAGCAATCTGTTGCTAGTTTCATATGTTATAAATATTTGTGCAAAAATTACTACATTTTAAACAACAAAAATAAACTATTTTATTTCAAAATAATAATAAATTTTGATACAATTTATAATATAAATTTAAATTTCAATAATAATAAATTATATTTTTCTTACTTTTTATTTTTTAATTTTTAATCCTTACCTTGTGGCTAAGAATGGTTCCCGGTTTATAATTTGCAATTTCAATACATACATTTCATGTTTTATATTTACACATATACTGTATGTTTTTATGTATATTCTATTATATTTTTATGTTTTAATTTTGCTTTTCCAAATCAGAAATCAATTTAAATGAAATATGAACATCGAAAAGTAATGAGAGATTTAAAACTTGTAACTGTACAAACGTAAAAGACGAAACGTATATGTAATACATAACTATAATAAAAACATAAAATACTATATATAATACAATAAAAATATGAAGTCTGAATCGGTTCCTTTTAAGGGTCCATTCTGGTTAGTTAGGTTAAAAAAAAATCAAAAAAATTTTTTTTGCATAATTTGATAGCCCTAAGTATGTAGAATATTGTGTTAAAAGCGCAAAATGAACGTACGTATTCGTAACGGTTGAAAAGTTATGAGCTTCTGAGCCGGCCGTGCGCAGGCAAGTATAGTGAGGCTGCACCGTAGGTATGTGGCCGGCCGCCTCTCTCCGCTCGACTCTAAAGTGCAGGAAGTAATTCGACCAGTCTATGAAGATTTGTCATCGCATAATTTACTGGTTTGTTGCCGTGGAGGTTTTACTCAAAATAACGAGAGCTTCAATAAAACTATTTGGCAGTTTGCACCGAAACACGTTTTCTGCGGCTCTAATATTATTCAAATAACCGCATTTCTAGCCACCTGCATTTTTAATAAAGGTTTCAAACTTATTTTGAAAATTATGGAAACCATGAGCATCACCATCGGCCCATATGTACACTTATTTACCTCTAATCGTGACGCAGAGCACATAAAAGATGCAGAGCACATAAAAGATGCAGAGCGACGAACGTCATACCAATCCGTGGAACAAAGAATGGTATAACCAAAAAAATGAGAAATTGAATACCCTGCGCAATTTCGAGGAAGCTGAGGAGTTACTCTATTGGCCTGGAATAGCTGATTAGCTGTAAGTATTCATATATAAACATTTATATCAACGAAAACTTAACTTGAAATTTTAAACGCATTTTCCCGAAAACGACATTTTTCGACTTGGCGGAAGTAATAACTTGCACAATTTTTAACGAATCACCGACCTTTTCTAACATATATAAAAATGTTTGATCTATGGAATAGACTATTATCATATCGATATCTGTAATATTTTGTTTTTTTTTTAGCAACAAAGTCTTGAAAATTTTTAGTAAAAATTGAAAATATTTTTTAAATGTCGCCATTTTGTAAATTTTTATTCAAATTAATTTTCTTTAGTCTATTCCAGAATTATATTTATTCTTAACAGGAAAATCGATTGATTGACTGTTACAGACAAATTTTAAGACCTGGAGGACTTCGGCAAGGATGCCATGTTTTGCGCGCAGAGGTTCCAGCTGCTCTATATTCCGCTGCAGTACATTAATAAAATCGATTGAAAATTTTTTCTAATATACTTTAAAGTGTAAAAATAAATAAAATATATTTTAGTTTCTATGTTGTTTACCTTTTCTACAAAAAATTCACAAAAATTATCTATTTTTTTGCCTAACTAACCAGAATGGATCCTTAATTTTTTTTCTATTCTCTTCTCCTACCCTTTTCCCTCTATCCCATTCTCTTTACCACTTCTTGCCTTAATGTCTCTAACTTCTTTTTTAAACTCTAGGCCCTCCTCTTACCCATCCATAAATTCTTTTATTCGCACCTCATTCTTTGTTTCTTCGCACTTCTTTAGTATGTGAACACGCTCTCTCCTCTGCTACCTGTCATATTCTGCATCTTTTATCTTCTTTTTATTTATTATTTATTATTATAACTTAATCCTTGCGTTTTCGGATTTACAAATGGCTTCCGGTTTACAAATAACTTTTTTATTACATAATACATTTTCCTCTTACATTCCTCATACCCTAATACGCAACGCACAATACTCAGAATAATATCATAAAATATAATATAATAAAATACAATGAGATAACATAACACAACATAATTCACAACATAATAATTGAAATAAAATATCTTTTATCTTCTTCCTCTCTCCAATGCTAGTTGCCTTATATGTCTCGTTTCCACATTTATATCTGACTAAACTTCTAGCCTATATTTTCTTCTTTCCTTCCAAGTATTATGGAGGATTCGTTAATGTTGTCTTCTCTCCTTCTCCTTTCTTTTTATACCTTTCACGACAACTCCAGGTTTCCTGTCTCTCTTTCGTTCTTCAACTACTGCGTTCTAATTCCTCTTTCTATCAGCTTCCTTCTTTTCTTTTCTCAGTTGTCTTCTTTTTTCTTCTATCTTTTCTTCTCCAGATACTTTAAGCATTCCTGTATTAATATCTTCTCCGAATGTCATGTCTTTTCTTTATATCCTACAGTTCTTCTTATCGTGTTTGTTTTTATTTTTCTTATTTTTGTTTCTTTTAACAATATATAATTTGGGGAGTGTCGTCCTGTCCAGTCTTAAATTTTACATAGTTGTTTGCAAAATAATCGACTTTTTAATTCTCAATTTAACAAAATTTACCTATATAATATACGAGCGGATACCTTGCTCCGCACATCCTATATACAGGGTTTGATTTTAAATAACATTTATTTCCTCCAGAGGATATAAGGATTAAATCAGAAAAGAAATCCTGTGCCGTTTTACAATTATGATAATAAATAATGAGTTATTAATTAAGATTTGCGAATGAGTGATTTCCGCGCAATTCGGCGAGAAGAGATAGCATTACCTTTGCTATGGGAAAGAATTGAGAAGAGCGTTATATAAAGAATGACAATGATCAAACACTTCGTTTGTGCATAATCGTTATTTGCATAGCGCTCCTTCTAATGCTTCACCACATGCAATGGTTACGCTGAACCGTCTCTTCTTACGGATTACGCAAACGCAATATGCAATTCACAGAGCTTTATTAATTAATAACTCATTATTTATTTAGATACTCACAAAACAAGGGACTTTTCTACTCAGTTTAATCCGTCCTTTTCCGAGAAGTGAGACGGTAATTATCATATATTCTGTATACAGGGTGTCACTTAATTCGCGCCCACCATTTACACAGTGTAATTCCTCATGAAAAACTGAGCTGGAAAATTCCGAGCCATTTTTTTGAATTATGTTTCATAAAGTGATCATTATTAATTAAAGATTAGCCATCGCTTTCTAAACGGACACACGTTCGTGAGCTGCACATCTACTAGTGTGCGTGAGGCGGCGGCGCGGCGCGAGGTAGCGTACGGCGGCTTACTCACGCACATTAGTAGATGTGCAGCTCACGAATGTATGTCCGTTTAAAAAGCAATGTTGATTGGCTAATCTTTAATTAATAATGACTACTTTATAAAGTATAATTTAAAAAAATGGTTCGGGACTTTTTGATTCAGTTTTTTATGAGAAATATTACTGTGTAAATGGTGGGCATGAATTACGTGTATAATACCCTGTATAATAACAATTTGTAATATTACGTACAAATTTCACATTATTTTACGAAACGTTTTATTATATTGCCATTGTTCTTAGAGAGAACAAGACACAATATAATATAAAATCGATCTTTGATTAGGAAATTAAATTATGGCACTGATTAATTACTATGATTAATCAGAAATGAGCTGCTAATTAGAAGAATTGATCTCTTGCATTGGCAGCGTTCCCGATATCACTGTAGAAGTGGTACTCGTCATATTATCGTTGTTCGTTGGAATCTTGCAAAATGGGCCGCAATTTCGTCCGCCGAATTTTTTCAGCAGCAGCTTCTTAATCTTCGTTCTACACACGAATATGATGAAAATGATGACGCCTTGCAAGGAATTTATTATGTTGGAAGGATACGCGATGATTGGAGAATAGATATCAACAAACCACAATATTATCTCCATAATCCAGCTTATTCCCATCACTATGAATAGTTTCAGGTACATATTAAACCTGTGTATGTAAGCAAAAGACATATTTTTATAATAAATCTTTTCGATCTTTTCGAAGAAGTCGCGACTGATAATAATCAATAAGTAAATAATGTGTCATTTTACGAAGGCTGAATCTTTGTGTCTAATAATATAATATCATTCGTGTAAATTTATGTACACTTACGTCTAGTGAACTGCGCACCGTTACTAAATGTAAATTTACATACATTTACTATAAGATCCAGCCTGACCGTAAAATAGTACATTATTAATGAATTTTTATATTAATTGTAATTACAATTGTTACTAATAGTTATGAATTGGATATGTGTATACTATACCATATGATATCTTTTAATTTTAAGAGTATTAAGAAACATAAAAATATTTTTGGTCGTCATTTATACATGATATCAATAACAGTAATAAACAATCTCAAACATGCTAATTTAAAAAAAATAATAGAATTAAATTTTAATCACAGAGAAAAAAATGTGTAAGTTTTTTTTAAGAAATATCAATGAAATATTAATGAGATGCAATTTTTATATATATAATCATAAAGGCGAACAGCTATATGAGAATGTCTAAAAACAATTGCCTCGCTAAAAGCAATAGAACATGGAATATCGATATTATGCGAACTCTTTGTAGCCGAGGATATATCTGTTTCTTTTGTAAAATAAATGTGCATGCGATGTACAACACAGATATACAACTGGAAGCGTTAATATGGTATGTTTTGTACACACAACACGATCGTATACATATTATCTTGATATGTAATATTTATTATATTATATGAAATAATTACATAGACTGCATAGACTACTTGATATTATAAATGCTTTGAAATGTTTTTCTTTTCTTTCTTTCTTTATTGAAAAAAAAAACGAGTAGAAGAACTCATTCGAAGTACTCATAGTATTAAGTAGATCGCAGCTTTTATTTTGCATAAGGATGGGAAGTATAAATGAATTCCGTAACGTGAAGTTTTTTTTTGTTTGAATGCGAATGGATTGGATGTTAATTTTTTTCGACTATACCTCTGTTTTTCATTGTGACACTTGCTCTCCAAGTCTCTCAACTGGTGGGTTGTATGTATATTGTGACACAGAATCGTTATCATTGTGGCGATGAAGAAACAAACGTTACTGATAACAGTAATACTGATGGGTATATCAAAATATATTGTTCGTGCCTCATCTTCTGAAACGAATTTTTTACATTACGCGCTAGTATATGTACATGATACATATTTATTATTTTAATTGAAAGTTAAATTCAATGAAGATTTCAGTTTCGTTAGCATTAATAAAGATGCCAATATACCAATTGTCAATTCACTTACGACTGCCAAACCAAAATTTTTGCCTGCACATTTCAGGTCGGATCAAGTTTTTTGGTATTTCGGGAATATTGTCCATGATAGCGCAGATAATGTTAAGGATGAAGGCGATTCCCCACGCGTAGAGTGAATATATCACAAACTTCTTTTTGTCTTGTTTTATTCGATGCGAACGGAGTTGTCTGCAAAATGCAATTTGTATTCAGCCAATAATAAATTATACAAGCTTGCAAAATTTTATTTTTTTCCTGCGGTCTGGAAAAGAAGGATTGCTTCCCTTTTTTCGCGCTGAATCCAAATCCGCAAGCAAAAATGTCCTATCATGTCAGACTTACGAGAAATGTGTCCTCAAAGTTATATAAAGTTAAGAATTAAAGTCCCCAAAAACATATTTTTTACTACTTTCTAAAATTCATAACTGACGAATCAGATTTACGAAAGATTTTTAAAGTGGTTCAAATTAAAGCATTGTAGTTGAAGATCTTTTGCAATGATCAGTTTTGCAGAAGATCAGAGTAATGAGAGAGCAGGTAAGATGCAGAAGATAATTATCATACTTTACTTTGCGAGTGGATATAAATTTTTAAAAACGAAGCATGTCTGAGGTTTGATGGTATATGCAGTTAAAGATTTGATATTCTTATACTCAACTACAATGTTCAAGTTTTAATTTGAGCCACTATAAAAATCGCACATCGAGTTCGTCAGCCATAAATTTTCAAAATAATAAAAAATGCGTTTTCTGAGGACTTTAACATTTTTTTCGTAAACTTGACATGATAGAACATGTTGGCTTGTGAATTCGGTGGATTCGGTTTCAACATACAAAAAAACTGTAGGAAACTACTTTCCTGTTCGAGACCGCAAAATCATGCAGACTTGTATGTTATTTTATGTATTTGAAAATGAAAATATATTTTTTTTAACAATAATTTCAATTGCTTTATCGACCCGTCTGGCAAATCATCTTCCTTGATTTCAATATTAATCGATGAGCTGCGCACCAACTTGGTTTGTCAGACTTTAAACGCAGAAAACACCAACCTTTTCTTAAAATCAATATAGATTTTAATTTTTGGTGACAATGATGAATTTCATTCCCCCTCTATCAGGTAAAGAATTTATTGCGAAAAATATTACCTCAGCTAGGATTCGAACCTGAATTGAAATTATTGTTTAAAATGTTCACTGGCGTAGTTAAAGTGTGAATCTTTTTTTAAAATAATTATCAAAGCTTTTACAAATACATACGCGCATGGGTGGGAAGAATTACTAGGAAGAGCTACTAGAAACTACTAGAATGTGTTTTTGAACTAGAAAAATATTGAGAAGTCTAGAATGGGATTTCAACCCGTCTTTCGTTTTCTGAACGATTGTTTAACCAACTAAGCTATTCACACACCGATATTCCTCTTGTTTATTTTTATTTTGTAGAATAGAGTAGGGAACAATATGTTGCAGCGAGCGATGTTTAACATATTTCTCGATGGTTTGATAGACTATCGTATAAATGCAGAGTAGTTGCACCCCCAAAGATCCTTCTAGCAAATAAACAAATTCTCCACCGTTATCCTGGCAAAGGATGACAGGATTGTCATCGGAGTGGAATAAAAGAACACAGCCTCTTATACAGGGTGAATTCTACGTTTGATTTTTTAAATTTGATCGATTTGTTTAGAAGATACAAGGTGTTTTACAGGGTTACAGGGTTGTATCTAAAACAAACAAATCTGCATATCTTCAAATTTTTTTTATTATCTATTGTCAGCGTAACAAATGTTCAAAATGTTGACCACTAGCTTCCATACAATAATAAAGATTCTGCTCAAAACGTTGTCGCACATTCTGGAGCATTTGTGGAGTAATTTTATGGCATTCGTTAACAATACGTTGACGTAAATCTTCTAAAGAAGCTGGTTGTGTTTCATAAATTTTACTTTTTAAATGTCCCCATAAAAAGAAATCCAGTGGCGACAAATCTGGAGAACGAGGAGGCCATTCAATAGTGCCTCTTCTTCCAATCCAACGATTTGGAAAAGTTTGATCCAAATATTTACGAACAGACAGTGTATAATGTGGAGGAGCTCCGTCCTGTTGAAATATTAATTGATCTTCGAGATAATGTTCATCATTTTCGATAATATTGGTTAACATTGGATCAATTATGTTTTCTAGCAGTTCCAAATACATATCTCCAGTTAAATTGCCAGATAGAAAAAAGGGACCAACAATACGATCACCAAAAATGCCAGCCCAAACATTTAATTTTTTTGGGTGTTGAGTATGGGTTTCATAAAATATGCTTGGATTAGAATCTGCCCAATAGCGACAATTATGGCGATTTACTGTACCATTTTGAAAAAAAGAACATTCGTCAGAAAAACAAATATTAAAGAGGAAATTTGGATTATTCGTTATTCGTTCACTCATGACCTCACAAAATTGCAACCGACGGTCAAAGTCGTCTTCATTAAGTTCCTGTAACAACTTAATTTTATATGGGTGAAACTTATGATGTTTTAAAATTCGTTGAATACTGGTTCGACTAACACCAGATACAGCAGATAATTGCCTTGTACTCAACGTAGGATCAGCAGCAACATGGCCTAAAATCGCTATTTCCACCGCTTCATATCGTACACGATTTTCAGCATTCCGTTTTTTATTAACCACAGATCCTGTCTGTTTAAATTTTGCCACTAACTGCAAAACGTATTTACGATTGACATGTTTATTTGCATGCCTTTGATTGAACAGCTCAGCTGTTTTGTTAGCACATTTATTATTTTCAAAATAAAGTGCAATTATTTCGATCCTTTCTGCAATCGAATAAACCATAATGTCAAAACAACGAATTATGAAATTTACTTGTCGCAAACACTAGATAAGTACTGATCTTGCTTATCGAAGCACACTGAAGAAAGATTAGGCTTCGTATAAGTTTAAATTTCGTTCAGTGTAACAAAAAGTAGCAAAGAAAAAACCAAAACATTGGAGCACATTGACGTAGAAATTTTCTTCAGTGTAGGCAAAGTAGTAAAGAGAGAGAAAGAGAAAGAATCAAAACATTGGAGTATACACATTGACGTGGAATAAATTCAAAACTTGAAAGCTTTAAGCTTTATCAACATTTCAAACAATTACTACGCTAACTAACACAATTTGAACACCTCTTGCAACCGATTAATGACCTGGTTAAAGATTATAAAGATTTATTTGTTTTAGATAAAACACTCTGTATCTTCTAAACAAATCGATCAAATTTAAAAAATTAAACGTAGAATTATAGAGAATTGAGAGACCTTTCCAATGATATATTATTCGACCCCCCTTCTCGTTTAAAATTTTTAAGGGTTGCCACCCCCCGCTTAGGGGGTGGAAGTTGAGGGTAAGAGTTTTACGTCAATAGATGTCCCCCTTCCAATAATAATTGACATGTTTTTGCATTTTTTCGAAAAATCATTTTTGTAAGAGTTATTCAGTTTGTTTCCTTTTCGATGGGCCACCCTGTATATATTTATTTACGCACATACGCACGCACGTGAGAGGCAAAAGGACTTTAAGAGCATTTCATTAAAGCTTGAAGAGGTATATAAATCACGTGTGTGAAGTTGGCCCCGCACTTTTCGAATTTTATATTTTTATGAATTGTGCTGTATTGTGCTACGCTTATGCCATATTGTGCCGTAAACCACAATTCTGTAACTCAAAGCATATTCAAGAAAATAAAAAAAAACAAAATTTTTGATAGCCCCGCACTTTTCGAATTTTGACTTTTTTTTTATTGTGCCGTAATGTGCTACAATTGTGCTAACTTGTGCCGCAAACGCGAGATCGATAACATCAATAACAATTAAGAAAAAAAATAAAAACAAAATTAAGATAGCCCCGCACTTTTTCACGATTAAACTCACGATTTTTTTATGAATTGGCACTAACTTGTGCCGTATTGTGCCGTTGGAAAAATTTGAATATCTCATCTTGTTTCGATAAAAAAAATTCACAAAGAAAAATTTTAAAAATACATATCAATCACACTACAATGTAAATATAAAATTTCTGCGAGCTGTGCTGAATTGTGCTAAGTTGTGCTATTCAAACTCTACAAGGTACATGCATGAAAAGCAAGGATTAGCTTGGGGAGGTCGATAAAATTTTAAAGAAGGGGTAAGGGTGAAAAAATTGTTATTGATGTTATCGATTTCGCCTTTGCAGCACAAGTTAGCACAATTGTAGCACAATACGGCACAACAACAAAAAATTCGAAAATGTCAAGTTTTTTTCACCCTCACCTCTTTTTTTTAATTTTATCGACCCCCCGCATGCTAATCCTTGCTTTTCATGCCTGTGCTTTGTAGAATTTGAGTAACACAACTTAGAACAATTCAGCACAGCTCGCAGAAATTTTATATTTACATTGTAGTGTGATTGATATGTATTTTTAAAATTTTTCTTTGTGAATTTTTTTTATCGAAACAAAATGAGATATTCAAATTTTTCCAACGGCACAATACGGCACAAGTTAGTGCCAATTCATAAAAAAATCGTGAGTTTAATCGTGAAAAAGTGCGGGGCTATCTTAATTTTGTTTTTATTTTTTTTCTTAATTGTTATTGATGTTAAAGATCTCGCATTTGCGGCACAAGTTAGCACAATTGTAGCACATTACGGCACAATAAAAAAAAAATCAAAATTCGAAAAGTGCGGGGCTATCAAAAATTTTGTTTTTTTTTTATTTTCTTGAATATGCTTTGAGTTACAGAATTGTGGTTTACGGCACAATATGGCACAAGCGTAGCACAATGCAGCACAATTCATAAAAATATAAAATTCGAAAAGTGCGGGGCCAACTTCACACATGTGTATAAATCCGACCGTGTGATTTTCTTATGGAGCACTTTGGATAATACTCGATAATACTTAAAGTTTAGGGACATTTCTGGGATAGTTTTTGGCCAAATAGAATTCAATTATACTGTTTTAAAAAGATCTTGACATCAATCTTGAAAAGATCTTGATTACAAGAATTTATAATATGATAAAAAAAGAGGTTCCCATTTAAAAAACTCAAAGTGACCTTGATGTGACTTTCCCAAGTTCAAGGTCAAACCAATATAACCAAATGATGGGTAACTTGGTACTCTACAACTATATTGTATAAAACATTTTTTCCGAAAACGTAATTTTTCCGAGACAATACATTGTCCTGACTTTTTTTTTAGACAAAATCCCGTTTGTGCATAGACTAAATTAGACATAGTAGGTTAAATGAATCGGCCACCAAACAAACAAACATATGGTGGTCGCAATTAGACACAGTAGAAAACGGACACACAAGATGACGCGTAGCTTGATGCTAGCGCGAATGAGTGAAGAATGAAGGGATCCTGGATTCGATCCCAGGTCCTCTCATCCCGCGTAATCTTTCTTTCAGAGGTTGCTCTAATTCGGAGCATGAGAGATTGCGATTTCGTTAAGGGATTGAAAGAGCAGGACCTCAGGTCTCATAGAGTAAGCTATCGGGCCCTTCTTTGAGTATGCCTTGTGGCGGGAAGATTGGCGATTATGCCTGGGTAGACCATCATGAGGTTTTAGTTGGTAGGAGTATGGCATAACACGCCTCTTTTCCTGAAGGGAGGGGTTTTCATAAAAATTTTCCCCATGTAAAAAAAGGGGAAACGGGCACACGGTGGTTGCGAACGGACACAACAAGAGTCGGACACGACGACAAATTCGTACAGCACGCGAAAAGGTCCATCCTACATTTACGGTTCCAAATAGGTTTTCAACTTTTCACACAAAGCGAGATCTACACACCTTCCCTTGCTTTCGAGGTGAAACTATTTCCATCATTAAAAACTGATTTTTTGGAAAAAAGTAACTTGTGTGCTTGTAAAGAAACATTTTGTAACACACACACACAATATTATTTATTTTAATTAAAATAAGAATTTTAAAAAATAATGAGTTACAGAAAGAATTATTTGACTGTTATTTCTTATTTGTTATTTAATTATCAATTGTTACAATTATGGCCCCTAAAGATAAAATTAACCACATTTTCAAAATTTTCAATAAATATAATATACTATGATATCGGCTTAAATTTACCATCGAGTTTGAGGAAAATTTTTGGTCGTTGAATTTTTTAAATATTTTATTATGTAGTTAACAATACTATTATGGTTGACTGGTTTCACAAAGATATGTTTTCGGAAAGAATATCTTCGTATCTTTCGAGCCACCTCATCCGTCATAAAATAGACACTATTTACAGCATGGTTGACAGAGCAGTACTTTTATTTCATCCATGCTTCCATAAAAAAAAAATATCGAGTTAGTTATTAATATCTTAATTCAGTGCTCGGAATTAGTTGCTCATTTCGAGCCGATTCCCGAAGCGACGCCTCCTATTCCCCCACTACCATTCGACGCTCGAGCAGACGCTGCGGCCGAGCCGCCGACAGCGGTCTATTGCTTTAAATCAGGAACGTCTCTAAAAAAAAAGAAAGCTAGGATTTTTATATCATTAGTAATATTTTTCTAAAGAAATCATTTTTGCTTTTTTCATAATAAGTAATTAATCAAAATGTTATTAATATATTATGTAATGTATTATACAATACATATTATATACGTTATAATGTATTATTATAATATATATAATACGTATATAAGAGATTATATACATAAAAATTAATAACATTTTGATTAATTATTTATTACAAAAGCAGAAATTATTTTTTAGGAAAATATTACTAATGATATAAAAGGTCCTAGCTCTCTTCTTCTTTAGAGACGTTCCTGAGTTAAAGCAATAGACACGCTGTTGGCGGCTCGGCCGCAGCATCTGCTCGAGCGTCGAGCGATAGTGGGGGAATAGGAGGCGTCGCCTCAGGAATCAGCTCGAAATGAGCAATTAATTCCGAGCACTGTCTTAATTGATAATGGATATCCTCTTGATTTGATCTCCGATCGAATTAATTTGAGACTTGAAAAACTTTTCGATGGGAAATTTAAGCAAATAACTGAAAATTTTTTATTTATCTCATTTTACACCGTGACATTGTAAGGAGAACTTTTTGACGAACACTCTTTCGGCGCTTACTTGACCGGATAATGAGATCAGTTTCGTAGTCGAGAAGCAATCAACAATTTAATTTGGAAATGTATACGGCACTATAATTTTTTTGCCACTTGTTTGGCAGGTTAATGTTTTACAATCACATTTTTTGATACATTCTACGTTACAGTTTTGAATTTGACTATCGTGGACTTTTTCATCATTTTATTCCAACGACTCGATTCTTTCTCGCCTTTCAACAACGAATTAATTATGGTTAACTTTTGACACTAAGACGAAATTTTTATAAACTGTGGTTTCATACACTTGTCAATACAATGCTCTCGAATATAGTCACGGTCTCTTGCTGTTCTGCAATCTCTTAATTTTATCCATTGTTTTTTTATATCTTTAGATTTCTTTTTGTCATATTTTTATTATCGAATTCTTGTAAATATACTAGGTGCGCAATTAAGTTTCCGGGTTTCACACATGGGTGGCACTAACAACATATGTAGTCGACATACATGTCTGAAGTTGTGTTTTTTTTATAGCTTGGACATCTATCAACAATAATCAGTCGTAATACCAACACATATCGCAACACAAAAATATTTTTCTAACAATGAAGATGTTTTGTGTCAAATAAACAGCATTTGCGAGAAGCTTTGCTTTTCTGCTTTAACTTGAAAAAAATGCAGCTGAAGCACGTCGTTTACTTGAGGAGGCCTACATGCACCATCGAAAACTACCTGTGAAGATTGATTTAAACGCTTCAGAAGTGGCGATTTCGACATTGAGGATAAGGAGCACTCCGGAAGACCAAAACAATTGAGGACGCCGATCTGCAAACGTTATTGGGTGAAAATAATACGCAAACACAAAATCAACTTGCGGAGGCATTAAACATGACTCGCCAAGGTATTTTCAAACGTTTACATGCCACGGGAAAAATTCAAAAAGAAGGAAAATGGGTGCCGCATGAGTTGACTGAAAAACAGATGGAAAATCGAAGAACCACTTCCGAAATTTTGCTTTTGCGACATGAAAAAAAGAGTTTCCGGCATCGAATTGTTACTGGCGATGAGAAGTGGATATATTTCGAGAATCCCAAACGCAAAAAATCGTGGCTTTCACCTGACGAAGAATCAACAT